>JAEQBH010001591.1:0-366916 GCA_016808115.1 Tetrastigma voinierianum
AAAGCACATTGCCTCGCCAGATTGTGCATAAAATAATGACTACAAAAGGGGAGTATTTCTCATTCCCCTAAACTTATTTGTAATAATAATACACATATTTTAAGTTTAGGGGAGTTTGCCTGGTGGCAGAATATTATGTTGATGTGTTTTAATGGAAATAGTTGTTTAAGCTTGAATTGTTGATTTTTCTATTGCTAAATGTATCTTCCATTGCTTGATTGCAAATTTTGACTAAGTTGTAGTGATTAAGCGGGTGGAAGGCGAGTTTAGAGATTCTGCGACAATTTGAAACAAATTCTTGAGTCGCGAAAAAAAAAAAAGTGCATTATTAGCGATCTTATTTTATAGTGAGAAAAAGGTTGTCATGACAATGAATTGATTGATTAAGAATAATTTATAAGAAAATTAGATTGGTATTAAAAAGTTGATTACGACGGGAACTCAGCAAAAATATGATGTCGTGAGCACTAGTGCCTGTGCGACAAAATTTTTTGAAACCTAAAGTAAATGCACTTAGCTTAGGTATCGCGCCACCTTGAAACACCATTCAGGCCACTTTTGATTCTTGGAACCAATCTGTGAGAGACGGGGAAAATTCTTATCGCGACCAGTTGTAACCTGTAAGCTATTGTTGAACTAATGACATGTGTCATGACAAAATTTTCTCTTGTCAGGATGATTCATTGTTCGACAAGCCTAAGTGTGTGTGACATGGAATAAAGAATGGGATGAAATTTATCATTTTAGGGTCTAAAATAAATTCCACAAGTAGAATTCAAGATATTGTTGTGACCTAATCATTAATTGTCGCGACCCACGAAGAGAAACATGCATTTATTGAGCCATAAACTGAAGTTCTCCAAAATTTAAAAGCCATCCCTTCCCTTTGCTTCATATCACTCATACTTTCACCAAAATTCCACATTCCTCCTTCAACTACAAAAACCCTAGACTTTAGAGACCTTAAACCCCAAATCAGATCCTCATTGATACATGGAACCCTGGGAGCCTAGTCCCAAATCTCAATGAGATGATGGGGGAGAAATATCAGTTAGGTGAGCAGGAGGTTCCATCCCGGAACATCAATGAAACCCGACCCAGGTAGCGAAGCCGGAAGTGCGGAAAGAGGCCTGAGAATACACTTTCGAAAGAAGAAAAAGCATAAAAGGTGAAAAAGTATAGGTATTGACTAAAGAAGCGGAGAAGACAACAAGATTTCATTTCAGATGAGAGCCTACTCCTTCAGAAAAGAATCTAGGCAACAAAGTGTTAAATTGGAAAGGGGGTTTGATACGATTCATCTCACGTTTGCTAAGATAATGAGAAAAGTTGGAGTTTGTTGCAGCCTGAAACCAGGTTTCGCTGCTTGATGGTCAGGGGTTATTCAACATGATAGATATGAGGGAGGACTGATCTCTACGTCGAAGGAGTGCCATGTGGTCCCCAATAGGAGTCGTTGATGAGCTTAAAGTCATCTATTTTTAGTACATTTTATTGATTTTCCTTCACGAAATGAATAGATTAATATCTGAAATATGAAGAAACTCCTGGTACATTAGCAGGAAGGAAAGAAAGTAGAAATCTGACCAATAAGTGGAGGAAGGTCGTCCAGATAGCGGAGCATAAATGAAAAGGCTTGGGTGAGTCAGTGATGAGTTTGGGGTTTACATAGATCGAGTCATGAAATTAGCGACATCGGGAAATTGAAGGAAATCGATTCAGTCGCGACATGGATAACTAAAATATTAAGTCCGCGACTTGAGACTGCTCTTGAGAAAGCTGCAAGGAAATGAGCTGACGTCGCGACGTGAGTGAGTCGTGACATCAAAACTGACGGTCGAAAGCGAGGAGAAATAAGTTGATGTAGCGACGTGAAGTTGATATGGCGACATGATGTCACGACAAGAGGCTGAAGTCACGACATCAAAAACCATCAAGAGAGGCGCAAGCCATAAAACGATGCCGCGTGTGAGATCGAAGTCAGCGACCGCAGGACTGCTTTCGATTAGGTGAAGCTTCATGGAAGTGAGGTCCGCGACAACTGACCGAAGTAAGCGACCTCGAAGACAGTAAGCGCAAATGACTTAGGTTGATGTCGCGGCGTGGATCGAATCGCGACAACATGAACAACGGTTAAACCCTCACGGTTTCTTTAAGATGATGTGCGACGAGAGATTGATGTGTGACATCGGAGGCTTCAATCGAAACTGCAGGCGTGAAGATCTTCGGCGACAAGATGGTGATGTCGACATCAAGAATGATCAAATCAGGCTACATAGAGTAGGCGGGAATTCGCGGCGTGAAATTGATGTCGCGACATGGTGATATCCGCGACAAGGAGCTGAAATTATGACTGAGCGATGACAGGCTGGATACTCTAAAATCCACAGCGGCTACATTGGGGATTAGGGCTGATTGGGAACCACTATCATCTGCGGCTATCAACTCATGAAAGCGGCAGCGTACAGACGAAGTGCGGATGTTTGAGCTCATTTTCTTTATTTTTCTTTACTTTCTTTTATTTTCTTAGTTTTTTTATTTCCGTCGTTTTAGGCAGTTATGCTCTCGTTTTTATTTTCGTTTGTATTTTACGAATGCGGGATGTTATCATTTGGTATTTGAATCGTTTCATTCTTTTAAATTACTACAGGTGTTTGGAAGTTGGACAAATTCTGGAATTCGATTGTTCCCGAGTTTCAAATTACGAGTTATTCTTATATGATGGGAGGAATCTTTGTATCGTGTAATTGGTAGTGGGAATCCGACTTCCATTAAGTGAACGTTATGGTGAGGAATTTATGCTTTCTGTGATCGTTCCGGCGGCTTGTTAATTTGATTAATGAATTTATACAGTTTAGTTTATTGTCTTGGGATCTGAATATGGGTTTCAGCCCATACGTTAATATTTGCGTCATTGCTCTGTTCCGGGAGTCCTGCGGTGACATGAGACATTCACGAGTAATGCATTTCTTTAGAAGAGTATCACCCAACACTGCTATTGGGGATCTTTTGAGCTTTATAAAGTTCACTTAGATAAATTCTCTTACTCACTTGAAATCAGAGCGAGTTGAATGAGTTATCTATTTAAACAAACGAGAGTTCACCTCGATTCGGATAGAGGCTAATCCCGTGTTAAATGTGATCTAATCAAGGAAAGGTTGATCTATTCTAATTTCTGAGGAGGAGCAACTGAAGTTGTATATCCTCATGACCGATAACTTGGAGCTAAGGTTTATACCATAAAAATGGGTATGGGGCATTGCAAAAGTAAAATACCTGCATTAAGGAAGTCCTTTAAAAGTAGTTATCTAATTCCCGATTCAGAGAATCGTGTCATAAATTATAATGAAATGTGGAGGGTGCGTGAGAGATCCAACCGCACTACAACGCTCGACGATTTTTGAAACTTGAGATAATCAAGAGATTTTATCGAATTAACTGGCGTGAATCGATAGTTCACTATAACTGCTTCTATTGATGTGTCTTCCAGGATAACCATTCAAGATTCGCCTCTTTATTAGAAATTCATTATTCTTTATTCTTATTCTTTCGCATAGTCGATAAAGCCCGCTTATTTTCCTTTGTTCGCTTAATTTTCCAAGACCTTAATGTCGGATCCTATTATCATTTTGTGGTCCAAAGAAAAGTGGGAAACTGAGTAGTCAGGGTAGTTGATTTTAAAATTCTTGAGATCTCCGTGGATCGAGACCGACTTAAAATCCATTTTATTACTTGTCGACTGCACTTGCATGACGCATCAAAACCATCTCTTGAAAATGATTTACTCTAAGAGATTGTGGTTTATATAGTATAAGGATAACAAGTTTTTTTGGCGCCATGCTGGGGATTAGACTAACAGTCCTTTGGTACAGTGTCATAAATTTGTGAGTTCTTTTGGTCCGATCAACAAGTTTTATGGCGCCATGGTTTTACTTTAGTTTAATTAGGTCCTTTTCTGTAATAGTATCACAAATTTGTATATGTGTGTTCGGTCTCAATGAATAAGTTTTATGGCGCCGTTGTCGGGATCGAAAGAATTAAGTAAATCAATATTCGGGATGAGTGTTAGAAATACTAATTTGGACATTTTTAAAAGAAAAAGAACGCAATATAGCTCTGGGCAAGCACTTCAGACATCGACCATTAACAACCCATATCAAAATGTTTGTTGATTAGGCTGTAATCCATTATCTGAGGTACTTGATTTCAGAAGACAAATTACATACACCATGACAGATAAGATTAGACTCGTAGCCAACCGTGAATGCAGCAAAAGACCAAGGAGTATGACACTCGCTTGAGAATTTATGGAATCTATTCATCCACAATAAATATTTATAATAGAACAGACAAAGAATCAATGCTAATAATTTTGAACTCTAATCAAAGATCGGAGCAACTATGGTCCAACAAAGACGCTCGGCTTCATTCCATCAAGATCCAAATGAAAATCCGGGAAGATTCCTCGTATGTATTAATACTGTTGTTGGATATGGAGCCAGAGTTGAGCTCAAATTACAGCTTATTCCCATTCTCTTTAATAGATATGGTCAGTAACATGGCTTCTTAACTCCCTACCATATGAATCGTTAACACATGGAAGGAGCTAATTAGAGCTTATTTCAAGAATTCCTTTACTCCATCCCTTCCTTCCTGGCTGTAAAGAAGGGAATACACCCAAACACGGGAAAGCGGAGAACAAGTATACGTATAGGAAAGATCTTGCTGAATACAACATTAGCCTGCATTTGAAATTCTCAGAAGAAATGGCAGAGTCAAGAGCAAAGGAATGTGATATTTGGACAAATTGTCGCCATAGAGGCTTTAAACTGATGCAATGTTGCATTGGTCAACGAAGTAGAAGTCCAAATTTGCAAGCTAAAAAACGGTACAGAGTTGGTGGAAAGAATGAAGATTGCATGGTGAAAGAAGAATCTCTAAACTCACATCTGTGACAAATTGCATATAACATGACTGTAATAAAAGGAGTCTTCATTCCTTTCTATCTTTATTGTATTTGTTGAAATAATTGCTAGAAAGTTTTTTATATTTCAAAGCAGTATGATTGCAAAGTTAGAATTGTTTATCTTGCATGAAATGCTTAACTATTGAATATGAGAAATAATAGAAATTGTCACTTCGCATGATATGTAAATTAAATTGAGTTGTATGTTTTGAGTGACATCAACAACCGTGATATTGCAATTAAGTTGATTTGTTGCTTTGAGACATAACACGGGTTCGAGAGGTTGACCAAGGACGAGGAGAATGAAGAATAATAAGTGTTGAAAGCCAAACTGATGAAATTTAGTCATTACCTAAATAAAGAACATTCTCCTGGGCTTATGAACTTAGAAACCCGATAACATAACTTCCAAAGTGAGCTTCACTGATAGACTGCTGTTCATTAGTTAATGTATTAACTTCACAAAATGTCAAACATTAAACCCCAATGTCTAGTTTCATTCAAGGTCCATGGAACTAATTCACCCCAAATTTTTTTTCAATTTATGCGATAATAAATAGTAATAACATGCATAAACGCAAATCCATCTCTCGACCAACTGGCCAGGGAATATTCTCAAGCCAAAGAGCATAATCGAGGAGAATTAAGAGATCCAAAGAGAACCATCCAAATTCCTCTGTAAAGCCAAAATCCGGTTGAAAATATAAGAAGGGACAAGAACTATGGACTTATTTAATCCTCCCATAGAAAATTGAAGAATTATAAATAATTTATTCTTCCCAAGAGACGAGCCACTCATAAAAAGGATGAGAACAAGGAAATTAGAAACAAGCAAAATAATAGAAGGAAAGGGAGAATGAGATTGAAGGAAGAGAGTCTGGGTGGATGGTAAATTGGCTGTTTTATGGAATAAGGAGTCGAAAATAAACCACTCACTACGTGTTCTATAAGCATTGTTTCACCCAGAAAAGCCGTGGATAGAAGGAATATGGATTAGTTAGAATCCATCAACCAAGAAGTCTAAAGAAAAGGCAGAATGTTTCAATTTGTCAACGACCTTGTTAATGGTCAATCGCCACAGGAGCTTCATGTCCGGAGAACCAAATTTCGGCCGGGGATGCAAACCCTCTGAGAAAAAGATAGGATTTTAGAGCAGATAACTAGTGAAAATAAGCTTGTACTGAAATAAAATAATATATTGAAGTCCTTTGATATTTGAATAAAATTGCTGACTTTACTAAATTGGTTGATCATGATGTGGATTGTGGTTTCGTATCATTTTATTTTCTCTCTAGAATCAAACACATTTATGTTCGCTCAATTTATCTCGGAAAGAATGGAGAACATGAATGATGAAACTGAACTACAGTTATGTACTGCTTGTCTCAAGTTCATTTGCTGGAAAAACTCGAGAAATTGGTTAATTTCATATAACAAAGTACTTGCAAATCCAATGTAATTGACAAAGGAATAAACAATGTCTTGAAGAAATAATACACTTTTGCCAACAGCACCTTCTTGAAACTTTGACTAAATTAGGAAAAAATTGGGAATTCACTGTAATCCATAAACAGAACCTGTTTGAATATTGATTGAGGCTAAACTTAGTTGAAAACAACCGACAAAAATGATATGTGCCATTATCGAACAACTTGAGCTTTTTCCAAACACCACTATGTATATGTTTGGCACACACCTTAGTCCCTGAATTTGAGCCACGATATTCCATGTCTTCGCACACAATGAAAAGCCCAAGCCTACATCCACACTACTAAACTTCAAGAAAGAACCTATGATGTGACCCAAGAACTCAAAAGAGAGAAAGAGATGTAGTTCTGGGGGAGTCCTGATTTAGGAAAGGGCAGTGATGCACAGAGGGAAGGTGAAGGATGAGGAGATGTAAGACAGAAAATACAAAAGTGAAAGAAAGCTGAAGAAGGAGTTTTGGCCCAGTCACTTGAATTAATTAAGTTCTTAGGGGTGTTTCAACACTCTAGTACCCTATTAATATATGGCGGGAGCTACTAACCCAAAGTTCTAAGAGTGTTATAAGCCTAAAAAGACAAAAACATAGCATATTCCTTTGCAAGATGAAGGAAAAATTCCTCAAAATCGTAATTACGTAAGAGAGAACGGGATGATACGTTTTTGAAAAGAAGAAATTCAAGAGAGAATCCCAAACATAAAGTTTGGGAGAGTTTTTTTTAAGGAGGAAATAGCAGTTGGGGAGAAAAGAAAAAGAGTTTGGGTAATCTCAACCTAAAAATTCCATTCATCCTACCCTTTTTACCCAAGCCTACACATTATGCCAAAGGGGGCATGACCCATTGATTTGAAGGTTGGAATCACCTACATTAGTGAGATCAATATGAAAACAAGCATAGCGGGACTTGAATAAACAATTTAAGAAAACTCCTAAGATTTACTAAAACCAAGAAGAAGTTGGGCAGCATGGATTGTCACCCGCACACACACGCAGTAAGACTCCTGATAAATAACCAAATATACAGTTTATCAAGAAATTTTGTAATAAAAGCATACTATGTCATCTTTTCATCTAAAATCAAGCTCGAATTAACAAATGATATCTTTTAGTTCTAGATTAGAAAGGCAGATGTGACAAAGGATGAAAATAAAACAGAAAATGTCTCTTGTTTATATGACAAACAATTTTTTTTCTTTTTCTTTGCTTGAGGACAAGCAAAATTTGGAGTTTGGGGAGCTTGATGAGCTTAAAAGTCATCTATTTTAGTCCATTTTTTCTGCTCTCATTTTCATCTAGAAATGAATAATTAAATATACAGAAATATGAAGAAACTCACCAAATTTTTTAATAGTTATGAAGAGAGAGAAAGAGAAAATACATAAAGAATAAGTGGAGAAAGGTGCAATGAATGGCGTAGAAAGGTAAACGAAAAGAACCGGGCCGAAATATCGATGCGTTTTGGCTTTACACGCACCACTGGCGAGGTCGCGATATCAGGAAATTGAAGGAAACTGATTCAAAGCGCACATGGATAACAAAATATTGAGGTCACACTCTGAGACCGCTTCTTGAGAAAGCCGCAAGGAATGAGCGACGCCACACGCAGAGTGAAGTCGACATCAAGAGCAAACTATCGAAAAGAGAAATAAGTTGATGTCGCGGCGTGAGATTGATATGGCGACGCCGATGTGTCGCGACAAGAAGGCTGAAGTCCGCGACATCAAAAACCATCGAAAACGCAAGCCCTTAAGGCGATAATGGCGACAGCGAGGTCGAGTTCGCGACACGGACACCGCTCGATTGAAGGGTGAAGCTTCATGAAGTGAGGTCGACAACATTTCAGTCGCGACATCACGAACAAAGTGAAAGCGCAAAATGAAGCGCGGTTGATGTCGCGGCGTGCGTCCGAAGGTGCGGCCGAGCGCCGAACTAACCGGTTGAGCTGCGGTTCACAGATGATGTCGCGACAAAGAGATTGATGTCAGCGACATCCCGGGGAGAGAGGCTGTCGAAACCTGCCAAGGCGTGAGAAGATGTCAGCGACAAGATGGTGATGTCGCGACATCAAGAATGATAATCGAGGCTACATAAAGTATTTGGTCGGCGGCGTGAAATTGATGTCGCGACATCGATGGTGTCGCGACAAAGAGCGAAGTCGCGACTTGAGCCGATGACTTGGGCACGGATACTCTAAAATCCACGGCGGGCTACATTGGGATTAGGGCTGATTAGGAACCCTATAAATCACAGCGGCTATCCGGCTCGCTGGCGGCTTGGCTGACCCTGGAGCGAGAGATGCGGATAGGCCCGAGCTCGACCTAGCTTATTTTCTTTTCTTTTCTTTATTTTTCTTAATTTTTATTTAGTGGTTTTAGAAGCGGGAATTATGCTCTCGTATTTTTTATTTTCGTTTGTATTTTTACGAGATGCGGATGTTATCGTTTGAGCTTAAAGGCTGAATCGCGATTTCAATTTCTTTTCAAATTACTACGGAATGTTTGAAGTTGACAAATTTACGGAAATTCGGTTGTTTCAATTTCAAATTGCGAGTTATTCTTATGATCGGAGAATCATAGCCCGTGTAATTCAATAATTGAACCCGGCTTCCATTAAGTGAGCGTTATAGTCGAAATTTATCTTTCTGTGGTCGTTTCCAGGCTTGTTGAATTTCGGTTAATGATTTACTTACGGTTTTTGGGTTTATTGTCTTGGGATCGAATATCGATTTCTTGTCTTACCGATTCAGATTTGTCATTGCTGCGATTTCAAGGAGGTCCCTCACGAGTGACACGAGGAAGACATTCTGAGTAATGTACATTTCTTTGAAGGTATACTAACCTGCTATTAGGGATCTTTTGAGCTTTGTAAGTTCACTTAGATAAATACTCTTCTCACTTGAAATCAAGAACGAGTTGAATGAGTTATCTATTTAAACAAGCAAAGAGTTCACCTCAATTCGGATAGTGAGAGGCTAATAAAATTTATTGATCTAATCAAGGAAAGGTTGATCTATTCTAATTTCGAGGAGAACAATGCGGAAGTTGTATATCTTGCTTGACCAGAGTAGCAGGAGCTAGGTTCTGATCCATAAAATGGTATGAAGTATTGTAAGAAAATACCCGGTTAAGAGTCCTTTTTAAAGTAGTTATCTAATTCCACGTATTCGAAGAATCGAGGTCATAAATTAGATAATGAAATGTGGAGTGTGGAGAGATCGAATTTGCCTTTACAAACGCCTTAGACCAGTTTTGAAACTTGAGATAATCAAGAGATTTTATCGGGAATTAACTATAGGAATCGATAGTTCATATAGCTATTTCTATTGATGTGTCTTACGAGGATAACCATTGGTAATTGGTTCTTTTATTGAAATTATTAGCATTCTAACATTCTTATTCTTCTTTCATTATGTTGGATAGTTCAGTTATTTTCCTTTTGTTCGTTTAATTTTTCCAGCACCTTAATGCTGGATCTTATTATCATTTTGTGGTCCAAATAGTATGGAAATTGAGTAGTCAGGGTAGTTGATTTAAAATTCTTGAGATCTATGTGGGATCGATATCTGGACTTAAATCCATTTGTGCCCTTCGACCTGTGCACTTCTTGAATATCCACAGACTGAACCAAACTTTGAAAATGATTTACTCTAAGAGATTACAGTGGTTTATATAGTATAAGGATAACAAGTTTTTTTTTGGCGCCGTTCTTGTGATTAGACAATAGTCCTTTGTTAATAAGTGGCTCGTAAATTTAATCATAGTTCTTTTAATTAGTCAACAAGTTTTATGGCAGTTGAGTTAGTTAATAGTCCTTTGGTAATAGTATCCTGAAATTTGTATATGTGTGTTTTGGTTCGGTCAACAGTCATGAAAGGATCAATGAGGTTCTACAAATCAAAGGTCCTAAGAATGGATCTAAGTTCAAAAGACTGCTTGGAGAACCTGCTTCATTCTTATTCGTATGCTGAATTTTATTCCCAAGCGTAGGAATTAAGGTTGTCTAGCATTGTAATTTTGTGGGAGTCCACAGGTCATCTCCACAGGGAGTGGTCTTTTAGGTGATCCTTAGGAGCTATTCTCCAAAAATTGTATATTCAAAAGTAAATTATGGGGTTGTGGTTGGTTGATTGAAGGATTGATTAAATTGACTATTTTAAAATAGAAAGATGATTGCTGGGATTCTTAGGTTTCCACTCACTATTGATCACGTAATTCCCACCTCTTAGTTTATAGTCTCATCTAAGAGCCATTGATGAATGATCTTCGACCGGAGAAGATTTTCTTTTCGCGCTCTTTTAAGATGAAAACGATCGAGGATGTTAAACACTTGTTCAATAATTAGGGTTTGAACTCTTAGCTTGCATTTTGTGATCAAGTACAGCGTTAATGCCAGGGATCTCTCGTTAGCACGTTGTCAAGAGGATGCCCAACTAAGGTTTATAAAGTTTCGCTCTACAAGTCTTGAACATCACACATTCCCCATTAGTATAAAGAGGAATTGAGGTTATTACTTGATCGGGGTGAGTTTCCACGAGTAGAACCCCGACATAAAGTTAGAACTTCATAAGAGTATAAAGAAAATCATAATCGATGAGAAATTATTCATAAAAGGAACTTTGAGAAAATCAAACTTCAATTGCAAAACCAAATATTCAAAACACGAAATACTGAAGGAGAAAACGAGTGGTGTGATCTAACTGAAAGGTTACAGGAATTTGAAATCCAAAATGCTGGGAAAGGTAGAGTCTTATTTTATTTATAAACCCTAGCCTAAACTATGAGAAGGAACACACTTTTTTATGAAAACCAAACCCTAGGAATTAAAAGCTGCCTTCTCCACCTTTCCTTTGGCTTTTATACCCTTTTCCATTATGATCTCGAGTTGATGGTTGAAGGACGATCGTACCCTTGCATTAGAATAGTATTCCTGCTCAATTCCCGCAAATCTTACATGTCGGTCTGGGTGCGGGTTAGTCTTTGTACCGATACGGGTCCAGCTGCGGTGCTTTTCGATGGATTTGTGCCGGTCTGAGGTTAGGAGTGTACCCGGTGCCGGGTTGTACTTGGTGCTTTTACGCATAGGTGTACCGATTACGAGGTTAAGAGGTGTCTGCCAGTGCGAAGGGTTGAAAGCCACTAGTGCTTTGCATGGGTGTAGGTGCGGGTTAGAGGTGTGGGGGTACACACCTTCTACACTTGTTTCCCAACATTGTTTACACTTCCCGAAACTTCACCAAGCGGTTGCCACCATCCTCAATCATCCATATTCGCTTCTTGGAAATGAACCCTTGTAACAATTATGTATGAAACCTGAAAAACCTATACAAGTCCAAAAATACAAAAACAATTAAAGGTACCTATTCTTATGCAAAATGTGAGCAAAGTATGACCTGAAGGTGTTAAATTCCGATATAATTATTGCTCTTTTGTGTATTCAACACACCCCCCAACCTGCATCTTGCTAGTCCCTAGCAAGATTTAAACTAGTGACACTTACTGGTTATGAATTCCAACAAATGCGCTAGGTGCAGTTAAGCTATGCAAGTTTCTCAAAAGGGCAACAATTCAACATAGTACTTCAACCTAACATAGTATGCACCCGTGTGACTCAATTAAAACCAACACCACAGTCTCAAGCAATGAACATAACAACAGACTATCACAAAACCAAGCTATTCATATAAAGGACCATGGAATTGAGAAAAGAAAGGCTGCCATGCAAGCACTGAAATGAAATGAATGATATTATAGAGGCAACAGTTTAACATAACCACGTAACTACTATGCATAAAAGTCAAGAGGAACAACTAACATAACTGAAATCAAAGAGGTCTTTAAGGCGTATAATGACCATAGGCTACACAAATAAGGCAATATGAACAAAATGGGTGTTGGCATGACATGGCTGAGGTCTCTACCCAATTGCCAACACCACCCTAATCTAGCCTACTATGCTCTACTCAATGTCTCCCCCGTCGTATGTCGAAGAAAACGTGTCCTCATCGACGCAGTCGTCTAGCTCCTCTGAATCTCCCTCCAAGTCAGGAGGGGGGGTATCTCCCAATGCAGTCTCTCCTCGATAAATATGACTCTCGAGCACGGAGAGCTACGTGGTCAAAACATTTAGTTTCCCCAATGCATTTGAACCACCCCTTAATCCGACGCTCCATTCTCTTCAACGGGGATGTGCTCATAGGTGCAGGTGCTATAGACGAAGAGGCCCCGGGAATAGCCACAGGGGAATGTGACTGCTGGGGTCTCGTAGATGCAGCTCGACTCTTGGCCTCCGTTTGGCTTGTAATGGGCACAAGCTTAGGAAGAACTCTCTTTTCCTTAACCACTCCCCTCATCCCCGCGGTTTCCACAAGATTTGTCACTAGAGATGGGAATGGAATATGCCTACTTCCAGTCGGGGACTGCAGGAAGTCCCTCATAACGCACCATATGACCAAGGCATAGTCAATAAGCTTCCCGGTCATCACCTCATATAAGCGAATTTCTTCTACGCGGATATTTCTCGTTGCCCATGGCCCGGTCTATCATGAATAATCTTATTCATCAAGCATATTAGGCTTGAGCTTCCGGCACAAGGCTATTTGCGTGCAAAACCACTCATGGCCACGAGGATGAGTGCACATAGCCCTCGGCCGAACAAATAGGCGTCGAAATCGATGGCAGTAAACCACAAGGGGATAAGGTCGATCCGACGGCGGGCGAACACTAAAGAGTGAGCTATCTTCGAATCGAGAGTGATCTTCAATTCAACACCCATCACGAGGTCTCTAGTAAGGTATCTACTCGTGATTTTCCCTCAAATTAGTGTAAAACTCCCGAACCAAGGTAGGTAGATATCCTTGTACTTCAGCACACACAAATTGTAAATTCTGCTCTTCAATAATGGCCCTGATAGGATGGCTGAACAAAAATGTGCCCACCTTCACCCCCCGCTCGCAATGAAATCCCCTTTTTGCAATCGATTGGGCCCATTTTTCTTGTTCCGAATCAGAAGCCTCAGCAAACATGGCTTCGATCTCCTCATCATCACTGTCTGATACCTCCTCACTCTCAGAAGATGAATCTCTTCGCCTTATTTTCTTTCTTTATCGGGTGTGAGGTGGGCGGGTTTTCTTATATTTATGGTAGGCTCCATAGGAGCTAGCTTTACCCTTTCTCGTGTTCTTAGATCTTTCCATAGATATGGCAAGAATAGAAATAATGGCAAAGATGGCCCAAACACATAAAACAATATCCCAAAATCCTGTCTCCAGAAGTACAGGGCTGGCCCCGTGTAGATCAGACAAAAATTTCCTCCCCATAACATTAGCCGAAGAAACCCTAGACCACCAAGAAAAGAACACCACCAACCCAAACCAACCAAGCAAATCCATGTATAATAATGAAGTATCACGAAGCAGCGGCTTCTAAGGAGTTGTAGGGGCTTATTACCACACGTCTGTACCTAGGAGCGAGAAGAGTGCGAATCGAGCGATGGAATCAACGTAGGCTTGATGCAACCTCGGATTCGCTTTGTGTGAGAGGATAAAACAGGGCTAGGGTTGTCTTATATGGTGATGGGAGGATAGGGGAATGAAAATAATGACAAAAAGGGGTTTAAAAACCCTAATGTCCCAAAATACACCCAGTTGTGCCCGAGTACGGGTTAGTCGTGGGTGCAGGTCCCCCGCCCTCGCCTCTTTTTGCACTAGTGCAATAGAATCTGAGGTGTCCCAATTTTTCATTTTTTTTCTTTTTTATTTTTATTTTTATCTTTATTTATTTTATTTTTTTTATAAGTTGGGAACAGTAGTGCCTATGTAAAATATATCCTTTTCGAATGCCTTCCATCCCGGATTTCACTGCATGCTCATTTCTCTCCCTGCTCATATTCTGCCCAAACGGATTGTGTTCACGGAGTTAACAATTGTACTTCCTTCTTTTGACACTATCACACTCACCATGGGGGCCACTGTATTTCTTGTGATCAGGGTTCCTAAGGTTTGAACCAAATTGGCAAATCAAGGCTCAAAATAGGTGCAAGGGGTAAAGGCCAAGCAGATTCCTGAGTATAACACATAAGTGATGGCCTCCAATCATTTTCCAGTTATGCATGATGTTCCTCAGAGAATAAGATGCATGAAGTTAACATGGCATGCCAAAATAATGCACAGGTGGAAGCACTAGCAGGCAAAACAAGAGTATGAACAGAAGGTCCGTGGTTTGTGTAGGGAATTAGAACAGAATTCGAAGTAATAAGGTCCACAATATGAACATAGAGATTTTGTGCATGCTTGTTATTGTGTAAATGCATTGAGATGACGTGGAGTGTGTATAAAATCATGCGGCTACATACATTACAAGTCAAGTACTATACCCAAAAGAGCCACAATTTGAAAAATTTTGCCATACACTGAACATGTAACATGCGCATAGTTGGGTCCCGACCCGAGTGTATGCCCACCCCTGACGAGAAACAGCGTTGTCCTCAATGCACATAGGGTACACCCCGGGCAATTGGCATCATATTTTTTTTTTAAAACAATTGAAATAAAAGCAAAAGAAGTAAGGAAGAAAAACTATACAACAAGGTTGGGTAGAATTTACTCTGACGGAGTATCCTAGTAGAGCGGATCTACGGGTCCTCCTTACTCTTGCGGTCCAATTCTTTCGAGAAATGGCTAGGCGTTGGCCATTGACTTTGAAGGATTTCCCATTTTTCTGGATTTTCAATCTCCACTGCACCATATGGGTAAAACTAATAGCGAATAGGCCGGTCCAGGGAGCGGAGTTTACACAGGCTGTGTCTGGCCAGGTAATTTGTAAAGCAATACCTTTTGGTTAGGTTCAAAATTTTTCCCACTTAATGGTCTTGTCAAGGAACAACGAGCCTCTCTTTTGTAAATTAGAATCTCTCATACGACTCCTTCAATTCTTCAAGCTCATTCATTTGCTTGATCTACCTTTACCTTGATCCAGTTAAAGTTAAGTTTAATAGCCCAATATGCCTGTATAATTTGCAGGCGGATGACAAGCCTTTCCATAAACAAGCCTATAGGGACATATACCAAGAATAGTTTTAAAAGCAGTACGGTAGGCCCAAAAAGCATCGGTATTCAGCGACCAATCTTTCTGTTAGACAGCCGTTTTCAAAATGTATTTGATCTCGTAGCTAATTCGACGACCATTGGTTTGTGGATGGTATGCCGTTGAAACTTTGTGGGTGACTCCATACTTTTTCAACAAATTCTCAAAAGATCGATTACAAAAATGGAGGCCACCATCACTAATAATTGCACGAGGTACTCCAAATCGAGAAAAAATATGTTCTTTAATAAATTTCAAAACAACCTTGTGGTCATTAGTTCTCATTGGAATAGCCTCAACCCATTTCGACACATAGTCAACAGATAACAGAATGTAAAGGTACCCACAAGAAGGGGGAAAAGGCCCCATGAAGTCTATACCCCAACAGTCGAAGATCTCAATGATTAAAATCGGGGTAAGAGGCATCATGTTTCAGTTTGTGACCACTCCCTAATTGGTGGCGACACAAGTTTTGCAAAATTCGAAACAATCTTTAAACAAAGTAGGCCAGTAAAAACCGAGCTTGCAAAGAATTTTATCACATTGTTTCCTTCTTGGGAGAAATGCCCTCCACAAGCTTGGGCTTGACAAAGGTAGTATCCCAATTTGATCATCATTGGGTACACACCTTCTCATCAATTGGTTTGGACAATATTTAAACAGATATGGATCATCAAAATAATATTTCTTAATGTCCACCAAAAATTTCCTTTTTTGTTGAGAAGTCCATTAGGGTGGAATTTGACCAGTCACTAGGTAGTTTACTATGTCCGCGTACCATGGGCAATGAACAAGAGCAAAAAACACTCATCGGGGAAAGCGCCCGCCTATGGGTACGCCATGAGAAGCCCAGTTCGGGAACTAACCGAGATAAATGGTCAGCTACCACATTCTCGACCCCCTTTTTATCTTTAATAGTCAGGTTTAATTCTTGGCACAATAGGATCCACCTAGTCAACCAAGGCTTGGTATCCTGCTTAGAGAGCAGGTTCTTCAGCACTGCGTGATCTATGAAAATGGTTACAGGAGACCCTACAATGTATGACCTGAACTTTTCTAAGGCAAAGACGACGGCTAAAAACTCTTTCTCCGTGGTTGTGTAATTTAGCGACGATCTAAAGTCACTAGCGGCATAGTAGATCACAAAAGCCTTTTATCTTCCTTTGTCCTAAAAGAACCCTTATAGCACTAATCACTAGCGTCACACATGATCTCAAATGGAAGGTTCCAATTAGGGAGATCGCATGATAGGAGAGACGCTAACATGATTTTAGTCTATCAAAGGCTGACCTCACAAACCTATGATATATGAAAGGGACATCCTTAAGCAAACAAAATTGAATAGGGGCAGCGTATAGCACTAAAATCTTTTATGAATCTCCTATAGAATCCGGCCATGTCCCAGAGAATGACCTTATGTCTCTAACACGGTTAGGAGTAGGTTGGAAATCAACTTCGACTTTGGCCTTATCCACCTCAGATTCCATTTTTCGATACTATGTGGCCTAAGACAATCCTTGTGTCACCATGAAGTGACACTTTCCCAATTTAGCACAAGGTTTTTCTCTTGACATCTACGAACCCTTACGTAAGTGCCGAACATCCTTGATGCAAGCGAGAAATCATCCATGAAGATTTCCAAAATGATTTCTATCATGTCCATTGAAAATTCCCATCATGCACCATTGGAAGGTTCCGGGTGCATTACATAATCCAAAGGGCATTTTCCTAAAGGCAAAAGTACCAAAAGGGCCAAGTGAATGTAGTTTTTCTCTTTATCTTTAAACTATCTCAATTTTGATTGTACCTGAATACCCATCGAGAAAACAATAAAATTCATGCCACATAGCTCTCTAACATTTGAATCAACAAACGGGGAGGAAAGTGGTGCTATAGTACGCGTGCAGCTTCCTATAATCTATGCACACCCTCCAACCGGAGGTGACACGAGTGGGAATTAGCTCATTATTTTCATTTGCGACCACAGTGACTCCAGATTTCTTAGGGACTACCTGGGTTGGGCTGACCCATTTGCTATCTGCAATAGGGTAAATAACTCCTACATCCAAGAGTTTTAGAACTTCTTTCTTGACAACTTCTTTCATTATTGGATTCAATCGTCTTTGTGTTGTCTAGAGGGTTTAACATCCTCTTCCAAGTGAATCCTATGTGTGCAGATCAATGGACTAATTCCCTTAATATCATATTGTTATCTCTAACAGAACAGGATTGTGGTTTACTAATTCTATAAAAAAGTTTTAAACACTTTTTCTTTTGAATACAACTGGGAGGAATATAGTGCAGGAACATTTTCTTCACTTTTCTGTGCATAATACCACAGATGGTGACAAAGGACATATCAGCCTCTACGACACGGGGAGTTTTCTCTCTTCCGAAGGTAATGCCCTGTCCTCAATTGGTGGCAATGGTTCAAATTTAGGTGCCCATCCATTAACTTCCAATACCTCATTGTGTTCAATTATGGAGTGTAGGAACTCCGATTCTAATGTGGTCACTTCCTCATCCCAACTCGGGCTTACTAGGCACGACATGAGAGGGTCATCATATGAGACATTATCTAAATATTTCTGCACCACAGAGTCAACCATGTTGACCTCACAAACATCTTCCTCATCTCCCATTCCTTGAGTAACATTAAAGATATTCAAATTATATGTTACCAAATGATAAAGTGTCATTAGGCTTCCCTACGTTGTATGATGGCATTAGCAATTGCCAAGAATGGTCTACCAAGAATCACCGAATGAGCCCCCGCTCACCACAGCCGAGTGTCAAGCACAACAAAGTCCACGTGGAAAGCAGGAATCATCCACTCGCACCAATACATCCTTCACTATCCCTCAGAATCTTCACACTACGGCCAACTAACCTGGGAGGGGTGATATCGGGTCGCTCTAATCTCCCAAATTTCAGATCGACATATACCGAAAGTAAGGCAACAAATTCAACACTTGTCCCTAAATCCGTCAAAGCAGCCGTCCTGGGTTTTGAATTCTTACTACTATGGAAATAAGTAGGCTTTTGCCCTCAGATTTTTGGGGAAAATTGTCAATCAATGAGGTAGATCGTCACCATAAATGCCTCCTCGGCTGACACCTAGTTTCATTTTTAATGCGTACAAACTTTAGAAACTCGCATATGATGAATTTTCCTTAACGGCATCTAGTAAAGAATGTCTAATTTCACTTGTCAACAACTCCATGCATCTCGCATCGTGATTGTTCACTTTCTTGGGAGCCTCAACCCATGAGGGTAATGGAGTCGAGTGGATACTTTCGGTGGCCTGGCTCTCGCTCGCTCACCATCAATATCCATCCTAGGAACATTTGTACTGTCTCACACCTCATCATTCGACCGGTTCACTGAGACCTCAGACGTTCCGTTTGAATAGCTTCACACCACCTTACCACTGAAGAGTGGTGACAAACTCGTAAATTAAAGGTACTTCACTCGACCTCAAACTCCAACACTATTTTGACCTCGGGGGTTTTGGATGGCTCGAGATGGAGTTTCCTTTTTCGTTTAAAATCGCTCATGTAAGCAGGTTACCTTAGTGATTTTGGGATCTCACATCATTCCAAGGCGCCTAATTCAAGTGTTTGTGGATCGGGCCGGGTCTCGCACGAATCATGTCACTATATCCTCCAAACTTCTCTTATGTGGAGGTTAATAAGGCCGGGGTTTTGATTCCTCATCTGATGGACTAAACCTATTAGTGGTTCACGTGAAACTGGGACTTTGATTCTCAAATGGAGGAGCCGGATTTGAAAAACCTGCTTTATAAGTGGGACCTTGATTGCTTTGTACATGTGGCCCCTCATTTCAACTAAAATTAAAAGCTACCCCATGCCGGGATTATATGTTCTAGTAATACTGAGAATCAGGTTTCTCGTAGTTAGCAAAGAATGCAAAGCCTCTATTCGAATTACTCCCTTAACTCGAGGGAAGGCTCAAGCAAGCATTGTTGAGGCGTGTCATCGTGATATGATGCATGGCTCCTCCACTCTGGGTCTAATAGGTACCGAGGGTACTCTGAGGCACACTTAGATACCCCTGCTCACCTTTTCAACTCTATACCTCCAACTTCCTTATTAAATCGGGCGATATTTACCGCAAATCATCATTCTCTCTTAAGTGATGGATTCCTCCCCGTAGGCGCATTTCCATGCACTTTGAAGAAGGTTCACTGAGGTGTTGGGCCTCCCATGTTCGAGCATTTTCTCGTTATGGTGTCAAAGAGTCGACCGCTTCCCTAGCACTCTTTCATAAAACTCTCCCGCACACACATCATTCGGATGTATTGTTTATTATTCAAAGATAGCCCGATGAAAATATCGCACAAATTCGGTTCCACATCCAAACCATGATGAGGGATAACATGGAGGAGATCCTCAGATCTTCCACCACCGAAAAGGCTTCCACCCGCTTTTCGTAAAATTCTTAATCGCCGCACGAGCATTGCACGCCATGGGAAGAATTTGTTAAGGAATTCATTCCGCATGTCTTCCATGTAAAGATAGGATTAGGTGCAAGCGAATGAAACCAGATTCGCCTTCCTTGTGAGCAAAGGAAATAACTATACGTATTATGTGGGAGAGGTGATCCAAATAAGAGAAATGCACCGCAACATCCTCAAAGTCTCTCATGAATGAATAGGTTCTCACTCGACCCCTGACATACAAAAAAGTAGAAGACTCGATCATTTCCAACTTTACGAGGAATTGATTAAATTTTCGTGAAGGCGAATACATGAGCTTGGTCAGGTTCTTCGAGGTTGCAAAATTTCTCGAAGGGTTCTTTCCACATTCGTAAAGGAGCCAGGTATTCGACATTGATTCCACCGAAAGTTAACATTTCCCCTCCTATCACCGGGTGTCGGGCCGGAAGTGCAACACCGTCTCCATGTCAGGAGGTTCATGGAGACCATGTGGGTTTTAACAAGAATCCTCAGCATTTTGATTAAAAAGGGTCATTGATTCCCTGATGGTCCATTCGAGGTGTAGGTTATCTTGAAACACCGACTTACCATGGACTCTTCAGAATTTCTAGCAATTTTTACAAGTCACCGTTGCTCGTCATGGAATTAAACCCGACATTGTCACACACCCCGATTCCGGTCCGACCGTGATTGATCTTTGATCCGAATCGAAAGCCATAAGTATGCAGACTCGTGGACTCCGTGGACTCTTTACCCGATTTTTTAAACCGGACCGGTACCCGGTACGCCCACATCTTATAACATAATCAAAAGAACTACTAACGGAGCGGTGTCCATCAAAATCTATACAATACTTACCAAGTCCCATTTACAACAATAAAACCATATTCTTTACATTTACAACCCGCAGCACTGAACTCAGATAAGAACTTCTTGGCAAGTGTGTTGGCCCAAATTGCATGCTGTAAGTCTCAGATGTCTTCCCTGCACTCTACACTATTTAAAACCTATAAATCTTACTCTTAGTGGGGAAAACATATGTCTTATGCATATACACATTTAACGCATAAAACAAAACAGATAATATGTAAATTTCATGCATTTATATTATGAAACTTATAATGAGTAATTTTTCTATAACAAGTTTACGCTATTCCTGATTCCCGTAGAGTTACAGATCTTATTCTTATGCACCATGCTTAATGTAATTTATGTTTATTCAGACTTTAGAGTTACAAAACTTATAGTTTCTAAATGTACTTTATGTTTATTCAAAGACTCAGAGAGTTACGTAACTTATCCTTATTCGTGTAACTTATAATAATTACTTATTCTACGTAGTTTATACTTGTTCTATGCACCCGTAGGTACTACTGAGATATTACTTTAACATATACTGGTATCATGAACTTACCCTTATACTAAGTACCCGTAAGTACTACAAAACTTATAATGGTACTCGTATCTTATACTGTTTCACTAAGTAAATCTTGGTCTTACTAATTTATACTAGATATGTAACTTATACATGTATTTCAGATCTCATACATGTATTACGTAATCCTATAATTTGTCTTACTGAATCTTATACTAGTCTTACTGAGCATATATACTTATCTTACTGATCTTATCCTTGTATGAAGGTACCGTGAGGTTGGGCTAATGAACTAATCATAATAAGGCTCGCATTTCGACGTATGTGCATAAAAGATATCAGGTATGGACATTATCCATAATGTGCATGTGATCATAACATATACATATACTTATTTTACTGCTACGTAGAGTACCCAAGGGTACTGGGCTTAACTTATACTTATGTTATCGATACAGAGTAACGGGTACTACAAAACTTTATACTTATTTTATCGACATGAGTACCCACGGGTACTTACGTAACTTATCAGATACGTGAGTACCAGTACCACGAACTTTAATCAGACATGCATTTAACTTCATCCAATACAGAGTAATTCGTAGGTTCAATGAGTTTAATCGCATACGTGAGTACCCTTAGGTATTACGTGTAACTTGATGAATACGAGAGTACCTCGTAGAGGTACTCACAGAACTTAATCGCTACGTGAGCCCGTGAGGTACTACGTAACTTGGGCTGCAGATGTGACTTAATCGAGAAGGAACTTATTCGGGGACATTAAAGAGGCCCGTAGGTACAACAAGAATCCAATCAGGATGGAGTAACTGGTGAGACTACAGAACTTATCTGGGGATGCAGAGTACCCGTAGGTACTACAACTTATCGATACGTGAGGCCCGTGAAAATCACAAAACTTAATCGATACAGGAGTACCATTAGGTACTACGTAACTTAATCAGATACGTGACGTAACTTATCTCTAAACAGACGTAACTTATTCAGTATACAGACGTAACTCTATTCAGATACGTGAGTAAATCGTGAGACATGAATACCCATAGTACTGGGCGTAATCCTTATTCGGGACAGCAGAGCACCGAAGTACTACAGACTTTAATTTTAGAGATGTGGAGTTAATCGGGGAGATGTGAATACCCATAGTACTACGTAACTTATTCAGACGCAGTAGCATTCGGCCGCATTCACTTTGAGCTAACCGTAGACAGGATGTAACTTAATCAAATACTGTGAGTACCGGTAGGCACTACGGTAACGATACGCAGGTGCACATCTGCATCTTTACCTTATTCTTATCTCGCAGTCTTATCATATAATCCATGCTTGACTTCCTGCACTCAGTTAGCATCTAATGAGCAAGACACAAAGACAATAAGTACCCTAAGATACTATACAAGCATCATGCCGTAGCACTAATCAGACAGGAGTGCCAGCACACACCAGGATGAATAGGAGTGCAGAGCAATTAACAGACAGAGTGTCAGAAGATTAATCGAGCACTAAGGTTAATCAGATGCGAGCACTACCGTGGAGTACCGGGCATTAATCAGAGTGCCGAGCACTACAGAGCACCGGGCACTAAATTCAGAACAGAGTGGCGGCAGCGCTAATAATCGTCTGTAGGAAGTTTTTACAATTATATGAGTTCGTGACTACTATTTTATAACGGGGCATTAATACATTACGCTGCTCACGACAGATCGTAGAGTCTGATTTATCGTAAGGTATGATGAGCATGTAATCACACCTTATTCACGATATTATTCTTCTATGAATCTACTTACCCAGGAATTGAATCAATCCAACCTGACGGGCCCAAAATCAAGTTATGGCATTTTCATGCCAACTAGTCTAAGTACTCAATTTTACTCGAGGGACAGTTTGATTACTCATTTTCCAGTGCCTTAACTCCATATTTGACATCAGTTCATACTCCTTTAAACTTTAAGGTGTTAAGGGTTCTATTCCAACTGAATCACCCACCGGAAAGTACCGTAACTCAAGTTACGTCCAAACAACCCTGACTACTCTATGTCTAAACGGATGCAGAATCGTCGCACATGCCCCACTTTCGAAAGGAATTTTGGACCACTTAGAAAGCCGGGAATTTGACGATACCTATTTCTGAGTTTGGATTTTCAAGTCTATTTGTAGAATTGACCACTTGAATCAATCAATTCGATAAGAAATGAGAACGCTATAATAAAATAATGTAAAACTGGTCGTAAATTGAATGAGCATCAAAATTTGCAGAGTTCCCTAAAGTGTACTCTAAGACACTTTGATTTCTGGAAGGTGTACTCTAAGACACATTCAAGGTGTACCCCAAGACACATGACCATAAAATGTCCGTGTAATGTGTGTTTTCTTTTTCCATATTTTTGATACCCACATCAACCTCTATAATTCCATAAACACCTCAAAGCCATTCCAAATTCATCCTATAACCTCAATTTTACTTAATTCTTCTTTCAATACTTTTATTTCAAAATCCTTCATGAATTACACTCAAACTCCACTTAATATGGGTTATGATCCATACATAACCCTAACATAGAATAGTTAGGGTTTATTCTAAACCCTAACTCAATTATCACATCGAACTATGAATCCAACCTCAGTGGAGCAGGATTTCTTACATGTTTTGCTCTATTCAAAGTTTTACTCAAGCTTACTTTCCATAATTTTTTTGGGTTAAGATGAGCCTAGAAAAACCCAATGATGTAGGACAAGCTATTAATCATCTGAGCATGGAAAGTCATACATAATCTCATAGAATCCATGATAAAGGTCATATTTCCATACCTTGGCTTGCTTGGCTCCTCTTCTCTTCTTCTCTTCCTTTTCCTCTTCTTCCCTTCTTTCTTCTCTACGGGTTCTCCCCCAATTTGAGACCAAATTTGGTCTTAAATCCAGATTTTCTTAGGCCTTGTTTGGCCCTCCAAAAACCCATTTTTGGGTTAATTTTCTTTATTTGCTTTTTGGCCCTCCTACTCTTTGCCATTTGTATTTCCATTTTCCTTTTATTGTATTTTGGCCTCTAATCTTCTAGGAATTACACAATTCCTATTATTTCTTCTTTGGCCCATAGTCTTTTCAAATTGACTTTCATTCCTTTTTACAAATGACAATATTGTCGATCTTGTACAAATTCGGGTATCTCGTTTTATTTCGAAAATTCATGTTCCTTATAATATACCTAAACAAGTCAGAAAACTACTAGAATTTATGTTTTGGGATATTAATTCTCATATAAAATTTCGTCATAAAATTCATACTCTTCGTTTGCATATCTTATGTGGATCCTTTCTTTCATGTCTTTTCTGAAGAGTGGAGTGTGACTCTCACTTGAGCTAACAGGGCTCCATCAGAACTAAATCTCCTGCCTTAATCTTTCATTTGGTTGGTGCCGTTCATTATAGTCGTATACGGGACCGGGACATCCGCATTAGGCCAGCACATTACTATGTAGGTATCCTTGATTTGAACAACTCAGAGCGCCTAAACCTAGGCTACGTGCAACTTGTCACACCGATTCGGTCACTACCCGATTGCGGATCCGAGACATGGTTAAAGTGCAGACTCAGGACTGGACTCTTTACCTGAGATTTTTTTTTTTTTAAAGCAGTTGTTTGGGTATGGCCATCTTATAACATAATCAAAAGAACTACCCTTTGAATTGGTGTCCATAAAAATCTATACATTTACCGAGTCCATTTACAAATACAAAACTATACTTTGCATTCTGACTGAAGCGGAACCACATGTAGTGAACCCACTTACAAGTGTGTTGGCCCATTTTGTATCACGAAAGTCTTGGATGTCTTCTCCTGTACCTACACGGATTAAAACCCGGGTGCTAAGCTTCTAGTGGGAAACATATGTCTTATGCATATACACATTTATAAAACAAAAAACGAGATAATATAAATTTCATGCATTTTATATTATGAACTTATCTGATACTTCTTCTTATAACGGGCTTAAGCTTATTCGGATCTCAGTAAAGTTACGAGATCTTATTCTTATGCGGAACTTATGCTTAACAGGACTTATGTTTATTCGGGACTCTGTAGGAGTTACGGAACTTATCATATTCGAACTTATATGCAGGACTTATGTTTATTCGGGACTCCGTGGAGTGCATAACTTATCCTTATTCAGAACTATACTTAACAGACTTATTCTACGGAGTTTATACTTGTTCGGGTACCAGCCGGTACTACGAATGCAGAACATATCTTTTGTATTGCGGAACTTACCCTTATACGGAAGTACTGTAAGTACTACAAAACTTATCTTGGTACCATTATCTTATACTTGTTCTCTGAAGTAAATCTTGGTCTTACGGAATTTATACTTGTATTCTGGAGACATACATGTATTTCGGATCTCATACGTATTCTGAACTTATACTTGTCTTACAGACTTATCTGCGGTCTTACGAGCATATACTTATCTTACGGATCTTATCCTTGTGCGAAGGTACCAGTATGTACAATAAGTCGAACTAATCATATCTGAGTCAGATTTGGCGTATCACGAGATACATCGGGTATGGACATTAGTCCATAACGGTACAAATCATAACGAGATACATATACTTATTTTTGCAGATTCTACGAGTACTAGTGGTACTTCATAACTTATACTTGTATTTGCGTGCAAGGTACTTTCGTGGGTACTACAAAACTTATACTTATTTTCGTGATGCGGGAGTACCCATGGGTACCACAGAACTTATCAGATACGGGAGTACCGCCGTCTACGGAACTTAATCGGATCTGAGGCCAGGCAATCGATACGGGAGTACTGCAAATGCTGCGAGTTTAATCGAATCTGAAGTACCCCAGGTATTACGAACTTGATGAAATACGAGTACTGTAGGTGCTAGAACTTAATCGATTACGGGGGTACCCGCCGTGCCTCTGAGCTTAAGCGACAGGACTTAATGTCGAGGAGAAGGAACTTATTGAATCACGGTACCTTAGGTTTTCTGAGACTAATCGACGGGAGTACCCATAGAGACTACATAACATTCGGATCTGGGAGTACCGGTGGTACTAAATTTTATCGAATCTGGTACGTAGGTACCACGAACTGTCCGGATCTGGGGAGTACCATTAGGTCTTCTGAATATCGGATCTGAGACGGAACATTCAGATGAAGGGACCGGAACTTATTCGAATCTGAGGAGTAAATCGAGACATGAATGCCACTTAGTTACCTCTGAACTTATTGGTCTGGGAGTACACGAAGTACTAGACTTAATCAAAGATAGGAGTTAATCGTGAGACAGAATACCCATAGGTACTACGTAATCCTATTCAGACGCAGTGAAAGATTCGCGCATCACTGAGCTAAATCGTAGACAGATGTAACTTAATCAAATACAGAGGCCCAGAGGTACTAGCGTACGTATAATGCAGGTACATTCGTATCTTTATTCTATTCTATCTTAGTCTTATCATAGAACCGTTCGACTTCCTATACCAAAGAGGTACGGAATGAGTAAGCACGCGACAATAAGTACCCTCCTAAGATACTATACAAGCACGGAAGTGATGTAGCACTAATCGTGACAGAGTGTCGTAAAGACTAATCAGACAGAGTGCCGTGAGCACCAATGTGACAGAGTGCCGTAGCACTAATCGTGAGTACCGGCACACCGAGTGCCGGAGCACTATCAGAGTACCGGCATTCAATCGGCGCTGAGCACTAACCAGAGTACCGAAGTATTAATCAGAGTGCCGAAAGTACTAACAAAGAGTACCGGGCGTACTAATCGTAATGTGAGAGTGCGGCGGTCGCTTAATAACCGGTCTTTGTGTAGTTTTGGCAATTATATGAGTTCGGGAGAATTTACTATTTTATAATGTGTGGCATTTTTAAATGCATATTATGCTCATGAAAGATCAGACTCATGTAACGTAAGGTATGATGAGCATGTAATCACACCTTATTCACGTATTATTCTTCTGAATATAATTTACCCAGGAATTGGAATCAATCCAATCGATCGTCCAACTCAAGTTATGGCATTTTCATGCCAATTAGCCTAGCTTACCGATTTTACCCGAGACAGTTGAAATACTCATTTCCAGTGCCTTAACTCCATATTTGACACCTGATTCTTTATACTCCTTTAAATTTAAGGTGTTAAGGGTTCTATTCCAACTGGAATCACCCACTGAGTACCGAACTGCCACGTCCGAAACAACCCGACTACTCTATGTTCAAACGGATTTAAGAATTGGCTTGCATACGGCCCCACTTTGGAGTGAGAATTTTTGGACCACTTAGAGCCAGAATTTGACGATACCTATTTATTTAGGTTTGGTTTTCCTTGAAGTCTATTTTAATGTACCACTTCTTGAATCACTCAAATCGGATAAGAATGAGAAAGTTATGGCCAAAATACGAAACTGTCGAAATCGGGAACAGAAAGATCGTGTGTTTATGACACCCCTAAAGGCACTTATTATTCCTAGATTCGATGAAAATGGTACACATTCAAGGTGTACCGTACACATGACCCAAAAAATGTCCGCACGTGTTTTCCTTTTTTCCATATTTTTGATACCCATATCAACCCTATACTCCATAAACACCTCAAAGCCATTCCAAATTCATCCTATAACCTCAATTTTACTTAATTCTTCTTTCAATACTTCTCTTATTTCAAAAATCCTTCATGAATTACACTCAAACCCACTCTAATATGGGTTATGATCCATACATAACTTCTAATGATGTAGAATGGCCAGTTAGGGTTTATTCTAAACCCTAAATTAATTACTTGCCATTGAACTAAGTGAATCCAACCTCAGCTGAGGATTTCATGTTTTTGTTCCCATTCCAAAGTTTTACCAAGCTTACTTTCCATAATTTTGGGTTAAGATGAAACTCCAGCAAAACCCCCAAGCATGGGGACAAACAAGCTATTAACTCATGGCTGCTACGGGAAAGTCATACATAATCTCAGAATCCATGATAAAAGGCCATATTTCCATGTCTGCTCGCTTGGCTCCCTTCTCTTCTCTTCTCCTTTCCTCTTCTTCTCCCCTTCTTTCTCTACTGTTCTCCCCACTCGGAGACCAAATTTGGTCTTTAAATCCAGATTTTCTAGGGCCTTGTTTGGCCCTCCAAACCCATTTTGGGTTAATTTTCTTTATTTGCTTTTCGCCCTCCTACTCTTGGCCATTTGTATTTCCATTTTCCTTTATTGTATTTTGGCTTTCTAATCTTCTAGGAATTACACAACAATTCCTATTATTTCTTCTTTGGCCCATAGTCTTTTCTTAAATTATGACTTTTAAGTCCCTTTACAAAAATGACAATATTGTCCTTAAGTCTTGTTAAATTCGGTATCTCTGCTTTATTTCCCGAAAATTCATATTTAGTTTATAATATACCCTAAACAAGTCCGAAAACTACTAGGGTATGTTTTGGGGTGTTACAGACATGCACTAATCCTACTCCTTCCAAGCAGACACCCACTTAGATTCCTTACAAAAACAAATTAAAAAGAAAAGTAAAGAACATAGCGGATTTGCAATGCAATTGCAAATTACCTCTAGCTCTCTCTCGTATCAACTCGGATTTGACCGCCACTCCAAGAATCTGCGCCAAAATGCTTCATTCTATTCGTATGCTGAATTTTATTCCCAAGCGTAGGAATTAAGGTTGTCTAGCATTGCAATTCTGTGGTAGTCCATGTGTCATCTCCAATGTGAGTGGTCTTTAGCTGATCCCCAGAGCTATTCTCCAAAATTGTATATTCAAAAGTAAATTACGGGTCAGGTTGTCATCAAGGATTGATTAAATTGACTATTTTAAAATAGAAAGATGATTGCTGATTCTTAGGTTTCCACTACCAGTTGATCACGTAATTCCCAATTCTCTTAGTTTACAAATTTCATCTAAGAGCCATTGATGAATGGTCTTCGACGGAAGATTTTGCTTAAACGCTCTTTTAGAATGAAACGACGAGGGATGTTAAACACTTGTTCAATAATTGGCTCAGACTTTAGCTTGCATTTCAGGATTAAGTACAACGTGTACCGAGGATCTCTCATTCACACGTTGTCAAGAGGATGCCCAACTAAGGTTTTATAAAGTTTCTCTACAAGTGCTGAACATCACACAATCCCATTGAAGTATAAAAGAGGAATTAAGGGTTATTACCTTGATCATGCTTTAGTTTCACCGTGTAACCCCAAAGATAAAAGTTTAGAACTTCATGGAAATTATAAAGCAAATCATAATCGATGAGAAATTATTCATAAAAGGAACTTTGAGAAAATCAAACTTCAATTGCAAAACCAAATATTCAAAACACGAAATACTGAAGGAGAAAACGAGTTGTGTGATCTAACTAAAAGGTTACATGAATTTGAAATCCAAAATCTACAGCCCTAACCTATAAACCCTAGCCTAAACTATGAGAAGGAACACACTTTTTTATGAAAACCAAACCTTAGGAATCAGAAGCTGCCTTCTCCACCTTTCCTTTGGCTTTTATACCTTTTCCATTGTGATCTCGAGTTGATGGTTGAAGGACGATCGTATTCCTTGCATTAGAATCGATTCCCCGCTCACTCCCGCAAATCTACATGCCCGCATTCCCAGACAAAGCTAGTGTTGTACCCATTGTGTCAAGAATGGGTGCTTTTTCTCTCGCATGGGTGTACCTACGTGCTGGCCACCGGTGCTTCATGGGTGTACCGGTTGTGTTAGGAGGTGTACCCCAGACAAAGCTGGCCACTGTGCTTTTCTTCTCGCATGGGTGTACTACATACAGGGTGTAATAAACACCCGCCTCGCACTGTTTCCCAAAGATTGTTTGCCTTTCCCGAAACTTCACCAAGCGGTTGCCATCATCCTCAATGATCCATATTCGCTTCTTGGACACAAAACCTTGTAACAATTATGTATGAAAAACCCCAAAACCCGTACAACCAAAACATTTAAAACAATTAAAAGTACCTATTCTTATGCAAAATGTGAGCAAAGTATGACCTGAAGGTGTTAAATTCGATATAATTTATTGCTCTTTTATGTATTCAACAGAACCCAATCATGACAAGGTTGTCGACTTCCTGATGAGAGGAAAAGGGAAATGGAACTCAACTAAGAAAAATCCTCATGAATCCATCCACGAATCCTCAATGTATAGCCAGTCAGTTTATTTTATCGCCATATTATTCCTACTAAGCATCTGAGCACAATAAGGGAGAATGAAGCCATTCTCTTGTATGCCCCATTGAAGGGATACAAGTTTGATGTGGGGAAATTATTGAAACATTTATCAGAACCTTCCATAAGATCGTGAAAATGGGACTGATCCCCCATCCAACAACTATCACCGCACTGGTTCTCGACTGTAGGAAGGGATATGGGCAGAGTGAGGAAACCTGGTCTCTGTTGTTTCCTTTTGACATTGACAGAGTGGTCAAGGGACCAAAGAGCGTAAAAATGAAGGATGGAAATTATGGAAGCAGCGTAGAGCCTCGTGAAGAAGAAGATGGAACCAAGAGGGAATGGAACAAATCCTGGGCCATTGGGGCTAACCGCCATCCGATGACCTAAACGTTGTAACATAAGGAGTACAATGATTAATTCTCCTCCTGATGTAAGGGAAACTTTTTCTGAACTAGCAAAATGTTCAAGGAGCAATGAAGGAAATGCAGAGATTATGAACATGCTGGTGTCAATAAAGAAAGAAATGGAGGAGATAGAGAAAAGGTGGGAGCAAAGAACAGAGGATCGTGAGAATACCTCTCGAAGTCGACCAAAAGAAGAGAGCAAAGATGGGAACAATTACTCAAGTAGAGGGATGAAGAGGGCAGGAAGGAATGGATGAGAGAAAGAGCATTAATGCAGCGTTGGGGATTTGAAGATAAATACTTTCTATAATGAACACCAAAAGGGATGAAGATAGTCGACCTAGAAAAAAAGAAGAAAATGGAAGGTAGTATGCCGTTGTAATAAGCGTAGGGTTCAAGTATCTCTACAAGGAACAATTCAAGGAATTTTGGAATCTTATGGAGAAGAGGGACAAGGAGCTAGAGATGGACAACAATTACAAACAAAAATTGTGGAATGACAGTCTGGATCAGGTGAATTCAAATTTAGTGAACATGCACACTATGCTCATCAACTCAAGGAACCATGAATCACATAGGTATGAGGCAAGATGAATTGATCACTCAGGTGGAATATACCAATGATCATTGCCTCTTCAACAAGGAAGAACCTCCAGAGAAAGAGAAACCAAACATCTCAATACCCAAGTTTCCTCCATCTTTAACTAGCTTTAACCTTGAACCTCCTAGCCTAAAAATTCCCAAATCCTATAAAAGAATGAGATGAACCCCTATTGCCACTTTCTCTCCAAATCAAAATTGTAACCATCCCTCTTAATAAAAAAATCAACAGCAATTTTCTGAATGATTTTGTGTGAAATTCTTTTTGTCTGGTGTTAATTGCTTATTAGATTATATTTTTGTTTTGAATAAATGAATGAATCTAATGTGAAAAATGAGTTGGTCAACGATGGTGAATTGTCTGGATACATTGGATTGAGTGAATTAAGTTTTTGATGTCATTCCTTGTTTGCATGATAAAATGATGTTTTGAATTGGCATAACAACTACTAAATAATCCAACAATAAGTGTAATTGAAATTGTGGTAGGCCTCAATGAATTGAAAAGGAAGGTAATGAGTGTTAGAATGAAGTTTAAGGTTCAGGTTTAGGAAGAAGTATTAAATAGACAGCACAAATAAGACTTCTGAAACTATTGTATAAATAATAAGGTCAGTGAAAGTCCTGCAAAACAATGCACATGGTCAAAATGGTCCTTAACAAATTGTGAAGGATTAGGGACATCTTCTGGGTTCAATCACAGTCAAACAATCCAAGGTCCTAAAACTTGTTAGATTATTAATCAAGGCGAAATCCTAGGCAATACCACTAATAGGAAGTGATATAGGCCATCCTTGGAAGTTTGAGCCTTTCAAGCCTACCCTCATAATATGCATAAGCATATACTCTAATTCTAGATTTAAGCCAAATTGTCTAGTTTCTTCATTTAAAAAGCAATTAGAAGCCTCAAACCCTTCCTCTATTCTAATCCTATAGTAAAGAACCCTTATTTGCCCAAGTTTCAGGACTTGAACTTCAAAATATAGAAAAGGACAAGTTTAGGGGAATGTTATGTTGATGAATGGAAAGAAGAAATGAAGGATGGAAAAAGAAAAGAACAAATGAAGAACTGGAAAAGAATGTAGAGAAGAAGTCAAAATTGTAAATTGTCAAATGGGATTAAGTTTTGTCTTGTGGCCTTCCTCTCTTGAACAATTAAGCTCTTAGGAGTGTTTCAACACCTAGTACCCTAATGCCAATTGTTATGGGAGCTACTAACCCAAAGTTCTCTAAGAGTGGTAGAAAGTCTAAAAAGACAAAACATTGCACTATTCCTAAAAATCTTTGACAAGAAAAAAGAAAAGCAAAAAGGGCTTCTATCTAAAAGATGCCAAGCCGAGAATATGAAGTATGATACATCAAGGACAAGTTCGGGGAATATATTTTTCAAACATTAGTAGAAAAGAAAAATTATGAAAGATAGGCAAAAGATACACACTCAAGAGCGGAATCAAATTTTTAATTAAATTCTCCACTCTATCTACCCAATTACCCAAGCCAAACTCTACAAGCCTAAAATACCTAATTGATCTTGAAGGTGGTACTGTCACATTAAAGGAGACTAATATGAAAAACAAGCATACGGGACTCAAGAGCTAAAGAAATTGCAGCCATCAGAAGAGTCCTAGAAGATTAGGTAATCCTGCCAAGGAGGAAGGGAAAGAAAACCATCATACACACAGAGATCAGGATTAATTGATCGAATTGTTTACATTTCAAAATTCATTAGTTTGTTTGTGACAATAATTGAAAATTTTTCTTAAGTCTGAACTAAAAACTAAATTTTTATACCAGTTTAACCGACTAGTTTCACTCCAAGTTGCATTTAAAAATAAAAATTACAGCAAAATTAAAAATGTCCTTAAAAACAAAGCTAAATTGTTTGAGGACAAACAAAATCTTTCTTTTCTTTGCTTGGGGACAAGCAAAACTTTTAAGTTTGGGAATTTGATGAGTCTTAAACTCATCTTATTTTTAATCCATTTTCCGGCTTGTTTAGTATTGTGAAATGCTTTTAATGCCAAATTATGAAATATTTACAAACTTTGTGTTTTTCAGGAGTTAATTCAACAAGAGATTTCCAGCAAGAAAGAAGAGAAAAACAGCAATTGCAGCAGTCTTTGTCTCGATAGAGTTCGATGTGTCACGACAAACGTCTAAGCAAATGGCTAGAGAACTGTGTCGCAACAATATTTTATGTGTCACAACACAAGATCTAAAAATTGGCAGATGAGCTATGTCGCAACAAAAGACAACATGTCGCGATAGGAAATGGGAAGAAGCCAGCTGAGACAAAGATCAATTATGTTGTGACATAATGAAATATCAGAAGGCAGAATCTATGTCACGAAATAATCTACTATGTCCCGACACTGACTCTTGCAATATGGAGGAGCTGGTTGGAGACAGAAGAGAGCACTGAAAGAAGAAGTTCAGTTGCAACAAGAAAATTTATGTCACGACTAGTTACGCTTACTTGTTGAACTGGCCTGGTCGCAACAAAGGAACCCAACGTTGCAACATACTTCAAGCTGAGGAGATAAATCTATGTCGCGACATGGATCTTAATGTCGCAACACATAAATAAGCTAAATAGAGAGAAACAAGGTCGCGACAGACTTTTATATGTCACGACAAAGGTTTCAACACAATGCAAAGAAGTTCTATCGCGACATAACAAACTGGGTCTCAACATAACGTGTAAGCTGAACACAGAAGAGTCTTGTCGCGACATGAAAACTAGGTCGTGATAGCAAATATTGACAACACCAAGAAGTCGCCAAACATCGTAACAAATCGCAAAAGAAGCCGCTCAATGGCAACAAGCCTCGTCGCAGAATGCACTTTCTAGGTCACGTATAGAAAATGCGATAATGGTAAGACAATGTTGCAACATAACCTCGAATGTAGATGCCGTCGCGACATGAAAACTCTGGTCGCGATTAATCAACTTGCGTAAGCTTCGTGACTGGAATCAGGTTGCAACATGATTATCAATGTTGCGACATAACTGTTTAAGGAATGCATAAAATATTATAGCGACAAAGGAAACTCTATCGCGACAGAGTTATCATACTGAAAGAAAGAAGACCGTCGCAACAAAAATACGCTATTGCGACTGAAGTGAGAAGGAGCACAAGATCTTCAAGTCACGATAGTAGCATACCTGCAACAAAGACACAAAACTCTGTCACGAAACAACTTCTAGGTCACCACAGAGAAGGCAAATCTGGGCCATAAATTTTTAGGGATTCACACATAGCCTCAATTTTAGGGCCTAAACTTTGAGGCCTCTATAAATAGAAACGACAGGTAGTGATGCCTAATCAAGATCTGGACGAACTAGAGCACTACGAGCCGAGACCTTTTTGTATTTTTTTTTCTTTTCTTTTTATTTTTCTTATTTTTTCTTTTTCTTCGTAGATTAGATTTAGAGTAGGATCAAGAATTTGTTTACTATATCTGAAAAGTAAATTGTCTTAAGTTTTTGAAGTCGAATTTAAATCCCGAAATTCATTTACGACATCGTTGAATTCAATGAACTCCAAACAAAAAGTCGAACTCATTTCTTCGCTTGATTGCACTATAGTGGAATCTTTCCCCGACGCATTTCAAGAAAAGGCTGTAACTAGTTTTTTATGAACACAACTTCTACTAGGAAAGATATGATGTTAGTTATGGTATTTTCTGCACAATTAGAAGAAATTTTCCTAAGTTGAGGGTTTTGAATTTATTTGGATGGTGATGTTGTGAAATTAATTGTTCCCAATATTAGTAGCTAATACCCATGAAAGGACTATTGTCTGGCTCTGATTTTCAAGAGGCCCTCTGAGTGACACAGAGATGGAGATTCCTGAGAGCATAGATTAGTTACTTGGGGGTATGCTAGACTAATATTGAAGAACTAATGAGCTTTGAAAGGTTACTTAGATAAATCCTCAATTTGTTCTGCCTGAGAAGGGCTGAGTGATATATCAATTTAATCAATTAGAGATCTCCTTGGTCTGAAGGAATGATCTTTGATCCTGTTAGCTGAGATTCACTCAGAAAGGGAAAAACTCTTCAAATCTAAGGATGAGACATATCATTCATTTTGAGAAATCTAGCAATCATTCGTCTTGGGAAGCAAGAAATCAAGAATACAAGAAAGCTAAAAGGAAGCATTGGAAAAGAAAATACCTTATCTTATAGAGAAATTTAATTGGGTAAGTAATTGATTAGAATCATGATTCGTAAATGAACAAGAATCTCTACTCAAGTGAAAATTATGAAGGAGGAGGAATCCAAACTATCTACCTTGCCTCTCGACAAATTCGCATTCCAACTCAGAGAAAATAGAATTAGATTATGATGCAGAATTGATAATTTCACGCAGTTGAAATCCCAAAGGTGTCTACTTCCAAGAATAATCTTGCTCAACCACTTTATATTTAGGATTTAAATTTTTTCCTTTATTTAAATGTGTGATTCATGTTATTAAAATTCTTATTAAGTTACTAAATTTTCTAAATTGACGCTCAAATAGTGTAGAACTTGAGTAGTTGGGATAGTTAAAGTTTATATTCTTTCAACTCGTGGGAACGATATCCTGCATTCTTATAGTCCACTTATTACTGCATTTGACTCGTGCACTTAGCGCTTTAAGACCAAATTAAATATTTAATCGAAGTTTAGTGACAAAATTATTCTTCTTATGAGTATACAAGCTATATTTGGTTTTTAACAAGTTTTTGGCGCCATTATGAGATTTAGTCATTTTAGTTTATAATCCTTTAGTAGTAGTAATATAATTTGTATATATATATATATATATATATATATATATATATATATATATATATATATATATATCAGTTGGGGTCTATCAAGTTTTTAGCATCATGAATGGGATTAATTTATATTCTTCTAGTAATGGTTTCATAAATTTGAATATGCACAACTTAGGGTCTTATCAAGTTTTTGACGCCGTTGCCGGAGATTAATTTATAGTCTTCTAGTAATGGTTTCATAAATTTGAATATGCACAACTTAGGGTCTTATCAAGTTTTTGACGTCATGTTTCTGAGATTAATTTATGTCTTCTAGTAATGGTTTCATAAATTTGAATAGGCACAACTTATGGTCTTAACAAGCTTTTGCACATCAGCCCCACGCTGTCCGCGGGTATGAAGTTAAAAAGTCCATCATGACGTGGCTCCCATCACCCGCCTAATTTCAATGGTCGGAGTAGGCCTCACACTTCTCGATGCTCACCCCTACCCACGACACGCGATCACAAATCGCTCGAACAAAATCTCCAAAGTGTCGCCTATCCCACTCCGCATAATACCGCTACGTAAGATCACGCACATCTGCGCCACTCGGGATGCACAAGAAATCGAGTAATGAACTCCATGAGGATCTTCTCTCTCAGATTGGTCAACTAGGGAACCACAACCCGTCCCCTATACCGAAGACTACCATCTATGTGGATGGCCCAACCTTTGTCACTTGTACCTGACTATGTTCCACCCCCGATGGACGATAACTCCGGTCCTACCCCGACTCAATCACCTCAAGCCACAAAGGATGGCGTAGCCACCAAACTCCCTAACATTCCCTGAGCCTGATCACTGTACTGTAGCTTAAACTGTCCCACAGTCTCAAGCATTTGTCACTCCCAAGAAGCTAAACTAGTCGTAAGACTTCGCGGGGATCGATTTAGTAAACAGTTACTACATTTGCCTTACCAGGATGGTAATGCAAAGTGAAGTCATAATCCTCCAAATACTACATCCATCTGCGTTGCCTCATGTTAAGGTCCTGCTATGTGAAAATGTACTTCAGACACTTATGGTCTGAAAATACTTCAAACTATTCACCATACAAGTAGTAGTGCCAAATCTTTAAGGCAAAGACTATGGTTGCCAACCTGTGTCATGTGTAGGGTAATCGCTTCATGACTTTAATGCCTAGAACCATAAGTCGCAACCCTCTTAGGACTCGCATCAAGACACATCCTGGCCCATCATTGGGAGGCATCACAAGACATCGTGTACCTGTCCCTATTCCGGGACTATCAGAATAGAAGCTGATGTAAGTCTCATTTTCAACTCCTGGAATGCCTTCTGACACAGGTCAGTCCACTCAAACTTGACCCCCTTCTGGGTCAATCTAGTCATAGGTGCTGCTAGCCGGGAAAAATCCTCAATGAACCTCCTGTAATACCCCGCTAATCCTAAGAAATAGCGTATCTCGAAGACTGACTTCTGTCTCTCCCAACTCATAACAGCCTCAACCTTCTCAGGGTCTACTGACACATTTGAAGCCGACACGACGTGTCCTAAGAATTTCACCTCAATAAGTCAAAACTCGCACTTACTGAACTTGGCATACAACTTATGGTCCCTGAGTGCCTGGAGAACAATCCTCAAATGATCCTCATGCTCCTCCTCAGACTGGGAGTAGATCAAGATGTCGTCAATAAAGACCACAACAAACTGATCCAAATAGGGTTGGAATACCCTATGCATGAGATCCATGAATGCCGTTGGAGCATTTGTCAACCTGAAAGGCATCATTGTGAACTCGAAATTCTCATACAATGTCCTAAACGCTGTCTTAAGGATATCAGTCTCCCTAACTCTCAACCGATGGTAACCAATGAGCATGTCTATCTTGGAGTAGACTCGCGCCCCCTTCAGTTGATCAAACAAGTCATCAATCCTCAGTAATGGATACCGAATCTTGATCGTAACCATGTTCAACTGTCGATAGTCAATGCACAGTCGAAGAGTCTTGTCCTTCTTCTTAGCAAATAAAACCGGAGCGACCCATGGTGAAGTACTCGATCTAATAAAATCCTTGTCCAACACCCTTGCAGCTTGGACCTCAGTCTCGCAACTCCACCTAAGTGCCATCCTAGCGAGGAGTCATGTGATATAAAGAATGCATCAAGGTGTAACCATCGACAAAGTCTACATCCCCGTGCGAGGTATCCCGCAGCTCAGTCCTGAAGACATCCTCATACCGGAGCAAACCACCCGAGGGTAGACCTCAAATCCCTGCCTCACCTCGCCCTCTAGGGTAAGGCTTGCTAGCCAACCCATCAACCCGCCCACCCAATTGAGCGTCAAGGTACGCAAGCATGACGCCTCCCTAAAAAGTGTGTAGGCAGTAGTTCTCCTACTATCACAATCAATGACGATTCTGCAAAGCCAACCAACCCATGCCAAGAATTATATTGAGCACTGTTATGTCCATCACCCGAAGGTCCACCGTGAGCAAAATCCTTGAGATCTCTAACTCAAATTCCCGATAGATCTTATCAATCCTCACCCTAGTCCCTAAGGGAGAACTCACATGAAACGGATCTTCTAAGGTCTCCACCTCTAAGCCCAAAACATCCACACTAGATATAACAACAAAAGAATGATGCACCAGAATCAAACAATATCTTTTCCCATAGGCGAGATAACATAAACATACCGTACAACCGAATGATCAACCCGCCCGGGCCTCGTGGTGATGGCGTAAACATGCCCCTGGGTCCCTTCATTCTATGCCCCTGAGCCCTGTCCTCAACCTCGACCAATACCTTGACCTCTTTAGCCTATCCTCAGTGCATGTATTTGTGTCGCACCTAAGACTCCACTCCGGGTCCCTTTCTGGGTCCCGCACTAAAGCATGAAACAAACCGTGGTCCACGCCTGTCCCACTAATGATTGGGACTACTCTATCTCGAAACCTTAGGATCCTTGCCTCTGAGGGCAATCCCGCCTCACATGTTCGGGCTGATGGCAATGGAAACATGTCAAGAGGTCCCGACGATCAGAAGCCTTAGTTCGTCCCAATTTCTGATAGATACTCTGCCCGTCCCCGAACCCTGTGGAATGTGGTCTCGTTTCTTTCCCCGACTAGAAGAAGGCCGATCCTCCTCCCTCTCGTCACTAGCAACCCAGATCCTGATGCCTTGCATCCTCTATATCTCTGTCTATGGCCATAGCCATCTTGACCATGGAGTCCATGTCTTGTATAAGGAATCCTACAATCTTGCCTCATGTGGACAACTTCAGGCCATCCTCAAATTTCCTCACCTTGGCCATATTTGTGGCCACATAACCATCTCCAAAACATGCCAATTCAGTGAACTTAGCTAGGTGCTCTAGCACAACCATACTTCCTTTTTCAACTCAAGGATGATGAGCTTAAAAGTCATCCATTTTCAGTCCATTTTTCTGATTGATTTCTATCTATAAAGATCGACGAGGTGCAGAATGTTAATAATTCACCAAACTCGATATGCAGGAAATTCAAGAGAAAAGATAATGCAAAGAAAAGGAGCGTAAAACCGGCCGAAGGTGAATGATACGTACCGGGCCGAATGATGTTGCAAAGCAGGAGAAATGCACGAGGAAGAAAGGACCAGCGACGCCGACAAAGATGAAGAATCACATCAAGATCGCAACTGACAAACCACAACATGGCTATATGGCAACCAAGGCGTAACGTAGGTCTAAATGCAAACCCAGCTCGTGCAACCATAAATTAATGAAGAACAAGATATGATGTCGCAACACAATTTCAACGCATGTAATTGAAAGCCGAAAGCAGACATGGAAGTCGGGCACCTAATAGAAGTCGCGACATAAGATTTTCAAAATTGGTGCCGAAGTCGAAACGTAGTGATGGCGACATCGATTCGCAAAGACCAAAGTGCCGACGTAATTGATCGTCGCGACACGTTGCCGAAGAAGGTCGCGGCGTCATTCAATGGTCGGCATCATTCGATAATTAAGTGACACTTCGGCTGCAGAAATCAGAAAGGTGCGACATCATTCAATGATCGCGACATCTGTTGTAAAGAAGAAGGTCGGCGTCATTGATAGTCGCGACATCGGGCGTAGAAAGTAAAGAAAATTAGCGACATCGATGCCGATAATAATTAACATAATTTGCAAAAGTAAAAAGGTGCGCGCGGCGTCATTTAACCGATCGCGACAGCCGGATCGAGGATGCAAAGCAAATCGCGCGACCAACTAAAAAGCGCGTAAACGCGTGCGGTGCGACGAAATCCGTGTAGCATTGCGCTGCGAATAGGCGATTAACTGAATCCACGAGGAGATGCATGTTGGGGGCCAACGAACCTATAATCTGCCGGTGCTGCTAAAAGCGGCTCTCGATCTAAAGAGAGATCTGGGTAGGCGGGGCTCTTGGCTTCATTTTCTGTTTTTCTTTTGTTTGATTTTATTTTAGATTGGTTTGTTATTTCTTTCAAATTTGGATGGACTTTAGGTATCAAGTGAAGCTAAATACGAATTCTATTTCTTTCAGATGCTGCAGTTGTGAATTCAGGACCATTTGAATTGATTTCAGTTTAGATTTACGGTGGTTTTCTTGATCAAGCCATTGTGGGTGTATCCTAGCGATTGAGTGACCAGTGAAGATAGACTCACATTGTCATTATCTTTCTGAAATTCGCGATTTGTGAACTATCAGGTTGTAAATCTACTTGTTTGTTTGGAGTATTATAATTAGTCCCCATTGTAAGCGTTTATACCCATGTGGGATTGTCTGTACCTTCACAGTTTCAGGAGACCTGGTGTACGGAGGCGTCTGGGAAGTGATGATGAAATTTATGAAGAACCCATGCAATCTCGATAAGCCAGCGGTCCCTGTGAAACTGTAAATTTGATCGATAAATCCTCTTACTCACTGCCAAATTAGAATCTGGGTTAAATGACTTATCCATTTAAACAGTAGAGTCACCTCGATCGAATAGTAAATCCAATCAGTATTGCAAGGATCTAATCAGGAAAGGATGAAATTATTTCCAATTTTGAGGAAGAGAAACCGGTCAAGTGTAAAACCCATGCTATCTCTTGCGATGTCTTAGGAGCTAAGGTTTTACAGTCGTTCTAGTATGAAGTATTGAAAAGAAAATATCTAGCAAGGCAATCCAGTTAAAAGTAGTTCCTCACAATTTTAAATGCCAGAAAGCGGTGAAGTTTAGATGATGAAACGATTGGGAGTATGGAGAATCCAAATTTGCACTATCATATTCATGAATGGAGTTTTAAATGCGTAGTTCATGAAGCAAAGTTTCAATGGAGTCTGGGTGATGTTCCTGATGGCGATCTTTTCAATGTTCCTTTAAAGATATTTATTCGATCTGAATTTGTTATTTTTGATTTAGTTTGTTCATTTGTTAATAATTCACATATCTTAGGCTTATTTTATTTTCAAAGGTTGCAAAAGCGATTCCAATTGCTATAGATTAAATAGTATGAGTTTGAGTAGTCGGGTAGTTGATTGAGAATTCTCTTGAGATCTACATAGGATGATCTCTAGACTTAAATCGTTTACTACTTTTTCGACTGCATGACCTCCTGAATCAAAACTAGAAGAAAATGATTTATTCTTAAGAAACCGCTTTTAATCGATTATAATGAATAAGGGAACACAACAAACAAGTTTCTGGCATTATTTAACAGGATTAGATAATAGTCACGGGTGATAATGTCACAAATTTGTATAAGTGTTTTAGTCCATCTTTGAAAGAAATTGAACAAAGAAAAGGAACTCCGAAGCTTTTGCGTACACCCTAGTAGATCCGGGAAAACATCATGAAGGCTCCTGCTCTCCCCATGTAATGCGTCTCGGGATCCGTGGACTTTGTTTAATTCCACCATATATGGGGTGCCTTGCCTCTGCTTGAGTATGTGCTTGATCCTCGTGTATCGAAGGTAATCTCCATGCTCAAAAGAAATCTCTTCAACTGTCGGACCAATGATCATTACCCTTTGGATCCCTCCCGGTGAATGTTGAAGGATGATGCGCTATAAACCATTGGAGGTTACTTATTACCATTTCGGTTTTAGCTGTACATTAGCGTGATTCTGACACCGCTGGCCTCCTGAGCACATTAATGCAATTAGTGCCTGGTAAATTTACATCTCTTCCTCATTTATCTATATGTCAAATATAAAATTGAGGTCTCTTTCTCTTTGCTCTCGATTATTAGTGCATATGCCACCAGCAATTACATCACACTCATTTCCATATACTATTTACAGTATATGACTATAAGATATACAACGCACATTATCAGAAACATATCAACGCATATTTATTCATCCGATGCAATGGTATAGTCGACACGTGCGCCGATTCTGAAATATTGTATATCTAAGCAAATCTTAGGTTCATTGACCTTTACTAAACAGGGAATTACGTTGGCGTAACCGCGAGAATTCTGTGGACTGGGTGACCAGATACCACAACGTTGTATCTCATTTATGAGGATTCATATTTTCTGAAAATGAGACGATCTCCTTTGTTAGGTAGACTTTGCCCGCAATACATCGCGTATACTTGATATAATCAGCGCCTTTGTCAGTCACCGACAAAAGTATGTAGTGATTTTTTGTGATCAAGATTTGTCCGTATCCATTTGTCACTACTAGGACATTCATTCACATCTAAATAAAAATGAAAATAAAGCACTTGATTTGAGTCAATGAAGTCGATCCAAACCCTCTACCATAATTACATACCTTCTTTAGACAATAGTCCCAAGGAATTTGGTCTACATTTCTTTTGCAATGCTTTTTACAAGGTAATATCAAAGCTGACACATCGGCCTCCATGTCACGGCTCGCGTGGAGCGTGCTCTCACTGTCACGCCTGTACTTGAAAGGGTCACACCTTGAGGTGACAATGCTCTGGCGAGAGGAATTTATCACAAGGGCCTCTCCCACCACCTAAATCTGCGTGCACGATACGTACACGCACATCTCTACATTCCATAATGATCACATGGAATGTTTATGTATCATGAATGAGATGAGACTCTTCATGCTATAGTGGGAGTCCCTGACCGGCTCCCTCACATGGCACACCCCACCCCCTACTATCAGTGGGGGTATGCGAAGCTAACTGCTACAAAAATCGGCCGTTACCTCCTATGACTAGAAAATCTGTGAAGCGAGAGTCGTATTACTTGTAAATCTAGTATAAAATTTTTTCTTTTCTAAACTTGATTTATAAAATTACAGCATAGGCTTTGCATATGGACATATCCCAAATCGTGTATACAGTTTTCTATTTCAAATATGGCAACCAACAACGTTTCTTAAAGAGCCTCAAGCTCCTGCATTTTACTACGAACCACCTTATGTACATACATATATTCCTTTATACAAATTCAAAGTATTTCCTTACATAAAATATAGTATTAATCTGTTCAATCGGAGAGTCAAGAGAATCTCTCATTTGCTCCAGGCGTCAGGCGTGCTGTACCTGGAAAGTTTTAAAACAAATAATGACTAAAGCAGGCTCGGTGAGTGTATCTTTATAAAATGTTTGCTCTTCTGAGAAAATCATTTGTAAAACTATCTTTTCCAAGACATTTCGAGTACTTGCTTGCTTTGTGTTCTAAACTTTTATCTGCCCTTTGCCTTTGCTTGCTTTTCTTTAAAGTTTCTGCAGCTTTTCATGCCTTGTAACTCTTTGCTTTTCTTTGAAAGTTTCCATTTCATACTTTCTTGCTTGCTTTGCTTTGCTTTTTCCTTAAAGTTTATAAAACTTTTCTTAAACACAAGATGCAGAACGACGGTTTCTTTAAAATTATAAAACTTTTCATAAACCTCTTGCCTTTAAAAGTTTATAAAACTTTCTTAAATATGAAGAACACAGGCTCAGCGTTTCTTGCCAAAATTTATAAACTTTTCTGAATCTTTGCTTTAAAGTTTGTAAAACTTTTTATAAGCAAGGGAACTGCGAAGCTCAACCGCATGCTTTAAAATAAAATGAGGCCTAAAATAACCGTTTTGCTTTAAAATATGGAACTGAAGAATATCAAGCGTTCACTAAAACAAACACGGGAACTGAAACTCTTCTTTACCGATAGTTGATTTTTCAAGCGTATAAAACATTCTTGCAAATCATCATACTGGAGGCACCACTTACTAGTGAACAGGGCATGACATCAGGCAAAGTGCCGGTGGAGACACAGGTCGCATCACACCTGATAAGGAAGGGCATGGCCATAAATCTGTACAGAACAGTATGGTGAGATTGGCTGGTCTCCATCTTATAATTTAGTTTGACTAACCATATACCTCCGATTACGTACCACGGTCTCTCCTTCCCAAATGCAATTGCGCGTCGATTTACGCAGCCAGGACAAATCTAAAATATAGTATGATATCCACCACCACGGCGCCGTCTGAAATACCTCGACCGATATGCTTGCTTAAAGACTAAAGTTTTTAGTTGTTTATTTTACAAAATAGACTTTGTTTGCTTGCTTGCTTCTTTGAAATATGGTTTCTGATTCCAATCCATTTAACTTGCTCCTTTATAGTATGGTTGATTCATCAAGCATTGCCATTTTACTTTTCACATATGGTTTAAATCAAAACCATTTTGTTGCCAAAACTCATTGCCTTTAAACATAGTTCTGATTCAAACCATTCAAATACCGAGTGTAAAACAGTTTATAATAATAACCGCCATGTGTTTGAAAAATAGAGTTTTAGAACCTCCATCTTTGTTTCCCCAAAACTTGTGGCGACTCATCTTTTCATGCTGCTTTTACTTTACACACTCAGTGAATAAGCGTGTTAATCGCCAACGTATCGCGTAAAACTTAACGTCTTTGGCGCTGGTGGCTAGAGTCGCACAACATTCATATAAGCCAAATTAACAATTTACCCTTGGGCACTAAAAAGCCCTAGCAAAAAAATCACTCATTTTGGTAGACCTTTTTCCAACAATACTCTGGAGTTTATAAAAATTATTCAGCGGTATTTAAAAATTATGAAGCTCTCAGATCAGTCCTTTGCTCTCATCAATGACATCTCTAGAATTTTCATTTAAATTCCTTCTCTAAGGCCTTCAACCACACATAACACAAGTTTACAGCATGGCTTTTTTGATGCCAAATTGGTTAACACTAAGATACCTGTTATCTATTTATTTCTAGAGGTGTAGCCATAAATTTAAGGTATTTCTTGCTCATTTAGGCTTCAGGTTCTGAGTTTCTTCTCCAATTGGAATCACCAATTTGGATCCTTAAAAGCTAAAATTGTATTTTTTATATCTAGATTACTCAAATTAGCAGAGCAGAATCTGCACATGACTCCATACTGAAAAATTCACAGGCACTTGGGGTTACAATTTGAATGCACTTCCTTCAAATAACTTATTCCTCTAGAAGTCTATTTTACCCAGAATTTTGAATCACTCAATTTGGATAAGTGAAACTCCACTTATGGCCAAAACACTACAACAATACCCAAAACAGAGTATAATCAGTGAGCTACACGAGCTCACCTTCCGATCAGTATTTACAATTTTCCAAATTTTCTGTTTGCTCTTGAGTCTTCTATACATTTTAGCCCTATATCTACCTTGATTCTTTTACAATTGAAATCAATTGATTTGAATGAATTATAAACTGTCTATAGCCAAAGAAACAAAAACGAGGTTTACCAAATTTGACAGAATTTCCTATAAAAAAAGCCCCAACATTCTCTTTTTGTATTCCTCAAAACCGTAATACCTCGATAATCAGCGTGAAGAAATCATTAAGCAAATATGCTTATGTGATGGTTTTGGAATCCCTCTAACAAAAACCCTAGGTAAAATCTAAAAATTCAACCTAAGGTCACGATTCTTCTAAAACCATATAAAATTTGATGATTTCATGTTTATTTTACACCAGTGGGTTTCTCCCACAAAACATATAAATAAGGGTTTGTGCAGTCTTTCACAAAACCCTAAACAAAGAGGACTGATCTTCCCAAACCAAAACCTTAGGAATCAAAATACCCATTGTTTTAAGACTTCAAAAAACATCGTTGTTTGGTCTTCTTCTCTTCTCTTCTTCTTCCTCTTAACTCTCTTCTTTTCTCCCTTCTTCTCCTCTCTACTCATGTTTTGTGAGACAAAAATGAGACTTCTGGTTTGTCTCATATCTCCTTTTATAATCCATTTTGACTTAATTATTATTAAGTCATGTCTCATAAAATTGCACATCGACTCTTGGAATTTTTTATTATGGCCATCTCTTTCTTTTATAGTTTTTCCATCCTTTATGGCAATTCTATTTACACTTTCTTCTAGCATCACATTAAGGTTTAATTTTTTATCATTTCATTCATCTCCAAAATATATTACAATGACCTTGTGCTCCTTATGTGTGCCCCAACTTGATTACATGCTCTTTGCACGCTCCTCGGAGACGGGCGTTACAAAATGCCTATCCTTTAAGACATTTCATCCTGAAATGAATAAACTAAACTCAAGAAAGGAAAGAAAATACACCATTGAAATAATTTAGGGTACTAACGGTGCATCGAGTACCTACGGCTCCCAAGTAGTGCCTCTCTCTCTCATGATTCTTACCATAGGACTTTATAAAGGGATCACCTTACTCCTCAACGCACACCATTCATGCGATCTCACGATATAAGGTGTTTCCTCATAAGTCAGATTCTCCTTTAGCTGCACTAGCTACTCTCTCAACACATGTGAGAAGGATCTAGGATGCACTTGCCAACATCGACCATGGAATTGTGTCGCGAATCCTTGATAACTGGGGTAACCCCGACTGTAGCTAATGAAACACCTTGCTCACAATCATAAGGTCTACTCATTGGGTGGGCTTGCCTCCTCTGTGAATCTCAAAACACCCTTGGGAAATGTCTGAAAGACCCGGTCACCTATCTCTGTTTGTAGTCTCTACGACGATTGTTCGCATAACTTTTCTGTTTATCTCTTGCTTTCTTTAAGTTATCACGAACCACTTTCACTTTCTCTGAAGTGATTTGCACTAGTTCAGGGAATACTAGTCTTCTCTCACCAACCTCATCCAAGTACACTGGAGTCCTACATTTCCTACCATACAGTGCCTCAAATGGAGCCATTTCTATACTAGCCCCGATAAATTTGTTGTTGTAGGCGAACTCCATGGTCACCCAGAATGGTATCAGCTCCCCACCAGTTCCATCACACAAGCTCTCGGCATATCCTCTAATATCGATGATGCTCTAGTGCATTATCATTGAGGATGAAATGTTGTGTTGAAATAGCGGCCCCTCAGTGTTGCAAACTAGGCTGAAAACACAGATGTGAACTGGGTCTTGATGCAAAACTACTCCAGCTGGAACCCCAGTCTCACTATCTCATCCCATCTAAGTGGGCCAACTTTTGAGAATCCTTAACATTGGCGGCGAAAATGAAGCGGAACTTAGTGAGTAAGTCAATTATGCCATATAGCATCATCTTTGGTCATTGAAGACACGTCACAAAGATCCATAGTGATCCTTCTCTCTGTTTCCATACGCGGAATGAGAATGCTGCGTATCTTCCCTCGGGCCTCCCGAGTCTTCACACTTCACCTGGCAGCGGGTTGAACATCTGGAGGCAGAGCGCAATCTCTTTTCATCCCATTCCACGGTAATGTTCTTTCAAAGTCACCATGCATCTTAGTACTACGGATGCATAGCATCGCCAGGATAGATGTGCTTCTTCTATAATATATCTTGGTACCACATACTACGACACGCACATTCTCTCTGTCCTTTCTTCATCATGCGAAAGTCATCTCTAAATTTGAAACTCTACTTTCTTTCTTTTCTATATCTTCATAAAGCAATCATGCATGGATCCACCTGTTATACTGCTTAAGAATCGATCCACTAGGAGGGAGTCCCAACATGAAATGTATTATGAGGCTCCAGATCTCGACCTCAATATCCACCTAAAGCTCTCAAATCCCACCAGCGGTGGAGATAGCTTCGATTTCATATGAGACAAAGAACTCTACGTCGCCTACTCAAGGCATACACACTCGACATTAACTTTTCACGGATGGTACTCAATGATACAGTCGTAGTCTTTATCACCTCGAAGCCATCTTCTTTGCCTCGGGTTTAACTCTTGGGTGAAACAAACAGAAGTCTTATGATTTGTAAGATCCACCACAAGAGACACCATATAAGTAATGTCTATATTTTGAGCAAACTATGACTAACACCAAACTTTAAGTCACGTGTGTAGGTAATTCTCCTCATCCTTCTTCAACTATCTAGAGGCATATGCAATCACTTCCTATCGTGCATCAAAGGCACAATAAGACCTTTAGCAGGAAACATCAGCATTGTCAAACCAGGCCAATATCTCTCCATTGTAGCTAGGCTGAGCTGAAGTCAATCTACCCTTCAACTCCTCGAAACTCACATTAGTGAGCCTCCACTTAAATCTTGACATCTTTGTACATCGACTTGAGTGATTGGGAGTGCTATCTTGGAGAACCCCTCGACAAGCTTCCTGTAATACCTGCTTCAAGCGAGAAGCCGACCTCGACACATTCTTTGCGGTTTCAATTACTAAAACCATTTTGGGGATCCACGCTCCACCCCCTCGTTTATCCATGACCTATAGATACCTGTCAAATGGCAGCACTTGCTCAACAGCATACAAGCGCCCTCCCTTAGTGCGCAATACAATCCTCGGGTGCTCTGAATGTTCCACTCTGAAACTGCACGATACACTAGGATATCATTGATAAAAACTATGGCAGAACCTATCAATCTGGTTGAATAAGTTCATCAAATCCATAATATTTGTAGGAGCATTAATTCAAGCCCGGCGGCATCACGGAAACATAATGCCGTGAAGTATCTGAATCTGATCTTGGTTATCATCTCACCATACCCTCGTGTAGTGCGAGCCTCAAGTCTATCTTGGGCATACTCGAGACCCTTGGAGTTGATCGAATAACTCCTTCGATCCTGGGAGTGGATGCGATTGGGAAGGTAACTTTTTCAATTGCGTAATCTATACGGCGTAAACTCCCATATTTCTTTTACGGAACCACCCATTAAGTACTCCAGTTAGGTCTTTTGCAATCCTGCTAAAGCACACTTTGCATGGGTTCCATCGACTACATATATGGAACCAATCTAACTAGTTAAAGAACCTCTTCTCATGATAAATCTCTTTGACATGTTCTTACCTTCTAATCTGAAAAACTCTCAATCTTCAAATCCTTATGTGGCTTTGAGGAAAGAATATCAGGCTCGGTCCCATGATATACCGATACCTCCCATCGCATACAGATCCACCAATCCTAGCCCCGTCCCTCCATCAAAAACTCGGAAAACAAGACTCTCTCGCTCATCCGTGTACCCATAACACCCAGAACCTTGTTCACTCTGCCTAACCATAACCAGTCGCTTTCCTGGACGCCACACGCCATCATATAGCTTGGCGCCTAACTTCGTGTTTCTCGATGTGACCTCCCAAAGTTCTTCTCGAGAACTTCTCTAGGCGGCGTGGAGGTCAGCGATCATTGACATGTCATATGGCCACTATCTAAGCACCAGGCCAACATGCTTTGGTCGTAAACAATCCTCGCACTCGAGCCCTTCTCGCGGCCTGTGATGGTTTACCGACCCATCATTGAGGTCGATTCAGCGCTGCTGGGAAAGGGAACCAACCACGTGCTCATCTCTCCCCGTGCACGCAGTGACGCTCGAAAACCTTCCGGAATGACTCTCCCAGATCTACCTCGACGCCCTCCCAGGCTCTGACATAATGTCAGATGGTAAAAAAAATCAACCTGTTTAATACTTGAATCACCTCATACGTATGTACTTGAGTTTGAAAATGCATGGCTGCCAAGAAGGTGTGATCAGCAGATACGAAAACTACGATGCTTAATAACATAAGTTTCCTAAGATCCTGCTCTGATACCACCTGACACACCCCCACCCCCTACTATAGGTGTGCCTACACTCCAATAAATCCCCACCGCTAATTCTAACGACCAGAAACCTCGTGAAGCCGGCCGCATTGCTTGCTTCAATCTCATAAATTTTTTTTTCTTTTTCTAAACTTATGATTTTATAGGGAAATTTCTACAAAGATAATGTACCGCACATAGACATGTCCCAAATCCTCGGTGATACACACTTTTGCACTATTTCAAAATATGGCAACCAACAACATTCTTTCAAAAGAGCCTCAAGCTCTACACATTTTCACAAAACCACCTTATGTACATACATATATTCCTTATAAATTCAAAGTATTTCCTTAATAAAATAGTATTAATACGAAGACAAATACGTGGGTTAAGAGAATCCTAAACTGCCTCCAATATTCCAGTGTCTGCACTCGAAAATAATTTTTAAAACAACAAAATAATGAGCTAAACGAGCTCAGTGAGTGTATGCTTTATAAAATGTTTGCTCTTTTTGAAAATATCTCAAAACTGTAAAACTATCTTTTTCAAGACATTTTCCAGAAACCTTGCTTCTCTTTTTACTTTTCTTCTCATTTTTACTTTATTTTTCTTCATTCATGGTTCAATCTCATAATCTCACAAGTTATTTTTAGGGATCCAAGCCTCCCACGTGATGATCCAAAGAGGGGGATAGGATTGAACTCCAAGGAAACCACGCGATTGGTGCGCGGTCGTTTTAGGAAGCGGGGGTAAAGTCTCATGTGCTCTATATGGGTTGAGGGTGACACCCAACTCGTTAGATGACCCTTGGATGTATTCAATGAAGGAGTTTTCACTGCTTCGTAGCACTGCCTTTCTTGATACTTGGCAAGTCCAACTGGTATATTGGATTGTTGTTGAAAAGATTCTTCCTCCAATATGCACGAGCAAGATCGTCTCTTGTCCAGACTGTGAAAGAGATAGGATGAAAGCCTATCTGACCATCAAACCAGGTATCGTGTGTTTTCCTGCACCTAGAATTCGAGCTTAATCATATATCTGTTAAGAGGATAAAAATTTCCCCTCCAAAAATCATCATGTATGTGTGTTTGGCGAAACCAAGCCCTGGGGATGTTTTCAAAATCTAATTCACAACCATCTTCAAACAACTCTTTAAAAATCCAATTTTTCAATAAAAATCTAAACTTTTTCCTTAACTCAAGAAAACTGAGCCTCATAACCAGGAAGAAAACCTATCCTAGAAGACGATCCTAAAGCCACTATACCTACAATTAGCCTTGGCTACACGTAGATAGGATTTAAGTATTATAATTTTCTGGACTTCCTAACCTAAACCACAAGCGACAAATCAGTTATTTTGCTCGCATATGTGTAGAGGTGGAGTTGTCCAAGCCCCTAGAGTCCAAATTCAAGCTGAGGAACGGAGTTCAAAGGATTGAATATGAAGGTATTCATTTAATGTGCTTCGATTGTGAACGGTATGAATTCGAGGATGTTGGTCACTGTCCAAAGAATGAATTCTGATAGTCCCAATGGAGATCAGTACAAACCATGCCAGGAGTCGGTTGAGGCCACCATTAACCCAGAAGTTGTTGAAAGTTATAGCCCTTAGATGCTGGCACCAAGGAAATCTAGACAGGGGCCTAAAACTACAAGTACGACACAGATGGGAAGGAAGGGGACTGGTAGCAGTGGTGATCCTGGCCACAAGGGTAAGTCTCGGTATTCGGTATTGATAGAGGAGGATCCTTTGGAACCAGGATTGGTAGCATGGTTCAAAGTCACAGTATCGATCACTAACTCGGAGGATCCGGAGTCGTATCGGTCTTGATTTATCGATCTGGTATCGGTCGATACGCAAAATAAGATAATTAGAAATTTAAAAATTATAAAATATATTATAAATTATTAAAAAATAAGTATGATTTCAAAAAAATTAATAAAATAAAATTATCTTATATTTAATATTATTTAAATATTTATAAAAGAATTCTCCTAATAATTATGATATGCCAAAAATAGAAATTATTTAATTTAAAATATATAATATATTTTTTCATATATTCATAAAAGAGTATTATGATATATTTACAATTTTTTATTTATCATTTTATGTTAAAAACAAATAAATAAAAAAGTATTTTTATAATATATTTATTTAATTTAATATTTTAAATTTTGTTTTTTTTAAACTTAATCACTTTTATAACGTAGCAAAAAGTCTCTACTCAAACCTCTTTCCTCCTTATGTCCTGCCTTTAAATTCTTTCCTCCTTATGTCATATCTTTAAATTCTAATCGACTGAGCTAGGCATATGGACAATTTTTATAAAAATAATCATAGACATACTTAAAATATAAAGATCATTTTTATATTTAACTAAATAATTTTAGAAATAAATAAATATATATATATATATATATATATATATATATATATATATATATATATATATATATATATATATATATATATATATATATATATATATATATATATATATATATATATATATTTTAAAACACGTTGACAAATCGTAGTTAAATTTTTATTATTTAAATTTAATTTTTTTTAAACCCTAATTTATATTTAAACATATAATTTTTATCAAATATATTCTATTTTTATTTTCAAGAATAAATTGATATGACCCAAACATCCCTCCCACGCCACTCCCCGATCTTCTTTTCCCTCCTCTCCTTCACCCCTCCTTAAGCAAGACCCAAACTTGTTGTCGGCCCTCTCTCAGTCTCCCCCTCTTACAACTCTCTCTACAACAACATTCAAATGATCCAAATTCCAAAACCCTCACCCTCTTTCTCTATGCAATAATTCTAGATTTCATATTCACTTCTTTTAGGAGGAATTTTTGGTTCATTCGAATTTTTTTTTCCATATTTGATTATGATAGGGAATATTGATCGAGATTTTCTACGAAATCACATAGATTCCTAATTTTTTACCGACTTGACCGAGTTATCTCATAAACTCAATCGATTCATCTGATATTTACCGATTTGTTGGTCGGTATTGTATCTAGTATCGAAATCGGTGCGTTGACCTTCGAGACAGAGACGACTCAGCCGAGTCTTGCCGGACTCGATCGATTTTCCGAACCTTGATTGGTAGGAGATGATCTAGAAGCTACTGAGGCAAATACTCACACCAACCTCATCCTAGTAAAGGAAAGAGGCCTAATGTTCAGGTAAGTTATTCCCTTCAAGCCCTAGTCGCTATATTGTGTATAAGGATGAAAATATCAGTTTTGATGGATATATCGGTACTTGAATTTTACGAATATATCGGTATTTATAAATTATTCAAAAATTTAAAGATATATTCAATTTATATATCGTACTAAGGTATATGAAATGATAATATCAATTAGATTTGAAAAAAAAACATTAAAATTCATTTTCAATGATTTGTACAAAATAATTGGTTAAACGTTTATATACTATAATTTTTTATATTTTTATTTATATTTTAGAATATTCTAAAAAAAATACTATAAATAATTTCAAAAGATTTCATTTAATAAATTTTAAAAAAAATTGTTTGTATTTAAAGATTTGCACGATCATTTTTTTTAATTTAAAATTTTTTCAATCTAAATTTTAATAATTAATATTAAAATTTAATAATATTAATTAATAAGGAATACCCTTCATTTTCTCTCCTACCGTCTTGATCTTCTCCAATTTTCGTAATAATTAATCATAGTAATTATTAAGGAATACATAATAATTCTAACCGTCTTGATCTTCTCCTCTTTTCTATAAATAATTAATTATATTAATTATTAAGGAAGGCATAATAATTTCAATCGTCTCTTAATCTTCTCCTCTTTTCTACAAATAATTAATTATAGTAATTATAAAGAAAGACATACAATAAGTGATATTAAGGAAATACTTTCATTTTCTCTCTCACATCTTTTCATCTCCTATTTCTTTGCTCCATAACGAGACACCCACCTCATTTTTTTTTTTTTTAAATTTTTAAAAAAAAATCGGAAATTATCGACGATATATCGCCCCCAAACCGATATATCGGAGATATTTTTTATTTTTTTCCGATATTTCTATCAATCAATTATTGATGTTGCATATCGTATCGATTGACAACGATACATGATATATCGATGATATATCGTCAATCTATCACCATGTTTTAAACCTTGATTGTGTGTGGATGGCCCTAAGAAAAATGTTATGCATGAGGTGATGTCACGCCCCGAAACCCACCCTAGGGACATGATTGTCAATTCACACCCTCAAGCCTTCAGCCTGGAGGTTTGAAGTGTGAAACTAATACTAACCGCTCCCATAATCCAGATTTTCATTCAATTACCAACACATGTTCAAAGTAAATGAACAACTTTCTAAATTCATAAATTCTCCAAATTCAAAATTTCATGCCGACAAAAATTACTTCTAAATATTCAAATCTCAATTATGCATGTCATATAAAACTGCTCGTATTTATAATAACAGGCTGATCTCCCAAATCCAACTCACTAATATAAAACGTAATGTTATCATCCAAGTGACTTTCTCAATTAACTTTGAAAACCCAACATTTCACATAAACATGAACTTATTAGTTCAACATGATCCAACATAAAGTTCTAATCAAATCCTAGTGAAGACGAATCCCCAACCTAGCCATCACTACTCGCGGAAACTAAAAGTACCTGAAAATATGTCAACGAATGGGAGTGAGCTTAGAGCTCAATAAGAAATACTAATACATTTTCATAGATCAAAAAGTTTTCAATCATATAACAATAGGAGATGTTTTTCATCAAAACTTTTGATTCAAAATAAGTCGAACATTAACAAATATACTCTGAAAACATTCTCACATCCATTTCAAATCGTTTCATATCAAATGTGATCCAAACAATTTCATATCAAATTTCGATTCAAACACTCTTCATATCAAATCCAAAAATCAAATACATTTCAAATATATTTTCTCTCGTCATCAAATATCAAATGGTGCCTGGCCACAGGACTTTTCAAATGGGTGGCTACCACAAATTATTCCTTTAAGGTAGATCGAATCAAACACCACAAGACTAAGAACCTTCTAACCAAACCCCTGTACTAGGCGCTAGTAGCTCAAATCAATTACATTCCCCACCAAGAAACGTAAAGACAACTATTATATCCTGGCTGACAAGTACAAATAGTGTCAACTATTATTCCCGTTACAGGGCCGAATAACCAAAGTCAAATATTTCATTCAAAAGTTCAAATTACAAAACATTATATCTCCACATTTTCTTTCGTAAACAAAACAAATCTCAAAAGTACAATCATACAAAACTACTTTTTTGATCGATGGATAATCAAATAAATAAAACAAGTAAAATTTTTCATAAATCAAGATTATATATCATTCAGTTAAAACAATTTTCATCCTCAAATGAAGTAAAAACAAACAATTTTCTTTTTAAAGATTTGCATTAATATCCCTTACCTCAAATGAGTACTCAAAAGCTTTGAAATAGTTAATCCGGCTAACTTCACCTCAATGAAGCTTCCTAAAATAACAGCAAGTTAAACTATCATCATTACTTATTTATTCTTAAAACTTTTCCTAATTTTGATATTCTGACAATGATATTATTTTTAATTTTTTAATCCATATTAATAAAGTTAATGGGTTTCCTAAATATTTTATAAAATTTGTGATTTATAAAGTTTATTCTATCAACATCATTTTTTGTTCACCTCAAACATATTGACAAACTATTCAAATGATAACTATTTGAATTACAGTTTTACAAATCTAATAAACCTATATTCCTTTTTGGACTATATTTTAATAATTTATTTATTTTTGTGCTCTTAATTCGAACTAAATATTTTACTAGAAAGAAATAATATTAATAATATTTTACAAATTATATTATTACACAATACTCATCTAGCCTTTTTACCTAACAATTATCATATTCTGACAACAAATATTATTAACGCATCTTATTTCCTATAACTCGCTAAATAATTATTCTAATCATATTCCTTTATATATTCTCAATCTTTAATAAAATATTTACTTGCCAAAATACATATATCTTAATGATTTTATCAAATACATATATTTATACAAATTCAAATTTCTTTTCAAATTTATCTTATTTGTTTATTATTATTTTCTTTCAAAAATTATCCTTAAATATTTTTTCATTCTCATACTCAAAGTAATTCAGTATGACACCACCAATCTTTATTTTATTTTATTTCTAAAGAACGAAAGTGTAATCTAAATCTAATTTCTTCAGGGTTGATCTAAACCGAAAGAAAATTAAAGAATCTACATCAAAGAAATCTAGAAAAATAAAATAAGGAAGATCTTACTTAGAGAAATTTGTTCTTTCAAACCTCAGATCCGAAAGTCCATGATGCCCTTCTTCCGAAATTTTAATTAAATGAAAGAAACTCAAGAAGATGAATAGAAATATTTTCTTTGGCTCCAATTTATAACTAGGGTATCTATTAGGAAATTACCTTTTTACCTATCATTATTATTTTCGTAACTTATGCCTATAAAAATTCCTGTCATTATTATTTTCGTAACTTATGCCTATAAAAATTTCTGTCATTATTATTTTCCCTAACTTATACCTATACAAATTCCTGTCATTATTATTTTACCTAACTTATACCTATACAAATTCCTGTCATTATTATTTTCCCTAAATTATACATATACAAATTCCTGGGTGTTTCAGGTGACCACTATAACCATCATGGTTCAAAGCTCACAGATTGTCACTAACTCGATGATCCAAAGTCATATCGATCCTACAGACGGCCTAGTATCTACGATACGTTAAAATAAGATAATTAGAAATTTTAAAAATTATTAAAATATTTTATAAATTATTAAAAAAAATAAGTATGATTTAAAAATAATAATAAAATAAAATTATCTTATATTTAATATTATTTAAATATTTATAAAAGAATTCTCCTAATAATTATGATATGCCAAAAATATAAATTATTTTATTTAAAATATATAATATATTTTTTCATATATTCATAAAAGAGTATTGTGATATATTTACAATTTTTTTTTATTTATCATTTTAGGTTAAAATAAATAAATAAAAGTATTTTTATAATATATTTATTTAATTTAATATTTTAAAATTTGTTTTTTTTTTTAAATCTAATCACTTTTACAACGTAGCAAAAAGTCTCTACTCGAACCTCTTTCCTCCTTATGTCCTACCGAGTTAAACATATGGACAATTTTTATAAAAATAATCACAATCATATTTAAAATATCGTTTTTATATTTAACTAAATAATTTTAGAAATAATTTTTTTTTTTTAAACATCTTGACAAATAGAGTTAAATTTTATTTATTTAAATTTTTTTTTAATCCTGTTTTCTTTTTTTTTAAGGATTCCTTGATTTTTTTTAAAACCCTAATTTTTATTAAAAACATATAATTTTTATCAAATATATTCTATTTTTATATTCAGTAGAATGAATAAATTGATATATTTTTAATATTTTTAAAATAAAATAAAAACTTCACTCTTCTTCCTTCCTTCTCCTCCCTTTTCCCCCTTTCCCTCTCTTTGGTATGGATGCAAGACACAGAGTTGAAAACCCAAACAGCCCTCCCTCGCCACTCCCCGATCTTCTTTTCCCTCCTTTCCTTCACCCCTCCTTATGCAAGACCCAAACTTGTTGTCGACCCTCTCTCAGTCTCCTCCTCTAGCAACTCTCTCTACAATAACATTCAAATGATCCAAATTCCAAAACCCTTGCACTATTTCTCTGTGCAATAATTCTAGGTTTCATATTCACTTCTTTTAGGAGGAATTTTTGGTTCATTCGATTTTTTTTTTGCATATTTGATTGTGATAGGGAATATTGATCGAGATTTTCTATGAAATCACATAGATTCCTAATTTTTTACCGAGAGTTATCTCAGAAACTCAGCCGATTCATCCGATATTTACCGATTTGTTGGTCAGTATCGTATGTGGTATCGGAATCGGTGCGATGACCTTTGAGACGAAGACGACTCGACCAAGTCATACCAGACTCGGCCGATTTTTCGAACCTTGATAACAGGCTCTGTGACTCCCCAAAATCTAGGGGTCCTGTTGACCAGCCGTCAACTTATAGAATTTCTACCTTAGGTCATTTCGCACCTAAGTCTTGGTACCGAACCGGCATCAATTACTCGTGGACACCTAGTTATTCGGCACCACCTCGATACGCCCCCTTACCGAGACCCATTCATTCATATTTAAGTTTAAAATATGAGAATAATACACTTAAACAAATTGGGTAAGAGTTCGATCACTTCCACCCCCACATTATTATATACCCATAATCATATCTGAATAGTCCAAAAGAATTTAATTACAATTCCTTTATACAAAATTATGTGCTATAACTAGTTTATTCTAAGCACTTTTTACAAAAAGGGTTTATCAAGGCCACATGTTGGTCTTCTTCGTAATCATGGCCTCGTCTGAGCGTCATCCATCGGTGTCAACCCTACACTTTAAAAGGTTGTCCCATAAAGGGTGAGCCACGCCCAGTAGAGAATACCTCCTACAAGAGCTACTCCCCACCTAAGTGCACATGCAATGTTTACTCAACATTTCACATTCACATTCCAATAAGAACATGTCAATTCTATATGGAATCCTACATGCCATGTAACACCCCAAAAATACCTTAGAATTTTTATAATAATTTTATTATATATTTCGGGTATGAATTGAGCCAAACTTGGGTTTTTCCGGGAAAACTGATAAATTGTGAAATGTGAAATGAATATGTGAGCATATGATTAAATGTTATATGCTAAAATGAGAAATTGATCAACCTGAAAATAAAACCTGCGTAAAAGGGCAAATTTGGAATTGCAAAATAAGGACCTAAGGGTCAAGAATAGAATAAGTTTAAAATGTTAAAGTGAATTAAATGATAAAATGAAAGTGAAACAGCGACCAAAAGCGAGAAAAATTAAGAAATAGAATTTGTGTGAAACAAATACGGCCTACACTTAAATGAGAAATAAGACCAAAATGTGGTCTTAGAAGAGCACATAGTATCTGGGCAAAAACATATTTGGAGGAGGGAGAGCGAGAAGAGAATGCTAGGGTTTGAGAGAAAACCAAGGGTTTTTGGTGGGAGATTCTCCTACATCCGCCGGATTCCAAGCCATCAAGGTGGAAGGAAGCTAGTAAAGAGTTCCAAGTGATTTGAGGTATGAACACAAACTCTAACTTCATCTTGTGATTTTTGATTGGGAAAAGCCCTAACTTGGGAAAATAGGTTTTATTGACTCTAACTCATTATTGGAGTGGTTTAGATAGGATTTCCAGGATTATGAGATACATGAGTTCGACAGTTATCGAAGCCATGGTGAGAAATGGCAAAATCGCCATTTCTAGGTAGAACTCCAGACATTGGTACTGAGATTCGAAATTGGCAAATTCTGCATCTATCGACGTAGGTAAAGTGGCACTTAATTTGTCAAAGTGGTACTGCATCTAGAGCTCAAAGAATCTTATTTGTATTTGTATTTGACTAGTGAGGGTGAAAACGATAACTGACCTGTGACTTCCAGTCGAAGAGACAAGGATCAAACATAATTTGGTTTGTTCACTAAATCTCTATCCTTACTTCAAGTGTATTGATAGTTTACTATGTAAATCTGAAATGATTGTATGGAATATGCATACGTTAATTGAAAGGTAACCTGAAATAGCATAATGTTTTGAACAGAGAATTAATGAACTGGCCAAATATTTGTCAGGTGCATTTATTTGAATTGCAAATGATATTGTCATATTGTGACATAACGACCGGGTGAATTATTAATGACCCACTTGGCCGGATGCACCAATCGACATCCGTCATGATGATGTATGACATTTATTAAATGACCCTCATGGCGGGATGCACCAATCGGCATCCCTCATGATGGTGAACCGAAATTGCTAAATGGGTAAGCACATTACCAAATGATACACAAGACGAGATTCACCAAGCGGAATCAGTCGTGAAAATAAATTGAATAGTCAAGGTGACATAACAAACTTTGATGAGTGAAAATGAGATTGCAAACCAAATACATCTTTATGAGTATATGCTTAAATCTCATGAATTGAATTGTGAAGGAATTGTTGCATTGAAAATGCATGTTTGTAAAATGAAAGTATGTACAAATGTATAAGCATATGTATTGTTTATGCATTGACTATTGAAATAGAGTAACAAGCATGATTGGATAAAGGCATGTTGTGTTAGATAGAACTGTATAGAACTACCGGTATGAAAATGTTTAGCGTGTGGCTTTTAACTAGCGCGCATGTATCGGTTTCTAACGTAAAGAAGCGCCGCATAAATGTTTAAAGTCATAGGAAGCTGTGACTGCTGGGGAGGCGATATACCTAAATACGAGTATGCATCAGACTTTGAACATCGATATTTTGTAATCCAAACGAAGCTTGTTAAACTAAACATTTGCTTCAAAATTCTTTTGAAGGGGCATAGAATGTCTTTAATGTAAATGTGTTTCAGATAAACGTAAATGTTTACGCTCATCGTTTCAAGAACCATTTTCGCAATATTTAAAAAGGCTCGCGGCTCTATGGTAAAATGAATGCTCGCATAATTGAAAACTCTAAAATGAAATGACATAAAGAAAATATTTTTGAGAAGATAAATGAAAAACTGGCCATGGTAACTGCCTGTTCAAATCCACTCAATGTGAAATCACATTACTACCACGACAATGTGGTGGGATTCACCAACCGAATCCGGGCTGCTGGCGAATGTTAATTTCTATAGTCCAATGTGAGATCGTAAATATCAATGTGAAATCACATTATCAATGACAACAAGACAGATTCACCAACCGAATGCCGAATGTTGACTCTTATAGTCATATGTGAAATCGCAAAACCGAAAAGCTTAAAATGATATTAAAAAGTGTATTTATGCGTCTTTACGTTATAATATAGACATTGTATAAATGCATTTATTTAAGGGTAATGCATGATTCGTATTAATCTAATGAATAGATAATCCATAGAACCATCGCAGGAAAATGTTTAGCTTATTGTTTTATCAATGCGCAAAGTACCGAGCGATAGGCAAAGATCAAAGTGACCCAAGGTCGAGGAGCTCATAGTCATCTCGTAGTCTACTGAAAGTATGCTCCATCACACACATCATCACCATGTTTTAGCATGACATTGTTTTGTAAACAAAAAGGAGTTCAACTCCGAAATTATTTTTTATACTCTATATCTCGAATACCATTTGATATTATGTTGTAAATGAAGATAAAATGCCATTTTGGTTAAATGCAATTTGTAAAGGAATTTCAATACTTAAACGTTACACATTTTCAATAAAATCGCTTCCAGTGATTTGAGAACGAAATTTTATATTAATGAAATGTATTTGATAAAATGGATTTGATTACCGGCTTCTGTAGCCGCCCTGGGTTTCAGTCTGATTCATGGAACCAGTTTCTGCCGCTTAAGGGTCGCTACACTTTTAGTGGTAACAGAGATTCTAACTGGGTTCCTGACCCGCCTAACTCGTCAGAACTAGTACAAGCAGACTTAGTGGGTATCAGAGTCAGTTGGGCCGCTTTCCTCGAAAATGCCCTAAACGATTTTGTAAAAGGATTTTGAAAATGGTATTTGACATATATTGCATTTGCATATAAAGGATGACGTGACTCTGACGCGAATCTTGTAGGTCTTAATAGGAGAAGCATGGATGGTTCAGGTTCCCAAAGTATTTCTCGGTAGTGACCAAGGGATTGGTCCATAGTCCTTGCCATCGTGGAAGGCAGGAAAGACGATGCTCACCAATACACCAACAGACTCAACAATGGGAGGTACTATGATTATCCCTCCTCCGCCAGACAGTCAGCATTGCAAAAACAAGACAACCAACTCGCAATGTCAACGATCACCATCGAAAGAAATGGCAAGGGTGACTCGACCGATAGATTTTGAGTGGAAAGAAAGATGATGAGCTATACAAGTGGCAAGTAAAATTGACTGAAAGGACCGAGTGAATGCGTTAGCATGATGCAATGATAGATTCAAGATCATCATTCAGATATTATGTACCGACATACCCAAATTTGGGTATCATCGAGGAGTGAAACCGAGTATGACATCTTGGTGACGAACCCGCTCGAACATAGTGTTATTGTGAATAAAGTATATAGAGATTGTCCTATCAAAATAAGAGAATATGAATTTCTAAGAGACTTGATAAAGTTATCCTTCAGAGAATTTGAAATGATATTAGGGATGGACTAGTTATCTCGACACCAAGCGATAGTCGATTGTAGAATGAAAAGAGTGACCTTAAGAACACCGAATGAGGATGAAGTAACTTTCATCGGCGAGGCCAAACCACAATTTATACGTGATATCCAGCCCACTACGAGAAAAATGGTGCGGAAAGGATGTGAAGCCTACTTGGCTTATGTGATTGATACGGTAAAGACAAGGCCTAGCGTATCCAATATCCCTACCGTTAGTGACTTTCCGGACATGTTCCCAAAAGAGTTTCCAGAATTGCCTCCACAGAGGGAGATTGAGTTTGCTATCGACGTTGTATCAGGCGCCACGACGGCATCCATTACACCATACCGAATGGCTCCGTTGGAGTTAAAGGAATTGAAATTTCAGTTGCAATAACTACTAGAAAAAGGGTTTACTCGACCAAGTGTATCACCATGGGGAGCTCTCGTGCTCTTTGTTAAAAATAAAGATGGTACGCTTAGGTTATGTATCGATTATAGGCAACTGAACAAGTTGACCGTAAAGAATAAGTATCTGTTTCCCAAAATTGCTGATTTGTTCGACCAATTGAAAGGTGCAAGCATCTTTCGAAGACTGACTTGCGATCTAGGTATCACTGTAATGAGGATTAAAGATGCAGATGCATACACAAACATTCAGAACTCCATATGACATTATGTGCCCTCAGAATGCCCGTACACTGAACGCATCAATGCTTTCATGATTTAATGAAACCGGTCTTCCAAATCGTATGTGACTGCTTGTCAGTGTCTGCTAGACAACATACTTGTATTCAGTTGGACTGAGAAGACCGCGATACACACCGCAGCGTTAGAAACTCTTGAGAAAAGAAAGGTTATATGCAAAATCGAGCAAGTGCGAGTTTTGGTTAAAGGAAGTGTCCTTCCTTAATAATATCAGACGTATTAAAGGATTCGAGTGGATCCAAAGAAAATATAAGTGGTTATTGATTTGAAACCACCGCTTAATGTCACGGAAGTGCGTATTTTCCTGGGATTAGCAGGTTACTACGTAAGGTTCAAGTATGGTTTTCGATGGTCGCAAACTCTCATAACAAGATTGCTCTAGAAAATGTAAAGTTTGGAGCGGAGTGAAAAGTGCCAAATAAATTTTGATAAGTTGAAAGCGTTTGACTGGAGGCACCTGTTTACCCCAACCGAATTTACTGTATGATAAATATGTGATTTTTAGTAATGCTTCACATGTGTCCTAATGCAAAAGGGTATAGAAAAGATATGCTTCAAGACTGCTGAGTTTCACACGAGAAAAACTACCCTACGCATGATTTTTGGGACCAAATTTACAATTTTATTTATGCTTAAAAATTTGGAGACATTTATTTGTATGGAGAAAAGTGTTTCATCTACACCGATCATAAGAGTCTTAAGTATTTGCCCCTCACAATCCAGAGCTTAACTTTTGAGATAACGATGGATGAGTTTGATAAAGGATTATAAACTCGCATGATTGACTATCACCTAGAAAAGCCAATGTAAAGGGCGCATGCTTGAGCGTAAAGTCGATGCAAATGCTTCGGCATTGAATGCCCATTTTTCATTATCGACGCTGGTACCATAGTGGCGCACTGATAAGCAAGACCCCGAGATGTTGGAACCGAAAAGAAGCACAAAGAGAGATGAAAAGATTCGCCATAGTGAAACATATCGAGGATGGTAAAGAAAACCAAGCTCGAGGCGATAAGATGGATCCTTGTATTATAAGGACAGGTTTGTGTACCTAATGATTGTGAATTAAAGAAAGCCATTCGGGAAGATATAAGGAGTTTGTGGTGATCGACTATGAGGGTAGTCAGATAGACATCCCTTAGTTGAATTTGTGTACAACAACGCTTCCAATCGGCATTGAATGGCACCTATGAGGCACTCTATGGGAGAAAATGTAGAACACCATTGTGTTTGACCGAATTAAAAAAAAAAGTAATTGGTCCCGACTTGATTCAGGAGACCGAGGAAAAAGTGAAAACGATCAAAGAAAGGCTGAAGATAGCCACGGATAGACAGAAATCTTATGTCGAAATGAGTTAAAAGATGCTCATACGGTGATCAACAAAAAGGTTGAAAGTATAGCCTTGGAAGAAGATGAGATTCGAAAAAGGGCAAGCCGAGCTCCCAGTTTATTTCGGGTCCATATGAACCGATAAAGAAAGGGTCCAAGAGTTATTACATTCTGGCATTACCTCCAAAGCTAGAAAATATTCATACTTAGCTGCCCTGATCAGAGGTAAGATAAACGACCCACTCATAATCGGAGATTGGCCTGGCTGCATCGATTTTAATCATAAAAGAAGACAGAAGATTTCGACATAAGGAAAAGAATCAGTAACAGAAAACATAGGCTGAATATTAGGAGTTCATGACTGGAATGAACATGATTTTGAAGAGAAACGATGCGACAAGAAAGATCTCGCAACTATTTAATCTCAAGGTAAATTTCGAGAACGAATTTTCGGCTGGGAGCTGTAATGCCCCAAAAATAATTTCTAGAATTTTTATAATAATTTTATTATATATCTCGGATATAATAGCCAAACTCGGGTTTTGCCGGGAAAATTGATAAATTATGAAATGTGAAATGAATATGTGAGCATATGATTAAATGTTATATGCTAAAATGAGAAATTGATTGAATCCGGAAATAAACCCAAGTGTAAAAAGAGCAAATGTGGAATTGGTAAAATGAGGACCTAAGTGTTAAGAATAGAATAAGCTTAAATGCTAAAGTGAATTAAATGATAAATGAAAGTGAAATGAAGACCAAAAAGGAGAAAATTGAGAAATGGAATTTGTGTGTAAGTCAAACATAGCCTTACACTTAAAATGAGAAATAAGACCAAATGTGGTCTTAGAAGAGTACATTTGTGCATTTGGGCAAAAACGTATTTGAGAGGGAGAGTGAGAAGAGAATGCTAGGTTTGAGAGAAAACCAAGGGTTTTTGTGGGAGATCTTCCTACATCTGGATTCCAAGCGATCAAGGTGGAAGAAGGAAGCTAGGGCAAAGAGTTCCAAGTGATTTGAGGTATGAACACAAACCCTAACTTCATCTTTTTGTGATTTTGATTTTGGGGAAAAGCCTTAACTTGGGGAAAAGAGGTTTTTATTGATTCTAACCCATTATTAGAGTGGTTTGGGTAGGATTCCATGGTGGATTAAGAGATACATGAGTTTGGATGAAGTTATTTGAGTTTTTATGGGTGAGAAATGGAAAAATCTGCCATATCTGGGCAGAACATACACATTGGTACCGGTACCGAAAGTGGGTACTGGTACCCATTGGACAAAGGCAAAGTGGTACCGGTACCAATCAAAGTGGTATTGGTAACCATTCACCAATGAAGGACTAGTACCGGCATCGATCAAAGTGGTACCGGTACCGGAGCTTCCAACAACCCTGTTTTGTACCCCTTGCACTGTCAAGTCTCGTATTCGTACATCGATTGTTTAGGGATCCTAATAAAGGTTTAATGGGGGTTTATATAAGGATATACGAGAGAGAAAAATATCGTACTTCGCCTCGACGATATTCGTTTAGTACGATTAATTGTTCAACCACTAAGAGTGGAGAATTTGTATTTGACTAGCGGTGAGGACGCATAACCCTAATTCTAGATTAGTACCAAAGAGACAAGGGATAGATAATTTATCCGTCGTGACTCACCCCATTTCAAGTTCTATTTGTGAAATATATATATATATATATATATATATATATATATATATATATATATATATAATCTTTATTGTTATTCAAAATGTTTTGTCAACATCTCGCATGTGCGTATCAACTATAAGTGAATTTATCGCATGTGAGTAAATTCGATTTGGAAATGTATTATTGAAACGGACCAACATGACGGATTCACCAACCGAATTGGCCATGAAGATAACCGCATTTGTTAAACGTGGAAATCACATTACTACCGAATTTACAATGTAAAGATTCACCAACCGAATCCGTCGTGAATGTTAATTTATAGTCCAATGTGAGATTGTAACATTGAACGTGAAATCATTACTACTAAAATGACAAATGTGACAGATTCACCAACTAAACTGGCCAGAATGTTGACTCTATATTCATATGTGAAATCGCAAACCGAAAAGCGAAAAATGATATTAAAAATTGTATTTGTATAAGTATCTTTTACGTTACACATAGACATTGTATAAAGGCATTATTTTGATAAATGCATGATTCGTATTGAATTGAAATGGAATAGAGAACAGTATAAAACCACAAAGCATGAAAATGCTTAGCGTATTGTTTTATCAATGCGTAGGTATCGAGTGATAGGCAATGATTAAAAGCTTTAATCTAAGGTCGGGTGGTTCTCATAGTCATTCGTAGTTCACTAGAGACAGCCTCGTCACATACATCCTCACCATTTTTTAGCATGACATTGTTTTGTAAACAAAAGGAGTTCAACTCCGAAATTATTTTTGTACCTATATTTGAATACAAGTTTGGATATTATGTTGTAAACAGCATAAAATGCCATTTTTGGTTAAATGCATATTTTGTAAAGAAATTGCATTGAATTTCAGAATGTTTACGGGTCAGCCTAAATTGAAATCGCTGCAAATATTTGAGAACGAAAAACGCTTTATATTAATGAAATGGATTCGATAAATGGATTTGATTATTTGGTCACCGCATTCCGTTTCGTTCCCGATCCGTCAACCGTCAGCGCTCGCCTAAGCTAGGGTCTCTATACTTTAGTGGTATCAGAGCATCCCGGATCCGATTCGGACCTGCCAATTGGGTCGGACCGAAAAAGGGGTGCTACATGCCATGTCATGAAATGAGATGAGACTAAATTATGTACCATGCGCCCAAGTCCTCACTTACTCCCTCCCACAACGCCTAAGCCCATGTGTGATAAACCGTCATCCTGGATGACATCCAATGATCATTTTCAAAACAAATTTCATTTGTTTATATACCAAAAGTTAATGACGATCACAATGATATTACTGGCATTCAAAACCATGCACCTGTGGGTAGCGGATTTGGTGTCACACCACAAGCCCGTGAAACTAGACACTTTTACGGCCACCGTTAAAAATCATGCCCCCGACTACAATCGAAGGTCTTTCACCCAAGGGGGGATCTATCCCTTCTTGCTGATACCCGGCACATATTTTCTTTACCATTTTAATCAATCGTGCGACTCTGTTGGACGTTGTCCCATTTTATCAAGTCCACCCAATCAAACACCAAACGCAGTGTCGATTTATCATCCATGCACTAACGACCATTTAATGCGATGTCCCCATGCATATGCAATGTAATATGTCATTGCATGTTATATCATGTCACATGCATAATGAATGTTACATGGACAACACAATCCACACCACTTAGCAGGTGTCATGGACAATCACATCACCTACATATGACTTCCATACATCAATCCATTTATGTCAATATATCATACAAGCATATATCAACATTCACATGCCACATGTCATTCTATGATCAAGCAATGACGCACACACAAGTAAGCCATGAAATGGCCAATGCACATCTCAATTCATCACATATCTATATATTAGAGTACTCATATTGACATCCAAACAAGGGCCAATACATCAAGAGTGGCACACTCACAATCGCCGGGCGTCAGCGGCCATATGCACATATAAACTCATCACATGTCAACATATTCGAACACACATATCGACATTTTCTCCAGCATGTCAATCTTAGTCAAGCAATGACACACACCTAAATAAGTCACACGCCCCCGGCGTTTTCACAACAATCACAACCTGGGCCACGATCAATCTCAAAATGTGCCATAAACACAGGCCTCGGACCATCGTAGGCTCACATAGGCATAGCCTACCTTCGCCTAGGTGAAGTGGTTCGCCTAGGTGAGCAGCAGCCTCGCCTAGGCGTACCAAAAGGTCCCATTTTCCTATCCTTAGGCTCGCCTAGGCGTACATGCCATGCCTAGGCGAACCCCTTCGCTTAGGCAAACCATCCCTTCGCCTCGGCAAAGAACCAATCTTTCGTGGGAAGATTCACACCTTCACCTAGTTGAAGAAACATCGAGTAGAACCCAAAAATCCAGCTTTTCTTCGCAAAGCAGGCCCTTAAATGAAAACCCTCTTTTCTCGGCCCAAAGATGGAAAGTAAACCAAGGTAGGAAGCAAGAATATCTACCTCTTGAGCAGATACACCTGGGTAGGGAAGCCCTAAACTTGACAACTCGATTTCCCAAATCTCCCTTTTCGATCTTCGAAACTTCCAGTGCACCCACGCGTACCCCTCGTCGATGCGATGAACTTTTGTTCTTGGCCCGACGAAAACCAACCAACGGAACTCCGTAGATCTTGAGAGGAAGCCTTGGCTCTCCTCTTTCTCTCTTCTCCTCTCTCTCTCGATCAAAACCAAGAAAATTGGCTCTTTTGCCTTAATTCCTCTTTTGTCCCAACTTAAGTTTAAGTTGGATGTGTGGCCCACGTCGTGCCACGTGTCCACCCTTGTTCGAGTCCGATTCTAGCTCAAAGAGATTTATCTCGTCTCAGTTTAGGTTCAAATTATATCTCATGAACTTAACTCAAATCATTTTCCAACTTCCGAGATTTTCGTAAACAATCTTATACCCGGGAGTCACTAAACACCCATCACCCCGAAAACGTGAAAATCCGACTATCTCGGAATTCGACGAAATTCGTCTGGGTGGCTAGATTTCGTAAGACAGATCCAACGTTGAGTTCTGTTTCATCATCCGAGATCTTGAAAATTTATAGGTTTTCAACTTGTACTATTCTAGCAATTTACCGTTTTGCCATTTTTTTTCAAAAAAAATTGATTTTTCTCATGTTTTATAGGCTCCCTCCCAAGTGTCTACATAAACTTGCAGCTAGAGTAATACGACAAGACAAGACAGATTCAGATGACTACTACTGGGGCCCTTTTGGCACTTTTTATACTCTAATTAAGATTTTGGAAAAAAAAAAAATTCACCCTCAAAATTTGGGAAATTTTTATTTGCCTAAACATTTGAGCCAAAATACTAAAACTCAAAGTAAATATTAATTTTTATTTAACCATGCAAGTGATTTATGTTTACTTCCGCCCCTCTGATATTAATATAGGCTATGTTTGATTCTCAAAAAAATTGAGGGAAAATACAAGAAAAATTAGAGAAAAATTAGAAGGAGCAAACAAATGAAGGAAAATAAAAAATAAAAATAAATCTAATGTATTATTCATATTTAATACTTCAAACTCATTTTATTTATTTTCATTTGTCATTATATAGGTTAACTAATTTTAAAATACTAGAATTTCTAAATAATTGTATGTATATTTGATTTTCTTTGACATTTTTCATTAGACATCCAAAGATGATAAAATAATTTTCCTTCTCATTTTTTCTTTCCTCATTACTTTTCATGAGCCAAATATCACAACCTTAGGCCCCCTTTGAAACCTAAACAGTTCTAGGAAAAGAAAAAAGTACTAAAAGAAATGATTTTCTCATATTGAAAAATATAAAAGAAAATACAATAAAAATTTCTCAAAATTTTACATATTTTCTTAGGTTTCATATTGCACGTGAAGAGTTAAACAAACTAAATAAAGTTCTTTATGAACTAACAAAAACAAATGGGGAATACATTGTAGAGATGTGGTGTCATACCAAACTAAGATACCATGTTAAATGACCAACTCTTTTAAAAGCTCAAACTTTTTAGGATTTGGATTCAATATGAGATCATTTCTTTAACCATAAAAGAGAAACATATAAAATGATTCTGAATAATCATATAGAATTAATTTAGTATGTTTAAATCTTTTTTTTTTTATTTCCCTCAAAATTTTATTTCTTTACACTTTTCCTTTCTATTTCTTTTCACTTGCTATTTTACGGGTTTGAATGAGTCTTGGGAACTGTTTTGGAACCCGAAAAGTAATAAGAAAATAGGAAATCAGAGAGTGTAAGGAATTTGAGAGAAAAATAGAAAATAAGTTCTTAACTCATTTGATTTGTTTCTCTCTAAAGATTAAGACTATGAAATATCTAAATTTTAGTACTATATACTCTGTATATATATATATATATATATATATATATATATATATATATATATATATTTCATGAGGAAATTATTTCCTTAATTTTTTTTTCTTCCTTTAATATTTTTCGGGTTCCAAATTAAGCCTTAGTATTTTTGCCTCCTCTCAACTTATTCTCTGACCCGCCACTAGATACATGCAACATTAAATCAACTCTTTATTCTCTTTGACAACCTTAATAATCATCAACTATGATTTTTAATTTAGATTCATGGAAACTCCGGATTTAATTATAAAAATAAATGGTTAAAAATCACATTCACCAACTATAATTTCAAGTTTAAATTTAATGTAACTATAATCTCAATCTTTGAAACAATCATATTCATGCTTACCTATTGTGATTTTATGATGATAAACACATCAAACTATCTAAAAAATAATTTATTGTCAAATTAGTTTTTTTTTTTTTTCTTTTTAAAGGCGATTTTTTGTTAAAACCTCTAGAGAACTTAATTATTTATTTTTATCAGCTAGGCCTAAGATAATGTTTGAGAGGCTTAGTAAATTGGCTGGGAATGTGAATGTTTTAAAAATCGGATCAATAAAATCGTAACCTTTTTCAATCTGATTTTGATCTCCTTGATCGTTATTTAATCACTAATTCAACCTTTAAATCATGAATCAATAATTTTTCTCTTATAAATATTCGAGACTTTGTGTGATGGTTGATTGCCGTATACCGATTTTTACGTCATTGGAGAAGGAAGGCATGAGCCATGGCCAGAAATTGAATGGCAATTTTTCTCAAATTGCCTCCCATTTCAATTTCTGATGCCTACGACCATATACGCCGACTCTCCTCAAATACAATGTAGTATGATTTAATTGGAATTATTAAATATATTTGACAAATAATCTTTTTTTTCATATGACTAATTAAACTTTCCTTGTTATCACCCCTTTTTGGATGCCCAACTTTTAAAACTTTTAACGTTTTACCAATCAAGTGTCTTCATTATATTTGAACTAGACTTCTTCACTTTTTGGATGTTCAGCTTTTTAAACTTTGAACGTTTTATCAATCAAACGAATGTTTTTTTCCCACAAATGCCTTTAAATAAATAAAAAATTCTTTAAATGTAACATGTACATGAATATTCCAAAATTTACCATACTTTTTTTCCACGTAGAAAAGTCTTTTGAAAATACATTTTTCAAAATTTTGAATTTAAACTCAAAGTGTTTGTCTATTAAAGAGGCACTTTCGATTAAAAATTCATAATTTTAATAAGTGTTTATTCAAGAAACACTTTCAGTATAAATCCATAATTTTCAAATTCATAGAAAGTATCTTTTTAAAACACACTCAAATTTTTATTTTTCAAAATTTTAAAAAGTGTCTCTTAAACACTTTTTATGTAGTAAAAAGTGTGGTAGATTTAATAATATTTTTGTACGTTACATTTGAAGAATTTCTTTTTAATTTAATGGAAATTGTCTAAAAATCACAACTGAGCTATATGTGGACACAAATGATCTTATTAATTTAATTTAAATTTAAAATAATTTTAACTTATTGTAGACCACATTTAGTGTGCCTTTAGGGTTTTTTTTTTTTTTATTATTTTTATTGAGTTTTTGGTGACTCATTAGATGGTAACATGTGACGGAGTAGGGCTGCTTTGATATTAGGGTTAGCTTTTTCATTTAGAGGGTAGAGTTCATGGGAGATGGGGTCTTTTTGTTCTTTTAATTTAGAGGGGTTTTTGCTCAAAAAAAAAAAAGGATTTTTTTTGTTGTGGGGGGTGGGGGGACCAAAGTGAGGGATGTGCACTTTTTTTTTTTTTTTTTGAAGAACATATCAAGCTGCTATTTTCAAAATAAATGTAAATGAGGTACAAAGAATTCGTTTTCATTATTCTAAGTTATGACAAAAGAAAATAATTATAAGTCAAGTAAAAAGTAATGATCGTAAAAACAATCTTTAAAATACCCTCCTATCACATGTTCCCCTCTCTGTACCCCCACCTTCCTCCCTCTCTCTAGCCCACCTTCCTCTCTCTCTCACTCTTTCACGTTTCTCTCATCTCTCATCCCTCTCTTTATAACCCAAAAAACATATAATTTAAAATAAATTTTAACATAAAAATAAATGTCAACTTCACATATATTTATTTATTTTCAATTATAAATTCAGATTTAATTTTTAAACATTTAAATTGATGTTTAAAAATCAAAATTAAAATTAAAATATACTTAGAAATAAAGTTAACGATTAATTTTATTTTGAATTTTCAATAAATCATTCTAATTAAATATTTTCTTGTACATTTATTTTCAAATTAAATATTGACTTATTTTTAATTTTAAATTTAAATTTTAGACTTAATTAAATTGTTTAGGTGTAAAGATTAAATTCAATTGAAATATTTGCAAAACTAAAGTTAGTTTTCATTTTCATTTTAAATTTTAATCAAACTGTTTTAAATTAAAATTAAAATTTGATTTTAATTAATAAGAAATAAAATAATAGCTAATTTGATTTGATTTTTTTTTTAATATTTACCCGCTTAAATATTAAGGGATATCAATTATTTTATGCATTTAGCAACCAAACAAAGAATAAATATATAGTAGGCTAAAATGGTCAATTTTTTAAACTATTAATTGAGGTAGTGCATTGAATTGAGATGTATAGTTAGTACGTTGAGATGTATTAATATAACATGATGCACAAGTACTATATATGTTATCTCAAATAACTATCATAACATATTATCTCATACCTACCATATTATATATATCATTAATATGAAAAGTCCAAAGAAACTAACCATTTTATCTCATTATGTGTTTTTTCTTTGATAGTTTTAAAAATATTTCAATTTTGAATTTAGTTTTAAATTTTAGGCTTAGTCTAAATTTAAAATTAAAATTTAAATGAAATATTTACTTTAAAATAAATGTAAAAGAAAAATAGGTGATTAGAATGATTTGGTACAGAAAATTCAAAATGAGTTAATATGATTAACTTTAGTTTTAAATTTTAATTTTGATTTTAAACTTCAATTAGTTTTAAAATTAAATCCTTGAATTGAAGATATAAATAAATAAATATAATATAAGTTTGATCTTTATTTTATATTAAAATTCATTTTAAATTATATGTTATTTGGGTTGAAGAGAAAGATAGGAGATGAGAGAGAGGTGGAAGAGTGAGAGAGGCGGGAGCAGAGCGGGAGGAAGCGCTGGGGTGGAGAGAGTCAAGTATGTAATGCCAAGAATATTTTAGATATTTTGTTACAATTATTACTTGCCTTGCTGACACCACAAATTTTTTATTTTTGTCATAACGTGAATCATAGAAAACAATTTTTTTATGCCTCTTTTATACTTACTTATAAACTAGCCGCCTGATACTTATATTCTCCCTTTTTTTTTTGGGAGACTTAGGGAATAATACATGATTCTAGGAAGGAAAGTGCAGAGAGAAAGGATGATCATCATTATTTTGGGAAAGATCGCGAGGTAGGCGCGTTTGGTAGGTCGAAAATTTTGCGTTTTACCATTGGCTTTTAGAAAGCGAGGAAGCGAGTTTTGGTCTACGAGAATAAGGCGAAAACAAATTTTAGCGAAGAAAATGAATTATTTATTTTGGCGTTTTGTATATATGAATCGACAATTAAAAGTTGTTTTTCCTTACATTTCGAATTAAATTCAATAAATTAAACGAATTGGGTTGAAAGTAAAACATTCAATGAATTAATCTGGCAATATTTTAAAATGGCCAAAGATTAGAATACGATTGAAAATTTTAATGATGCGATTTTTGGATACTCGTTAAAAATTTTCGTAGGCCCAAATGAGCGCAAACTTTTCTTTTTTTTTCTATCCTGAATCTTCTCTTGAAATTCACTGTATTTTGCGTGTTCTAAAACCCCATTGACAAAGGATACGAAGGAGCCATGTTTTTTTTTTTACACAGTACTCATTCATCCCTTCTTTATTTTTTATTTTTCTTTGAGTGAGTTTCTTTATTTCTACTATTGCTTCATGATTATTGGTTCTACTGATTATTTTTTATTTGAATCCTATACATGCATTTTAGTTCACAAACTTTTTGGGGGGGTTTTTTTGGGGCTTCTCGGGATTACATGTGTTTTAGTTCATAAACTATGTGAATTTGTCAGATTCTTTGGGATTGCTAGTTTAGCATGCCTGAATTTTATATTGTATAGAGAAAAGCCATTAGGGATGATGTTTTAATTGGTTGATGGATATTACTGGTATTGCCTTTTTATTTTTCTAACGTGCAAGTGTTGCCTTCTATGTGCCTTGAAATGGGTTTCATGAAATTGTTGTCTTTTGAGTGCTTTAAATGGGGTTTCATGACATTGATGGTATTTCCAATTCCCCATTATAAAATTCTTTTCTTCATTAGATCTCTTTTAATTTCCTCATTCCCGATTTGCATGTTTCATGTTTGTATTTTGTTTTGTGACTAATTCTCATTATTTTTTTACATATGTTGACTTTTTATAATCAATTTCAATCAGTTCTATATTTGCATTCATCAAATAAGATATTCTAGCATTCTCTGTTGCACATGTTTATTTTATTAGTGTTCGACCCTCTATTTATGTTTTTAATTAATTGAATTTTGATAACAACAGTCTTTACCCGGTCATTTGTTTTATTACATACTTTGATTTATTAGTTTGATAACATGTATTCATGCCCAATTATGTATTTTTCTCTCATTATACTAGTCTGATATTATACGTGTATTTATATCTCTCTTGTTGACTAGCCCATCAATTCGACCTATTAGTCCAATAGCTCATCAATATCTTTGATCAACCCATTAAGACCTTTGATCAACCCACTAGGATTTTTGACCAATCCATTAGACCCTTTGACCAGCTAATTAGTCCATCAAACTCTCACTCTTAATTCATTCGAATTTTCCAATTTTAAAATTTTCAAGTTTTTAACTTCAAAATTTTCAAATCCTCAATTTCAAGATTCAAGTGTCTTAATTTCAAATTTTTAAATTTTCAAATTCCTCATTTCAAAATTCAAGTCCCCAAATTTCCAATTTTCAATTTTTCAAATTCCCAATTTCAAATTTCCAAATTTGTAATTTTTAAAATTCAAGGTCCCAATTTCCAAAAATCTAAATTCAAAATTCAAAATTCAAAATTTTCAAATTTTATTCAAAATTCTTATTTTCCAAAATTTTCGTTTCAAACTTCAAATTTCCAAAATTTCAATTTTAGATCAGTTTTCAAAAATTTCAATCACATAATTAATTCTATAATTTCAATAACATGGAATCTTGACGAGTTAATTAATATAACAGATAAATGGGCTTGCGTGGGACCCGACATTTCATGTATCATTTTAATAAATAATTTGACCTCTAATCTATAGCTAATTTCTAATTAATTGTGAATATTTTGTTTTTTATTATTGCACTAACATTGTTTCTTAATTGATAGCGTTTTTTATCTACGGTCTAAGTACACATTTTTCTCATATGACTTTGCTTATTTATTTACTTATTTATCTGTCTATTCATTTATATATATTTGGTGTGTTGTTGTATTATTTTTGTTTGTATTTAGTATCAATTGATCAATTAGTCAAAAGTCGTATTTTCCTTAATTTGTTTAATAGAGGCCTCTTTGGAAGGACTTAGAGGGAGTCTTTATCTTCAGTGATGCGATTAGATAGTAACTAACCCTGGACCTACATCAGTTTTTCAAGCGCATGCTTTTCTTATCGCAGAGTCACATTTATAGTTTTTCTTTCTTATTTTGTTTTCCCTTTTAAAATAAAACAAAAATAAGTGGCAACTTCAAACTATTTTCTAAAAATGGTTTTTCCGAATAAAAACGAGTCTTGCCTTTTTAGTGGGAAACGTATAATAACAAAAAATGCAGAATCCACGCTTACCTATTTAGAAAAAAAGAAAGAAAATAATGTAATAAAAAGAAAATAATAATTTTTTTTATAAAATATAAAAACCTGTGAACAATATTTCAAATTTTATAATTAAAAATTCGTTATAAGTGATAATTGTTAGTGTATTTTGATTTTACTACCAATTAAACATTTGGTTATCCAATTAAGCAATTTTAATATCCCATCATGCTCTCACAATGATTTGAATCTAGAACCTCCGGATCATCATCCATCTCTTTATCATTTGAAGTAAGCCTCAAGGACATAAAGCTGGTTTAGTCATTGAATCGAGAATTTATGAAAAATAATTTAGACCTATATTTTTAGGGATTGAAGATACAATTATAGATAAAAATAAAGCACAATCCAGTCATTAAAAGAATATTTTGTTAATTCACATTAAATTTATTTGGTATTCAAATTACACGATATTAGGAAATTTTATTTTTTAGAAAAAGAGTTATTAAAAAAATTTAAGATATTTTGTAAGAAAAATTAAAGTTAGTTGTGTAATGAAATTAAATATTAAAAAAGGGGTTGTTCTTTCAAGTGATTTTTTAGGGTTTTATTTTGGATTCATTGCCCCTGAAGGAAAATTAGGAAAAAATTGTTTATAAATGAGTTTGAACTCTTGATACATTGTTTAGAAGGTATGATACTTAAACATCACACTATCATATCCTTTTAAAAAATATTTATGTTCTTGACTATATTTTCTGGCTTCGTCAATGCCTAGAAGTCAATCTATGTGGGCCTTGTGTCAGTATTTGGATCCCCCTAATGCATTGTGGAAGACAATCTGGCCACAGCGTGTGCGCACGCTGATGTGGATTATTGGACATGGTCGGATTATGTCTAATGTTGAAAGATGACATAGGAGACTCACCACCGACCCTCACTGCTATTGTTGCCCTAGCTAGGGAGGTGGAGGATTTGAATCATTTATTCTGATTTTCGTAAGAAGGCCCGTCCCTTATGGTCCTTTATCAGTAGGGTTTCGGCTTGTTGGGACTCACATTCTCGGACCTTTTAGGAGTGGTTCTCCCAGAATATGCAAAAGAAGAAGCTAATTACGGGTAATATGGAATGGAATGCCATTGTTGCTATCTCTTTCCGGTGGCTGTGGACATGGAGAAATGAGAGAATATTCCAAGATAATGACCGGGATTGGAGTGAGAAGAAGTTTGTGCTATTGCAATACATCTCGGAGGTTTCCTTCGTTTTGCAGTCGCCAGCCGCTATCGTTAGCGGGGACGTTCAACCCCGACTCACTTGGGTGGGTTGGGAAATGGGAACCTTCAGCTCAGGCTAGGTTACACTGAACACAGATGGTTGCTTTAGGGGAGATCCTTGCATGGCAGGGGGGATGGTTCCTGGGTGGCCCATGTTTCTTTCAAGCTGGGAGTTAGCATGCCTTCTGAGGCAGAGCTCTGGGTGATTCTCCTTGGTTTCCGTCTAGCATGGTAGCAAGGGTTTCGGATTTCGGAAGGTGATACTACAGTCTGATTCTCTGGATGCCAGTAATGGGGTTTCAGGCAAGTCTCATATTCCCCCATGCATCACACCCCAGTGCAAGAATTTCAAGACCACCTTAACAGCAATTGGCAAGTGCAGCTCCAGTATCTCCTTCGAGAAGCTAACTGAGCAGCAAATTTCCTAGCACATCATCGACGTTGGCCCAAGGAGAGTACAGAGAATGGAGCCAACCCCCGATGGTCACTTCTAGAATCCTTCTGGACGACTTGCGAGGAACCCTTCTTCCCCCTCTTTCAAATCCAAGAAACAAAAAATAGTAGTAAAGATTTTTTTTTTTTTTTAACTTGACATCTATTCATCTATTCACTCCACATATTACATTATCATACTATAATCCAAATTTAATCCTATTCCTCGTATGTTAATTCCACTCTTTTTCCACTTGAGCGAAGTCTAAGGACAAGTAAAGTTTGACTATGAGAATCCAGTTTGGTAATACTTTGACAAGAGTTATTGAAACTTAAAAAAAACACTTAGGAAGTGTTTTTTTTTTTAAAAAAACACTTAAACATGGATATTCCTAAAATACACACACACACACACACATATATATATATATATATATATATATATATATATATATATATATATATATATATATATATATATATATATATATATATATATATATTAAAATCTTTTATGGTTTACTTTTTTTTACATAATTGAGAGTACTTAATACAATGTAAGAACCGGTTCCTATTAACTAACCTGTGACACTCACCCATCCTCTCTCTGGATGTCTTAATTTTTTAAACTTTGAACGTTCTACCAATTAAGCTAGACACGTGGACATAATATGATTTACTTTTAAAAATTCAAATAATTCAAATGTTTTTGTAAATAATTTTTAATTAAATATTTTCTATAATAATAAAAATAATTATTTTAAGTTTTTATTAATAAAAATGTTTACATACCTTTTAGCTCAAATTTTTTGTAAATATTTTTTATAATCATATAAATAATTATTAGGTTTTTACTTTTACAAATATTTATGTATATTCATTTATTAATTCAAATATTTTTGTATATATATTTTAAAATGTTTATGATTATAAAATAATTATTTTATGTTTTTATTAATACAAATTTATATATGTTTGTTCATTAATTCAAATCTTTTTGTAAAGATTCTTCATTTTTTTATAATTACAAAAATATTTATTTAAGGTTTGATTAATATAATTTTTTATATATGTTCATTATTTTTTAAATAAATCTTTTTTTATTTATTATGATATCCTATTTTTGCAATAAAAACTTTTATTTATTATAATATTTTGGACCTTGAAGTCTTAGAAAGTTTTTTCCATGAGACAATCCCACATTGAAAGGGAAAAAGAAAAGAGACCTCTCTTTTCCTATAAAAGAGGGTATCTCCCCCTAAGTTTTTTCCATGAGACAATCCCACATTGAAAGGGAAAAAGAAAAGAGACCTCTCTTTTCCTATAAAAGAGGGTATCTCCCCCTTGGTTTGAGGAATGAATGGAAGATCGTAGGCCTCCCCCCACCAAAGAGTGGAAAGCCCTAAGTGACCCTTAGTTAAATATTTTTAAAATAATTGAGACATGGATCTTATAATTTAGGTCATACTAGTCCTTTAAGTTTAAATTTTTGAATGAGACTATGGGTCTCCCCACATTGAATATGAGACCCTAAGTTGTCTCAAAATTTAAAGTCTTTTTTAAATATGATGACCTTGGAGGCAATCTTGACTCTTGACTCGGGGAACTTCCCGTTTACCAAGTAAGTTTCTTTGACTTTCTTTTTATTTAGAAAATTTTCTTTTATATAGTTATTTTTTAATTAATGGTCATGTATATATATTTAATTTATTGTTGTATTTAATTTGTCATTTAATTTATAGTGTTATTATTTTATTTTCTTTGTGAGTATATTGTTGTTTTTTTGTTTATTTAATTAAATTGGTTGTTGATGTTTTTTTATTGTTTAATAATTCAATTTATTTTTCTTAACCCATGAACCATTACCCATCCTTCATTTATTCAAATCCCCAAATTTCAAATTTTCAAATTCTAAATTTTCATTTCTCAATTTTTAAAATTCAAGTGTCAAAATTTTAAATTTTAAATTCTCATTTTCTAAAATTTAGTTTTTCAATATTGAAATTCAAGTCCTCCAAATCTCAAATTTCAAAATTTCAAGTTTCCAATTTCAAAATTGCAAATTCCTAGTTCCAAAATTCAAGTGCCCTAATTTCAAAATTAAACTTCCACATTTTCTAATTTCAATTTTTCAAGTTTTCAATTTCAAAACTATTAATTCCCAATTTCAAAATTAAAATGTCATAATTTCAAAATTCAAGTCTATGACGCCCCAAACCCGAGGGTCCGTTGACAACCCGTCAACCCTCGAAAAACCTGTGTGTCTCTTATCATGAGACCCATACATGAGTAAAAATGGCCACTTCAAATTGCTACATCAATAATACTCATAAAAATCTAACCATTTATTATAATAGTTAAGAGTTAATTACATCACTTTAATATGTTTAAGGAAGGTAAAATTTAGAATTTAATACATGTTTTACAAAATAATCAACAATCAAAGTCATATATCACTCTTCTTCTCAAAGTGCCTCTAACGAGCCGCCTTCCTAACACTTCATGTGACTTCCCAAACCCGGTGGTCCCATGACTCGCCTGTCAACCCATGAATACAAGTGGATACAAACATCATCATCTTAAAACAGTCTCCTCAGAATGGTGAACTCACCAAATACAAAACTTGTATACACCTCGTGATTACTTGTTGTCCCAAACAAATAAATATATGCAATATATATCCACACGCCACTAAATTCATAACCATCACTCATAAAAAACAAATATCACAACTATTCTCCACCATTCTTCAATAATTCAATAGTTGATTACACTTTCATACAAAACAGATATATTAACATCTACAAGTCTAATACATGTTATGTCCAAAAACCATCAAAATCATGAACTAAGGTTTTCTAAAATGAATCGCCTTCTCGAGCGCCTCCCCTCAGACTAAAAATATAATCCTCGACAGGTGAGCTGGGGTAAAGCCCAAAGAGTGGAATCACCCTAAATGGGTTACTTCCACCTAAGTGCGCAATGTCTAAAATAAACACACACTAAGTAACACGCGATCCTACTTGAATGTCTACATGATCACCCCATGTCACGAAGTCCTCACCGACTCACTCACACCTCTCAAGCCATGTATGAGAAAATAATCATTTTCAAAACAAAACTTTGCTCTTGAAAATATACTACCAAAATATTCCAAGAAAATACGGATCACCCGAGATGAACTGCCAGAGCTCAGAAACATTATGATCCTCATCCGAAATGATCCGGCTGGCCCACCCCGCAACTCCAATTCTCCGAATATCATCCCCGTGAAATTCATTTCAACCATATCCGCTTACAAAATACCTTGTCATGCACTCACACCTAATTCTAGGTTACCCAGTGCATATGAAAATGCATTATGCCATTTTCAAAATCATTTACACAATATGTCAATATGCATATTTTCAATCAACTACAATTACACACATGTAATTCAATGATATCAACCATCACCCAAATTAGCTTACTTGAGCAAATCACAATTTTTATATCCAATGGCCTATACACACAATTATATTCCATATGATTGTGACCTCATGTTAATACTCATTAAGAATTAACCTATTGATTTCTACACCACACCAACTCAAGTCATTCATTTCATACAAGTTCCCATACAAACACATGGACGATTTTTACCTAATTTACATCTAAATTCAGGACTGATTTTTTAATAAATCTCCGGAATTAGTTAGCAATAAGGCTGTCCACTCGGGCAGCCCACTTGTCCAACTCCTAAGCCACTTTTTTGGAACCGAATTCTTACCCATTTCCTCGCCTTATAAACACTCAAAGCATAATTTATTCAATAAATTATCACAAAAAACCCATAGCAGTCCAACAAGGCTCCGTATTGCCCAATTCCGGCCTCCCAAAAATCTTAAACACTTCGTCCCATGTTTGGGACTGACCAAACGGCCCCTCACGGCCTCAAACCAACCGAAACATCGAAAAACATTTAAAATGGGAATAAAACACATGTAGGGAGAAACCCCTACCTCAAGGAGTTTGAAGAAACTCCCGATCCCGGAGTCCACGCGTAGCCGCCCGCCCAAACAGAGAACGTTTTTCTCCTCCTTCTTGCCCCGAAGACCGCCTCGACGGCTGATCTCCCGATATCTCTGTAGAGAAGCACCCTCTCTCTCCTGCTCCTCTCAACAACGGAGGCCACTGGATCCCTAAAAATGCAAGCCTCTCACGTTCTTTTGATTTAATGAGGAAGAAGCACTATACATCTGGCCTTTGGGCCACTTAAACATTTACAAAACGACGCTTTACGTCCTTCTTTCTCGTGATTTCATATTCCTGTGACTATCTCTGGCCGTCCATTTTCATCATTTCACCCATACCACTTATGGCACATGAGTATTATGTTATATGTGACTTTCACACATTGAAAATAATTTTACTTCAGACCCGAAACGTATGCTCGAAAACGGTCGACTTCCGACCGCCCTTCGTAATTTGACGAAATTTTACGTGTTAGCTAGATTTCGCGAGACGATTCCAACAGTACAATCCGTTTCATCATCCGAAATCTAGAGAATTAATTCCGGATTTTTAACCGAAATTACAATTTTGTAATCAAAATTACGATTTTGCCCCTTATTCTAATTGGAATTTCCTGCCCATACCTATGTACCAAATAATGTTCCTCATGTAGAACAATGCCCAGTAGTGGAATTATCCTACATGGGTTACTCCCCACCTAAGTGCACATGCAAGAAGTTCAACACAAACACATTCAAACAAACACGAGCTATACTATTTGCACGCGACTAACTTTCCTACTTCCCTCGTTCTCACCGACCCTCATCACGGCTCAAGCCAAATGTGAAAACATCGCTTTCAAAACAAAAGGTTTTTGTTCTTGAAACATACTACCGAAGCTCAAAGTGAAATCTACTGATAACCCTCCAAGGCGAATTTGTCGATAACTCTCCGAAACAATTCATGGCTCCTCCGACGGAATTGTCGGGACAATCTCCCAACCCAATTCCTCCCGAAAATCTTCCATTAAAATTCACAACCATTTTCTTTTTATTTTCTTTCATGTCATGCACTCACACCTACCATCTCTAGTGGTGCCCCTAAGGTATATAATGTATTATGCGGCTTCCAAACAATTCATGTTAATATATAAATCATATACACTAACCAAATTTATCCAATTCCAATGGTTTACACACAATTATATTTCATATAATTCAAGCATCATGTTAACACTCCACTAGCATGCATTAACATCTCATTTTCCACACAATTCAAGCCATTCATTTTAAGCAAATTTATGCAAATACCATGGACATTTTGTCCAACACGAAAGTTCTGGACTGCTTTTAACAAATCTCCAAAACAAGGTGTGGGTCAGCCCATGGACAACGCCTCTATCAACATCGACCTACTCCTCGAACCCAAATCCGTGGTCATTTCCGGGTCTCACAACAATCTAAACCAAATTTAACACACACAATTATAACATAAGCCACACCAACAAACAGACCTTCCAAACCAGTCCCTAATTTCTAGCATTTCAGTCCCAAGTTTTGGGACCGACCAAACGACCATTCACGACCTCAAACACTCCAAATCATTAACAAAGCTCTTAAATAAAGATTAAATCAAGTAGGAGAAAACCCCTATCTTCCGGAGTTTGTCGAAAATCCCCAAAACCGGTGCCCACGCGTAGCCCTTGCCGCGTAGAGCAACTTTGCTTCTTATCTCGCAGGAAACCGACAGTCCGAACACCGGGAATTCTAGAGATAAGTTGGACTTTCTCTCTCTAAAAACCCTCCCTTTTCTCAAAATCTGCTCTCCCCCTCCCCCACTGCACGTACCAGGCCAAATGGAGAAGAGATGTCTTCTTTTGTCCCCTCACTTGCCACTTGTCGTTTGCCATCATCAGTCTAATATTACTTCCTCATTCACTTTATCCATCTACTTTGGATTTCCATCCAATTAAGGGATGCCACATGTCCATGTGGGCCCCACACTTTGAGATCATGTTGACTAATTTTGCACCTGACACGTGGCACACAATGAGCCACTCAAAATGTGCCAAGTGTCCAACACTACCCTTATTGCCTCGAAAAACGTGAAATTACCCACTGTGTCAGAATTCGATGTGGTAGCTAGATTTTGCAAGATGATTCCAACGGTGAAGTCCGTTTCGTTATCCGAGATCTAGAAAAATTCCATATTTTGACCGAAATTACCATTTTACCCTTTTTCATAAAATTAGGATTTTCTCGGGGTTCACAAAGTCCCTCAATTTCCAATTTCAATTTTTCAAGTTGCCAATTTAAAATTTAAGTCTCCCAATTTCCAATTTAAATTCCCCAAATCTCACCCCCAAAATTAAAATTTTTCAATTTCAAAATTCAAATGCCCAAATTTCTAAATTCAAGTCTCCCAATTTCTAAATTCCAAATAGCAAATTTCCAAAATTCAAGTTCTTAATTTTAAAATCCAATTTCCAAAATCTCAATTCAAAATTCTCTAGCTTCAAATTCATTTCAAAATTCTCAATTTTCAAAATTTTAATTTTAAATCAGTTTTCAAAAATTTCAATCACACGATTAATTCTACAATTCCAATAAAACGCAACTTTGTGGAGTCAATTTGTGTAAAAGATATATGGCTTGGGTGGGACTCAACATTCCATGTATCATTTTAATAAATAATTTGACATCTAATCTATGACCTAATTTCTAATTGATTTTGAATATTTTGTATTGTACTTACATTGTTTCTAATTGATAGCGCAAATATGCTGCCCAGGTACACATTTTTTTAATCTAACTTTGCTTGTTTATTTATTTAATTATTCATCTATTTATTTATATATGTCTGGTGTGTTGTTGTATTATTATTACTTGTCTTTGGTATCTTTTGATCAATTAGCCAAAAACCGTATTTTTCTTAGTTTGTTTAGTAGAGACCCGACTTTAAGGATTTAGAGAGGTACTACGGCTTGCTACCGTACCTTCTTGATGAGTAACTTAACGTCCGGACCTAGATTCGGTTTTCCCCATACCTGCTTTTTCCATAAGGAGTCACATTTAGGGTTTTTCTTTCTTATTTTGTTTTCTCTTTTAAAATAAAACAAAAATAAGTGGTGACTCCAAACCGTTTTTAAAATGGTTTTTCAAAAAATAAAAACAAGTCTCACCCTTTTAGTGGGAATGTAAAATTAAAAATACCATAGAATTTTTATAATGATTTTATTTATATTCCGGGTATGAATTGAGCCAAACTTGGGTTTTTCTGGGAAAACTGATAAATTGTGAAATATGAAATGAATATGTGAGCATATGATCAAATGTTATATGTTAAAATGAGAAATTGATTGAACTCGGAAATAAACCCAAGTGTAAAAAGGGCAAATTTGGAATTGGTAAAATGAGGACCTAAGGGTCAAGAATAGAATAAGTTTAAATGCTAAATGAAATTAAATGATAAATGAAAGTGAAATGAAGACTAAAAAGGAGAAAAATGAGAAATGGAATTTGTGTGTGAGCCAAACATGGTCGCTAAAGTAACATAAGTGATATTAGACCACATTTCGTCTTAGAATGCTCATTTGAGCAAAACGAATGTAGAGATTATGAAGAAAAGGAGGAAAGTAAGGTACAGAGAAGATCAAGATTGTTGTGTGATTTCTTTCCCATTTCTTGCTTCAAGTGATCAAGCACAGAAGAAAATTCAAGAGATCTGTATGAACCTAAACCCTAGAAAGTCAGGAATGATGTTCATTAGAAACCTTAATCATCCATGGGTTTTGCTCATGGTTGGTTTAGGATGATATTAGGATGTTATTGGGAGTGATTCACATGATATGCTTTGGGATTTTGAGGATTTTTAGAGAAAAATCGCAAAAGAGCAAAAAAAAAAAAGAACTAGAAAACCAGCATATCTAAGAGCACGCCGTAGTAGGCACCCATCACAGAACGTAGGACTCACGCTGCTGCGTGGATACCTCACCGCGACGAGGCTGAAGTGCCAAAATTGGCACCCCTCGGGTATGCCGAGGCATAGCTAAGCTACACCATGAGGAAGGCCTACGCCGCAGCATAGCAGTGTTACGCCACGACGTAGCTACTATTCACAAAAGGCAAAATTTGATTTTGCCCGAGTCTAGCTAGACACCGATAGCATAGAACCCTAATAAATGACTAATGGGGGTCTAAATAAAAATGAAAACAAGAAAAACGTGATCACACCTGGCGCTTCAGCGAGTTCGTCGGGCAAACTTATGTCTAACCCAAACCCAACGAAGATAAATCATTATTCACTAAAAAAATGTATAATAATTCAGGTATCCACTAAGAGTACAGAATTGTTATCGACTAGAACCGTGAGACCACCAACTGTATCCGATCGAAGGAAGGAAACGAGCCGATTAAATTTTCCAGCTTGTCTATCACCCCTATCCTTACTTCAAGTGTTTCATACCTTACCAAATAAACTGAAATGGATTATACGGAATGAGTATATCTTTGAAATATATTACTAGCGCATATGGATTTTGAAAATGTGATATTTGAAATGTTCACATTAATCGTGATGAGTGATTAACCAATTAAATCAATTAATGCAATTTTGTTATCTTGAATCAATCAATATATCAATCTTAATTTCACATGAAGGGATGCATTAATCAGACTGCCATGATGGTGTATGGCATTTATAAATGTTCCATCTGTGATGCACCAATCAGCATTCATCATGACATGCATTATTACTTTAAACACCACTGCGGATGCACCAATTCATCCCGCCATTATAAGATAAATTGTTAAATGTGTTAACAGCTAACGACAGACAAATAGAGATCACTAATTGAACTAAGAATGTGAATTATAAACAAAGCAAATAAATAAACTTGATGAGTGTAAATGGGATTTGTAAACTAAATACATCCTCGAGAGTATGTTTCAATTCATGGTTTGAGTTAATAATTAGTTGAAGGAAAACATATTTTGATATGATCAATGATTTAAAGTGAAAGCATTTGAAATGAATACATGAGTATAGTTTGGATAAAGTCAGGTTAAGGATAAATGCATGCCATGTTAAACCTAAACAAATGAATCAGATAGAACCACTAAGCATGAAATGCTATCGGTAGTTTTTACCCATTTGCAAGTTTCAAGTAACAGAAAGAAGACAGATCAAGAAGCGTAGTCATAGAGAAAGTCATGTAGCAACATATAAATTTTCGCCATATGCATATCATTTCTTTTTTTAACGTAAGATATTGCAGAACAAAAGAGTTAAACTTCTAAACTATTAGTTTGGTATATCATTTTGTAAAGGCATGATCATTTGAAACGAATGTATAAGAGTAAATGCTTATGGGTCATCATTTGAAATGCTTCCAGAATTGAAACCCTAAAACAAACATTATAAATAAAATAAGTTTTGATAAGATAATGAAAACTTAGGACACCGGGTCTTGCTTAAACTGCTTCTTCAAGTCGTGCCTGGATTTGTGTCACATCTTTATAAAACAAAACAAACCAAATGAAAAGTAAAAGGTAATAATGAACGAGCATCCCGGAACCGGTTCGGATCCACCAATTGGGTCGGATAGGAAATGGGTGTTATAGGGAAACACATAATAGCAAAAAATGCGGGGTCCACAAAATGACAACTCCACAAGAGACAGTGAGGGTTAAGCTTGAATATAAACTGGGGAAAATGTGACATTTAATTGGTTGATGGGTGGATACCTTCTTCTTGTGCTGTTTGTATACTTGATTATTGGTAGCACTTTGAGAGTTTTGATTTGCTTATTGTATCTTTCACATGCTTGATTGTTCTATCATTATTATTAGTTGGTTGACTTCATTGGTTTATTCTTTTACTCATCTTGTTTTATCACTTGCTTCTTTTGGTATATCCATTTTATTCATCTTTGCGCTCATTATCTTAGTATTGATGTATATTCCACTTATGCTGATGTGTTGATTGCTCCACTTGATTATTATCATAGTATATTGACTTTTTCTTACCATATGATAGTTTATCATATTCTTGGCATGTATACTCTTATTGTTGCATACTTCTAATTGTATTGACATTGTTGATTATATTGGTTGATATTTTATCTTTAGAGCATGTTGATTCTTGTTGTGTGATTACTCTACTCATCCATACATATGTAAATTCTAATTGATTTCTTATCTTATTTGCCTTGACATGTTGATTTTATCTATTGCATATTCATCTTGATCACCTCTTTTAGCATGTTGTTTTTGTTATATATTCACATTGCTCATCTTATACTCCTACTTAGATTGTGTATAAATATGAATGATATATTTGTGTTTTGCATGATCGACTGTTACATGACTACCTTTCTCCTGCTTGATTGCTTGTTGCGTGTCTACGTGGACACACATGTATCCCCTTATATCTGAATCCCTAGTCTCTGTCGACTCTATTTCTTTTGATTGTGTGTTTGGTTAGAGACTTGTTGTTCCTTCCTTGCTTTTCGACTGAGCTAGTGACTAGGAGTAAGGTCTAGCAATGGACTATATCAATGATTGAGAGCATTCTAGAAGTGGTTGATATATTGATGCTAAGAAGACTTGTATAGCCTAGAGCTAGATTTTAGGATACTTGTGTGACCAGTGCGCTTTCTTTATGCTTAGATTGCTAGGTTTTTTGGATGCACCTACACCCCACTATGCACCTTAGATCGTCTTCAAGTGTTTGAGAGTTGTGAGCTCACTTCACCCAGTTTGAGAGCCTTTGCCAGTAGGACCCATCACCTCGATCCTCATTTTTCTAGAGTCACCTTAACCTTATAAATTGAGCTTAGATTTCTTTTTTAGGATTCTTATCCTACATGTGGATGCATCAGAGAGCCTTTAGGATACCTTTAGTCACAGTTGGACCCGGTTTCCCCTTTGGTCTCCTATCTAGTGTTCAGAGATTGGTTCGAGATTCGAGTACTAGTTGGACTCTCCTTTGTCATGTCGTTAGACTCTTCCTTCGACTTAATGTTTGTAGAACTTTCACCACCGGACTTCATTGGGCTCACTTCTCAGCTAGCATTTATACTTAGTCTATTGTCACTTACTACTTGATATCTTGGGATATGCAAATCGATTACTCATCTTTCATACCTTGCACCAAACATGGGCCCAGTACCATATTTCTTATTTGACACTTGATTCAATTTTCAACCCGATGTCCTATTTTAATATGAAAATGTGAAAGGCACGTTTACATGTTCATAATTTGTTGACACATTTGCCTTGATCACCTTATCATTTTTTTTCTATATGGGGTTCAGGTTGAAAATCAAATCAAGGACTTACGACTATAGATGAAGTATTGATCTCATGATAGTGTTGTTCATTACCTCTTTCATCCTAAATTATTGATGTGAATTCTCCAGTCATGTTTGTGGCCATTTTACAGTGGGCTTATTTATGACTTTAGAGTTCCTATCGTACATTTGGATTCTTACCATTATAGGATCATTTATTGTGTGTTATGTTGTGGTTTTGACTCGAGACTTCTTCACTTGCACGTTATGATCACTTGGGCTTGACCCATCATGGAGGGATTTGAGCCTAATGACATTATATCAGAGACTTGACTTGGGAGTTGGAGATTGAGACTCATCTTACATGTTTATCATAGTAGCATCTTATACATACCTGTATTCTCATCCTGACCTTTCTTTTAGACATGATGACCTCTCCATTGTGAGTCTTATACAGAGACTCCTCAACACCTTTACATTGTCATACATACCCTAGCCTTGTATATCCCATCCTTGATATAACTAGGTAGAGTTTGATGAGCGGATCTGTAGAGAGTTTTGTAGTCTTATGAGATGTGACTTATGATGAAATGACAGTCTAGCTACTTGACGAGATCACTGATCATTCTACAATTGAGATGAGTAGATGTGTTTGACACTTACATATGACTTTAAGAGTTTGATTTGGTTATGGGGGTTGGTTTACATGGGTGGATGATGAGTGGTTTGTATTGAGAGAGCGGTTTGCTCATTTGATGAGATTGTTCGTGATTAACATAGGTGCGGTTCTTATAGAGCATATGGCATGGACTTTCACTTGGTTTTAGAGGATTTCACATTACTACATTTGATGAATGTCGAACTGAGTGTTGACCATGTGTGATCTTGAGAGCATGATGTATTGATGTTGTGGTCAAAGGATGGGTGGCCATCATTTCATGGTTTTATTTACATTATCTTTTACATATATAGATTTACCTGTTGCTAGTCCTTTGAGCCTCACATGGATATTATAGTCTTTTCTTCTATTACCTCATTTATCTTTTACATTGCGTTGGGGACCCCATGATGTATACATGCTTTGAATGGAGATCTCATGAGTTCTAGACTTGATAGACGAGTTATGATCTGTTTTATCCTCCTTTATCACGATCTTTTCAATTTGACATCATCATCATTCCCACTCATATCACATGTCACCATTAGTGTCCTATACCCCTATCCTTTATATGTTATTTCATGTACAACCCTACCTTTACTTCCCTTTTTGTGGTGGTTTTCCACATGTCTTTGTATGGAGGACGGTCACATCTTTTCCTCATTCCACCCCTTGGGCAATGATCTAGATATCTTTGTTTTGAGAGGTTATTTTATCAATGAGGATTCGTGATTATATTAGTACGTGAGGCCATTTCATTCGTCTGGTTGTGTATTGTATATCATCGTTGATTCAAGTATGTGTAAAAAAAAGGAAAAAAAAATAAAAAAAGAAAAAAAACTTCATTTATGTATTATATTGTAGCATCATCCATTGGGCACGTGTATGGACATGACACCCTATTCTACTGAGTATATATGATGGTGAGATTTCATATGTGAGCTCTCCTTTGAGTCAGATAGTGCAACATTTGAGAGAGACTTATGACATTTTCATTTTAGGATATCTAGATTCTTGTCTATCCATCACACTATCCATTTCAAATGTGACTTCCCTCCATGCTATGATGTGAGGCGATTATCACTCATTTTCACCTTTGTGCTTTCTTGTTGACCTTTATTCCATTACCTTTATCTATTTTATTATACCTTGATTTCTTATTTTTCTTTCCTATCTCACTTGACACTTGAGCACAATATTATTATTGACTTATCATTTTCGCTTATCCAATTGACATATGATACTTCGGTACCACCATCTAATGCTTTCACATGACATACTCAAGTTCCAGACTCATGAGGTTTCTATACATTGCATTACATGCGTGAGGGGTTTAGGGTTACTTCATTGTGATTATTGAGAGCGTGGTTCCCCTTCATTTCTTTTACTCTATTACTTAAGCATACATTACGGTCTGAGTCGTAAGACCACCTTGAGGCCATGATGCCACACTTTGTGTTTGATAGTTTACTCATGAGCGATATTCAAGATGTTGTCCTTATTTTGATTGATGGATTATGAGACATCCTTACATTGGAGCATAGCTATTTTGGTGGGCATTTTTATCAAAGATGTACTTACTTGATACTAAGGCATACCCACCTCATTGCTAGCAGATTATGGAGTTGTTTTATTTGCTACTGGAGCACATCCATCCCATTGATGATTGGTGATCCTAATATGATGATTTATGTGGAGGTATAGCTACATTGGAGATTTTCTTATAGACACAACCAATCTATTCATTCTTTTAGAGCATCTTGATCGGGAGTCATTGAGACCATGTTGACCATTCTTTACTAGTAGGAGTTAAGTTAGATCATGGCATAAGGACACAATAGGATATAGTTCTCCCATGGATTTGATTCTCTTAGAGCATAGCCACCTAAGATAGCTCATACTAGGGCATACCCATTTCCTTTACCCTCATAGTGTACTTGGATCAATAGTTGCATGGAGTATGATGAGACATTTTCATTTCTAGCATTGAGTATACTCATCTTTGGGAGGCTTATTACGCTCATTCATCACATCATAGTATTAGATAAGTGATTTGGGGATCATTCAAGAGTTTCATGTTATCATTTGATATTAGGTCATAGCAACCTATTTTGTTTGATTCATTAACATTGAGATGTGATTACTTGATATAGGCTTTCGATGAATTGTGGACTTGATGTGAAATGGGATTTAGTCTTCACGACATACTTGATTGATCTTAGATATGTATCTAACTTCTATCCCATAGTCAGGCATTTGTCCTTAATATCCTCATACCTAGATCTACCTTTCTAGAGCTTATCTTATATCTTCTTTAATCTACCCATTTCACCATTATAGATTATCTACTCCATTGATCAGGGAAGGATGCAGTTTAGTCTTCGAGCTCTCCAGTTGAGTCTTCACATATCTATTGGAATTTAGATTCAACATCTGCCATGATGGCAATGCCTAACAGATTATTTATTTGTTTGTTATGATGTCTTTGTATGATAGTTGACATGTTAAGTTTTGACTTGTTCATTTTTTATGCTTTCACTGTGGATCACTATGAGCTTTATTTGTTAGTATGCTTAGTAAGTATGTCATGATACATGGTCCTACATGGCATTTCGAGGTTAGATTTTCACTTTCGTTATGTGATTGATGAACATACTCCAGAGTATCGTTAGGTTTGGGACTTATTCATTATCGTTATAGTTACTATTACATGCCTGGGCATATCGCCTTTCCTTATTCCACACCACAATTTAGGCATTCAGAGCCATCCTTTCATTTTGGCGTTTAAAGTCATTCTTTTCATTTTGGCGTTCAGAGCTATCCTTTCATTTTGGCATTAAGAGTCTTTTTTTTTTTTTTTAGATTTCAAAGCCATTATTTTCATCTAGCATTTAGAGCCATTATTTCATTTTCGCGCCAAATGCTTATATTTTCATTTTGGCTGCTCGTGAGCCATTATTTTCATTTTAGGTTCGTGAGCTATTTTCATTTTCGTGTTCAAAGCCGTTATTTTCATTTCGAATGCTCGTAGCCATTATTTTCATTTCAAGGACAGAGCCATTATTTCCCCATTTTGGGCTAAGCAGAGTCATTCTTTTCATTTTGGTGTTTAGAGTCATTATTTTCATTTTGGTGTTTAGAGCTATTATTTTCATTTTGACGTTTAGAGCCATCATTTTCATTTTGGTGTTCAGAGTCATCCTTTTTATTTTGGCTTTTAGAGACATCCTTTTCATTTTGGCGATCAGAGTTATTCTTTTCATTTTGGCATTTAGAGACAATTTTTTCATTTTGGCGTTTAGAGCTATTCTTTTTAATTTAGATGTTCAGAGTCTTTCCTTCATATGTGCCGCACATTACCTTATCATTTTATTCTTGAACTTTCCTTCCTTGCTATGTCGCTATGTGGTCCCATGTGCTCGTGTATGTGTTTTGACTTATGGTTGGTCACCTCGTTTTTTATTGCTATATAGAGCTCATATTGTTTCTTGATACTTGTATCCACGAGTAGTCCAACTATTACTTGGTCTAGACATCGATTCTTAGGCCACTTTTTGGAGACCATTTGGAGGGAGTCTGAACTCATATTGTGACATTAGGTGGTATCTTAGATCTTCTCTTTTAATGCTTGTTTTTGGGGGTCTCCTTTGTTCTTCGGTAGATTTCACTCACTTTTAACACTTTTGTTTCACTTCATTGTTCATGTTCACTACACTCGTGAACTCTACCAGAGAAGGGTATATTTGTAGACCCCCAAATTTGGAGTCTTAGGAAGTTTTTCCTTTGTGAAAGACAATCCCACATTGGAAAGGGACAAGGGGGAGAGGCATTCATTCCCCTATAAAAGGGGGCCTATCCCCCTTGGTTTAAGGTAAGAAGGTAAGACCATGGGCCTCTCCCACCAAAGAGTAAGAGGTCATAAGTGGCCTTTAGTTAAATATTTTTAAAATAATTGGGACATGAGTCTTTATAATTTAGGTCCTACTAGTCATTTAAGTTTAAATTTTTAAAGTCATTAATTAGTCATTTAATTTATAGTGTTATTATTTTATTTTCCTTGTGAGTATATTGTTACTTCTTTTTTTATTTAATTAAATTGGTTGTTGATGTTATTTTATTTTTTAATAATTTAATTTATTTTCCTTAGCCCATCAACCATTACCCACCCTTAATTTATTCAAATCCCCAAATTTTAAAAATTCAAGTTCTAAATTTTCATTTCTAAAATTTTAAAATTCAAGTGTCAAACTTTTAAAATCTAAATTCTCAATTTCTCATTTTCTAAAATTTAAATTTTCAATTTTAAAATTCACGTCCTCCCAATCCCAAATTTTAAAATTTCAAGTTTCTAATTTTAAAATGGAAAATTCCTAATTCCAAAATTCAAGTGTCATAATTTCAAAATTCAAGCCCCTCAATTTCTACTTTCAATTTTTCAAGTTTCTAATTTAAAAAATTAAGTGCCCTAATTTCAAATTCAACTTTCCCAATTTCTAATTTCAAATTTTCAAGTTTTTCAATTTCAAAATGATCATTTCTCAATTTCAAAATTCAAGTCCCCAAATTTCTAATTTCAAAATTTCAAGTTTCCAATTTAAAATTCAAGTTCCCCAATTTCCAATTTAAATTTCCCAAATCACAAATTTCAAAATTAAAATTTTTCAATTTCAAAATTCAAGTGTCCTAATTTCAAAATTCATGTCTCCCAATTCCTCAGTCTCTACTTCAAATTCCAAATTGGTACTTCAAATCTTCAAAATTTAAAATTAAAGTTCTAATTTTAAATCCACTTCGTGTCTCGATTCAAAATTCTCAAATTTCAAACTTTTAATTTTCAAATTTTCAATTTTAAATCAATTTTCAAAAATTTCAATCACTTAATTAATTCTACAATTCCAATAAAATGGGATTTTATTGATTCAATTTGTGTAAAAGATAAATGGGCTTGGATGAGGCTTAACATTCCATGTATCATTTTAATAAATAATTCAACATCTGATCTATAACCTAATTTCTAATTGATTTTTAATATTTTGTTTTGCACTAACATTGTTTCTAATTGATTGTACAGATATATTGCACAGGGTCACATTTTTTTCATTTAACTTTGCTTGTTTATTTATTTATTTGTCTATTTATTTATATATGTCCGGTGTGTTATTGTATTATTATTATTTGTCTTTGGTATCTATTGATCGATTAGCACAAAACTTCATTTTCCTTAGTTTGTTTAATAAAGACTTGACTTTAGGGGTTTAGAATGGTGCTACGGCTTGCTACCGTACCTTCCCGACAAGGAACTTGATACATGAACCTAGACTAGGTTTTTTCCAAACCTACTTTTTCCATAAGAAGTTGATGAGGTAGAAAACAATATGTGCACAGACCCAAAGCGCAGGCCCAGAGCGCAAGCCCAGAGCGTAATAGCCCCGAGCGTAAGCCCAGACCTCCACCTTATGAAGGGAGTTGGGGCACAGACCCAACCAAGAAGCTCGACCCACAATGAGATCCTACCCATGCCAAAGTACATGGGCCCAGGCCCAGAGTTAAAACCACTCTGCCAGGTAATCAAGCGATATAGGTAGCCCAAAAACTCATGCAAAAGGGAAAACGCCTAATCTCCCTGATCCGCGCCCCACGGATTAGGAAAGAAGAATCTTACATGATCGCGACTCCTCCGTTATCCCTTAATAGTCGGTCCATGATAAGAAAAATGAAACTCCTCACCCAATGGGAGAGATACCATATCATTGTCTAACAAGGAAAGTAACCACAATTTCTCCACTGTAAATGCAGGCCATTCTACCCACAAGGTCTGTGATCATACTTCATCGAGAGTTGAATTCTTTCCTTTCAATAAGAAAGAAGCTGACTTAGGCATTAGAGAGCTGGCAGGCTCACCCCCGTCGGACCATCCTTTTAGTGCAGGTTGCAGGTTATACAACGACTCGGCCCAGTAGACCGGCCGAGCGACTCTAAGAAGATCCAACCCAGAATCGGTAGCAAAAGCACCATCAGTTTGGAGCTGTCTGTGGGAACGACTGTTCCTCTACAATTAAAACTGAATTCTCAGTGATTGATGGTATCAACCCGAAACATGAGCAGGAGTCACGCTAGCCACAGAACCTGAGGCCGGTGGGCGACCTAGATGATCGACCACGAGAGAGCCCGCTCTCGAAACTCTGCGAAGCGTGCGACGAGGTGGGCTCGGAGTCTCACCAACCGGCGTTTCTTTGAGGAGCTTTGGAGGGATCTCACCGGACAAATCTAGCGGCGGCCGGGGAAGAGCGACAACACCACGACGGCTCCTGGGCGCTAACGGAGAAGGAGGGCCATGACTAAGAACACGATCATATAAACCCCTGGAGAGGACATGATTAGGGGGTTCAGTTAGGAACAACAGAGGCAATGGACCCATCCTTTATCAGCCGGAGATAGGGGAACGATCGAGGGAACAGCTCTTAGGGACATCGACAGGCTCGGCCACATGAAAGGAAGTGTGAAAGGACGAGCTCCAGTCTCCATGAATGCCTTAGTGCAACAAACCGAATCTCCATTCACGGGTGGGGTACTACACTTCCCTCTCCTAGCAAAGTTCAAAATGCCTCAGATCAAAACGTTCAACGGAGTGAAAAATCCTGTAGATCACCTAAATACCTATAAGAATCAGATGGAGCTACACGGATACCAGGACCCCGTTAGATGCAGAGCCTTCGCCATCACGCTCGAGGCCGAACTTGCTTTGGTTCAGCAGACTCTCGCCATCGTCGATCTCATCCTTGAGCTATCCATCGTTAGTCTCCCACTTCATGAGACTTGGACATACGGGAGGCAGACTATCACTTGTTGACCATAAGCGGAGCCAGCGGGAGGGCACAGTCCCTATCTCGGAGGTTTGAGAGTATTGGGGTAGACATCTCGAGATAAAGAAGTTTGCCACCATTTTTCATCGTAGGAGCTGGGTGCGATGGGCAGACTGTGTTTTCCGTCTTAAAAAACCTCGGGCAAGCATGGCCGGTGCTTGCCAAGCGGAAATCATCAACCGGCGAGGAAGCCCTTCTGTCTAAGCGAGAAAACTCTTCCGCCTGGGAGCCGGCGAGAAAAGCGAATGAAGCCTCGGGGACAAGGATGAATCCCAGCGACGGGATAGAGGAGCAGGCCGATCTCCCGAATAGACCGAGGCAACATCGGGGAATGCTTGGGCCACCTCAGCGAGCTGCGACGAAATCCTCGGATTCCGCCCCTTGACGACCACCGATTGTCCGCGGGTCCTCGTGAAGACGCGGCACGAAAAGTTTTTAAGGTGGTCGTCTTGGAATGAAGGCCGGACAGCGAAGAGGGACTCGACCAAGTATTGTGAATTCCATTGGGATCGCCGGACATCGAGCAGGATGATTGCATCCAGGCGAGGAAGGAAGTGAATGCCTGTTCAGGCGTGGACATGTACCGCCATTGGCCTCGAATGTCGGGACCGAGCACGCCCCCCACCGCCCTCGTCGACCCGGCTCAGCTGACCCAACTGACCCTTGGGAGAATCCATGTGATCTCGGGGCATTTGAGGGAGGGAGTCGGTCGGCTTCGGAAGGCTCATCCTACGCGACATCGGTCGGGGGAGACACTTAGAAATACAAGCGGTATCCAAACTCCTGTTGAACACCACCACTTAACTTTTGGGACTCCGGGCATGGAAGAAATTTTGCCCGACATCCTCATGTGATCCACATTGTAAAGTCGTCATAGCCCGGCCTCAGCGATACGGGGGTCCTCGTCGACAACGGAAGCTCAGCCTACATCATCTTTGAGTCAGCCTTCGATAAAATGGGCATCGGAAGGGAGAAACTCAAACCGATCAACGCCCACCTGCGGGGATTCTCCAGAGAAAGAGTGTTACCCTTGGGATCAATACAACTAGTGCTCACTTTAGGAGATCCCCCGTGCCAGGCCATAACAGCGGTGAGGTTCCTCATAGTGGACGCCCCGTCAGCCTATAACATTCTATTGGGTAGGCCCTCCCTCAATGTCGTAAGGGTTATCCCTTTCGCCTGTCATATAGTTATCAAATTCCCCACTACGAATGGGGTAGGAATGGTTCGAGGAAATCAGTGCATAGCCAGGGAGTGTTACTCGGCATCAATGAAGCAAAAAGCGGTAGGCAGCATCTACATGGATGAGCTGTTCTCTTCAGAGAATCAAGTGACATCAACCTACGCCCTCAAAAGAACTAGAGGCGATAAAACTTGACGACTAGTCATAACATCTCGTCTACATCGGATCCAGATTAGCCAAAGATGTCAAGGACCTCCTTTTCCACTTCTTAAAACATAATATAGAAGTATTCGCCTGGAAGAAAGAGAATATGGGAGGAATTGACCCCACAATAATCACACACAAGCTGAACATCAGCCCTTCCTTCAAACCTATCAAACAAAAAAGAAGGAGTTTCGCCTCAGAAAGGCAGAAGGCGATCAATGAAGAGGTTAACAAACTCCTCCAAGCCAAACCTATCCGAGAAGTAGAATACCTTGACTGGTTGGCTAATGTAGTCCTCGTCAAAAAGGCAAACGGTAATTGGCGGCTCTACATTGACTTCACCGATGTCAACAAAGCCTGTCCCAAAGACAACTTTCCCCTACCTCGGATCGACCTTATAATGGATGCCACAACTAGCCACGAGCTTCTCAGCTTCATGGATGCTTTCTCGAGATATAACCAGATCAGAATGGACCCTAGTGATAAAGAGAAGACCTCATTTGTGACACGACAGGGTACTTACTGTTACCAGGTGATGCCTTTCGAGTTGAAGAACATTGGGGCCACTTATCAGAGGCTAGTGAACAAAATGTTTCAGAAGCAGATTGGAGCGTCTATGGAGGTATATATAGATGACATGTTGGTGAAGTCAGTTAAGGCCGAGCTCCACGTAGCCCACCTAGCTGAGTCATTCCAGGTCCTGAAGAACTATAACATGAAGTTAAATCCAACCAAATGCGCCTTTGGAGTCTCAGCCGAAAAATTCTTGGGTTTCATAGTCAACAACCGAGGAATAGAGGCAAATCCAGATAAGATAAAAGTCGTGCTAGATCAGCAACTGCCTTCAAATACTAAAGAAATTCAGCATTTAACTAGGAGAATAGCTACTCTGAGCCGCTTTGTATCTAGATCTAGCGACAAGTGCCGGCCATTCTTTCAGGTTCTGAAAAAGGCTTTCCACTTGGGACGCCCGATGTGAAAAGGCGTTCTGGCCACTAAAGACTTACCTGAGCTCCCCTCTCGTCCTAGTGAGCCCTTTCGAGGGAGAACTTCTTACCCTTTATTTAATTTGTTTGATTTCTCAGCTAGCCGCAGTTGTGAGATAGAATACAACAGCTTGGTATGTGCGCAGCCGAGCTCGGGAGCGGATGGAAAGGTATCTGAATGGAGAAATTAATCCTAGCGTTGGTAACCACTACCAAAAGGCTTTGACCGTATTTCTAGGCTCACACCATTGAAATCCCAAAACATATATTGTACAAGCCAGAAACCTCAGGAAGATTGATAAAATGGGCCATAGAGCTCAATGAGTTCGACATCAGATACAAGCCGAGGATAGCAATCAAAGGGCAGGTTTTGGTAGATTTCATCATGGAATTCACCCCCTCAAATGCCTCGCCATACCCTACCGAAACTACTCAATTGGCGTTCGACCTACCCATCTGGAGGTTGTCCATAGATGGGGCCGCCAATTCCCAAGGAAGTGGTGCGGGTCTGATTCTAACCTCCCCGAACGAGATTGACATGGAATACGCACTCAGTTCAGATTTCAAGCCTCTAATAACAGTGAAATGCAAAGTTGTCATAAATGCAGGACTTAATCTTACCACTCATAAGAACTAGTCAGCTGGAATGTGCAGTGATTCCCAATTGGTGGTGAAAGCAGGATAGAGGACTCTGGCTTGGGGGTGAAAAAATGATCCTTTACCTCAGGTACGAAAACTGCTTAAAAAGTTTATACGGGTTTAGTCGAGGCATGTCGAGGCCGAGAGAATCTGTGAGGGCGAGATGCCACGGCAAAGCTAACAAGCGGCACCCTGGGGATCTAGATAGACTGATACCGGTCGAGCACCTCCCAAAACCCTCGATGAGCACGTCGTGGTAATGTCAAAAACTGACTCGAGGACCAATGGAGCTGCGGTGGACCAGACATTGCAAGCGATCGAGAGGCCTCGAGCTTTCGGGAGCGAAATTAAACTAGGTTCACCATTCATCGAGGACCCTTTATAAATGAGCTTCTCTACACCCATCCTTAAATGCTAGGAAAAAGAAGGCGCCAACTATGTGCTCCAGAGGTGCATGAAGGAATGCCGTAGCAACCATATTAGACCGGGACCTTAGCGTAGACCACGAGGCAGGGTATTATTAGTCTCTGATGCTGAAGCGCCACGGGCGGATTAAAAAATGCAAGACACGTCAGAGCATGCCAGTCTCTCACCTCCCCTTAGAGCCGTACGACCTCAATCACAAGCCTTTGGCCTTTTCAACAGTGGGGGTTAGACATATTGGGGCCCCTACCCGTTGGGAGGGCGATGCAAAGTTTATTGTTGTAGGAGTGGGTTGCTTAGGCAAGTGGTCGAGGGCCGAGCCGTAGCTATGATCTGCCGAGGCAAAGTGCGCAACTTTGTTTAGTTCCGTAATTTATAGGTTCAGAATCCTAGAGCCACGAGCATCGATAATGGGAAAGCAGTTCGACGATCGAGTTTAGAGATTTAAATGCTAGAGCTCGGTATCGGGAATTACCTACTCATCTGACTCATCCACGAGTCCAGCAGAATGACGAAGTCACTATAAGGACTCTCAAGACAGCGTTGAAGACTAAACAGGAAAATCTAAAATGAAAATGGGTAGAATACCTGTAACACCCCGTCCCGAGAGGGTGTACGGTATGTGTAACCGTATGTGCACCAAGGGCTTCCTTAATTATTTTAGTGCCATAATAGATTTTTTGAAAATTGGTTTAAGGGTGAAATTATAAAATTTTCAAAGAATTGTGGCACTTTGGCAATTAAGGAAGGTGGAGGGGTGAAAGTATAAATTATGGAATTTCAAAAGAATAATAATAATAATAAATTGCCAAAATAGTTCAGGAAAGTCTCGAAAATTCTTAAGATCTCGGATGATGAAACGGACTGTGCCGTTAAGTTCGTCTCGCGAAATCTAGTAACTCAGGAAAGTTTCGTTAAATTCCGAGACAGTCGGAATATTTTACGAATTTCTAGGCGACGGGTTTAGAATGAAACCTGAAAACGGGATTTTAGAAAAATCTCGAAAAAATGGCAAATATTTAAAAAATATTCCAATTAGAATAAATAAAATTTTTTTGGGATAAATGGACACGAATGAGTAATATAAATTATTTATCTAAATAATAATAATAATAATTAAGAAAAATAATAATAATTAGAAAAAAAAAACGAAAATCAAAAATTCAAAGGCAGGCGCGGGACGGACCCGGGCGTGGAGAGAGCGTCCAGAGGGAGAGAGTTTTATATTTTTATTTTCTCTTTTTGTTTCTTTTTCAGATTTATGGAAATCGGATCGTAGGATTTCGTCGGAGCAGAAGGCAAAATTGGTATACGCGACGAGAGATACGCATAGGTACCAATATCTTAGTCTTTTGTCAAACTTTAAAAGGTAGAAAATTTCTTACTTGTGTTATTTCGATTTTCCGTCTTTATATAATGACTTGAAATTTTCTTAGAGACCTTGGAAGTGAAGGTCGGCAAGCTTCAGTCCCAAAATTTTTAGGCGAGTTTAGGAATTTTTGGGACGTGTTGACGGTCGGGTGAATTCCGGAATTTGTTTTCGGACAGTTTGGGTTGAAATTTCAGGAGTGTAGTTGGACAAGTCGGACATAATTTCAAAATGTTTCGGGTATTTTTAGACTCTCTGGAAAGTCCCTTTAGTCAAAAGTTTTCTAAAACATATAGTTTTTATGGGGCATTTAATGTGTATGGACATTTTGGTCAATTTCACATCATATTATCGATGTCCATATTGAATGGGACTAGCACGTAAAGTTTTGTTAGAATCGAAGTTCGTTCGATATAGTCACTTTAAGCCACCGTGATGTTTATGGTTAAAACGTTCATTGAGAACATTTCGTACTGTATGGATTGTGTAGGTGGTTGAGCATCCGACGAGAATGTAGAGTGCTTGACAAGATTTGAAAGAAATTAGTCGAGAAAAAGGTAAGTACTAATCATTTTCTAAAACAAAGTGTTTAAATTACAATTTTTGTAAAAATTCTTTGAAAATATAGATTTATAAAGCATTTTTTTTACCTCCCAATTGTTATACTCAGCAGAAAAGTTTGATTTCAGTATTTAAGAAACAGTTTGGCCTGGTTTAGCAAAACCCCTAGATGACACAGCTCAGTTTCCGGTCAGATGTATTTCGGATTGTGCATGGCAATGTTATGGGATATTATGACTAACTATATTGCCTGGTCGGCAATTTGGGGGTTAGATCTAGCATATATTTATATAGTGAGTCGCTCTCTGCACATTCGAGGTATATAGTTAGCGCGCTGACTTAGTACATAGCGATGAGGTGTTGGTTGGGGATTGCATCAGAGCATTTTGGATTCAGGTTCCATTATGCTATATAGATCCCGCCCGTGCAGGACCATCTTAGCGGGTAGTGTTCCGGGTTCACTACGATGCGGATTCATCGGGCATCACTTCTGGGGTATTTAGAAATGGGCCGATGGTTGGTACTTGATTTCTGATATAGCACTTTCGAGATGTTAACCACCAGAAGCTTGGTTCAGTGACGAAATAGTTTTGAAGAAAAGATTTGTGTGAAGTGGATTTTTCGAAGCGGTTCAGCGGCCCAGCAGTTTCAACGTGAAATAGTTTTGAAACGATTTTCAGAAATGGTTTTCATAACAAAACTTCGATTTTCTCATAAACGGTTTACAACCATTTTACGTGCGATTTCATATTGGGAGGGTACAAATAGCGAGACAGCGACATTTAGAACTTATAGTACTCACTGAGCCCGTTTGGCTCACAATTTTCTGTTTGAAAATAATTTTTCAGGTGCAGGTGTTGAAGCCGAAAGACCTTTCCGGATCCTCGATCTAGGCTTATTTGTGTTGTGAATATATATAAGATAAGGTGTAAATTAAAACTAGTAAAGTTAAATGTGGCATTTGTATATGTAAATATCTTTTGTAAATATGCATGCATGGTTTTTTGAGAGAAAAAGCAGGTTAGATAAACATATTTGATTGATCCTTATCTTATATTTTGATGAGGACCGAGGAGGTCCTTTATTGTGTAGTTAGACGATTGGAAAACATTGGGAGTGTATATTTTTTGTTATACGGTGATTTTGTATTTTGGGCTTGACCAGATGCGATCGTTATCTTTGCCCGGATTTTAGATTAAATCTAAGGTGTGATTTTGATAGAAAAGTGAAAAATTTTATAACCCCGTTTTCCAAATACGGTTTGATGGTTTTTGCGGCTTAGCTTCATGGTAACTTGTCGGTCGGCGACGAGCTTGGTGCGGGGAGGTTCTTGTGGAGTGCCTGTGATTTCTGTCACTAGGAAGGGGGTTTGTCAACTTGGTATCAGAGCAGTTTTAGGTGATAGTTCGCCTGTTTTTCGCACGTTTTCCACAGTATTTCCTATAGAATTGTTTTTATAATAATGATTTCCTATTGCAACCTATATTGTTTTGCTAAATCCTTGCATGCATCAAATATTGAAAAGTGTCACTTAATCTTTTAACTTTGAAATTCACGACGTATGTATGGGCCAGTCGTAGAGTCTAGGACTTCCATATAGGAGGCACCACCAGAGAGATATGTCGAGCACACCTAGATAAAGAAAATGCTTCAATGAATCAGCCCCGGTAGAACCATCGGGGCGCGGGGCCAGGTAGCGGTACCTTGACGATGGATCGGGTTATCTGATTATTCTGACGGCTACCCGTCGAACCACGGGAGCCTCGGGAAAGACGAGAGGGCATGATCGAAACGCTCTAAGGTGGGGCTAAAACATGATGGTCACGGGCTGACCCGGGCGGCATAATTATGGCTAGACGGGGTTAGTGAAATTTATGCGATAATGGGGTGTTCGGATGAAGCGAAAAGTCCTCTTTTTCGGGGTTCTTGATGGCGGCCCGGGGGCTAGGGGCGGTGGGAGGCCATTAAGAGGAGACACCTACGAGTCACAGGACCAGTTCCGTGAGCATTCTGAGACCAAATTTATCCCGTAGTTATCGGGATGCAAAAATAGAAGAATTCTTCGGGTTAGACGTGATCACGACGGTGATAGAATATGAGCGAAGGTTTTTGGAACTAAAGAATTGGTGCCTATGATACAGGAAAATGAGGAACATAATTCATGGCTGGCTTGAACAGCAGAATTAAAGTTCATCTAGCCTGGGCATCTCAAAATAACTTTGGAGAGCTGGTTGAGGCTACTAAGGAGTAGAAAGGGCGAGTTTGAGTTCTAACTCGGGCGACAGACGAGTAAGAGAGGTGCTCCAGTGTAGTCAGCCGAGCCTTAGAGTCGATCCCAGTAGAAGAAGGAAGAAGTGGACTAGCGGTAGAGGCTCGGGACGAGGGCAACATCTAGCCGAGGGGATCCGTTGATCACGGCAGCCCGGAGGTGGTAGATCTTCGGGATCATCTTTTCCATTGTGCCACATGTCAAGGGGCATCTCGGAGAGTGCGGGATGAAGATGACGGGATGTTTCTGTTACGGGCGGGAAGGTCACTTTATCGGGAGCGTCCACCCGGTTGTAAATTGCGAGACCTGCGAGGTAGGTACGCCGTACCCGAGGCTTCCAGCGGATCCCGGTCGGTGTAGGGGTGGTTTAGAGCGAGAGGGTGGCGATCTGACTGGTAGGGTCGTGGTAAGGGTGCGGGGAGCGGAGCGGTACCGGGTGGCCAGATTCAGAGTGGTACTCGTACTCAGGCTCGGGTATTTACAGTCACACAGCAGGAGGCAGATGCATCACCAGACGTGATTACTAGTATGATTTCAGTTTACGATCATGATGCATATGCATTAGTGGACCCAGGAGCCACTCATTCATTTATTTCAGTACCATTCACTGAGAGGCACAGATAGAGTCCCAGGCCTATAGATGTTGACCGTATAGTGGGGATACTATGATATCCGAAAGGATAGTTCCAGGTAGTAGATTGGTGATCGAATAAGGATTTTCCTAGCGGAGACTTGATGGTGTTAGGTATCCGTGATTTTGATATAATCTTGGGGTATGGAGGCGGTTATCGGGCATAGAGCCACCTTAGATTGCTATAAGAAGGAAGTAAGATTAGTTCGGCCAGAGGAACCAGGCGTGATATTTAGTCGAAGAGATCGCCCCTAGTCTCATTAATGCCATGACCGCCTCGAAAATGCTTCGGAAGGTTGTCAGGGTTTTTTGACATTTGTAGTGGATAGGAGACAAGAGGGGACACGGCTGGAAGACATCCCCATAGTCAAAGAGTTCCCCGGTCTTTCAGATGATATTCAGTTTACCCAGGATAAATTGAGTTCGTTATTGAACTAGTTCCAGGGACCGAGCCGATATCCATTCCTCCACATACGAGAATGGGCGCGACGAGTTACGAAGAGTTGAAGGCACAATTGGAGGAATTGCTAAGCTTAAGGAGCTTCATCAGGCTAGTACCTCAGTGGGAGCTCCGTTTCTCTTCGTAAAGAAGAAAGATGGAAGCTACCGATTTGTGTATAGACTATAGACAGGCGAATCGGGTGACAATGCGCAACCCGGTATCCGGCTTCACCGTGTAGATGAGATGTTTGACCAATTGCATGGATCTCGGGTATATTCTAAGATTGACCTGGGTGTTTACCATCGGTTGAGGGTCGGAATGATGTTTCTAAGGCGCAGCGGGACGAGATCACGGTCGCTGAGTTCCTAGTGATGCCGACCGGTTACTAATGCCCAGTTGCGTTCATGGATTTGATGAGCGGGGTATTCGGAGTCCGTATTTGAATAAGTTTGTGATCGTATTCATTGATGACATTCTAGTGTACTCGAGTAGGTTGAAAGGAGCATCTGGAAGCATCTCGAGACGGTATTGCGAATTCTTAGAGAGCGTCAATTATACGCTAAGTTTAGTAAGTGCAGTTTTGGTTGGACAAAGTAGCTTTCTTGGGTCATGTCATTTCGGCAGAAGGTATTAGTGTGGATCCTCAGAAGATTGAAGCTATAATTATTTGGAAAGCCACCCCTGCAAATGTTTAAAAGTTAAGCGGTTTCCTTGGATTGGCGAGGTTATTACAAAGAAATTTGTTGATGGATTTTTCGAAGATAACCTTTCAGTTGACCAATCTATTGAAAAAGTCGAAATTCGAGTGGTCGAGATACCTGCCAGCATGGTTCTGAGTGAGACAGAGATTGGCGGCCGGCTCAGTGTGCGCCTCACAGTCGCGAAGAGACGGTTATGTGTATATAGTGATGCCTACAACGAAACGAGGGTTAGGGTGTGTTTGATCACGGGATGGTAGAGTGATAGCTTATGCTTCCCGTTAGTTAAAGAAGCACGAGCAGAACTACCCGACCCATGATTTAGAACTAGGCCGGTGGTTTCGCTCAAGATGCGGAGACGTTATCTATATGGTGTTCCTTGTCGGATATTCACCGATCGCTAGAGCACACGGTATATCTTTACTCGAAAGAGCTTAGCAAGAAGCGGCGCGATTGGTTGGAATTGATTAAGGATTATGATTGCACGATAGAGTACCATCGAGAGGCCAATGTGGTGGTGATGCTAATTAGGAAGCCGGAAGGGTTCCTATGCTTATCTGCGAGCCAGTATATCTCGGGTTGTTGATAGAGTTGAGATCTTTTGGGAGTTCGGTTGCGGGTGTGGCGTGACACCCCACCCCCTCTGGCGTGGGTGTGACCATCACGAAATCCCCAGCCCTTGCCTCTAACGACCCAAGGCTCTGTGAAGAGCGTTATCATTCCTTGCAACCTCATAAATTTTCTTATTTTTCAATTTAGGATTTGAAGCTAACTGTCACTTAACGTGGAAAACCGGCGGCATGACCCAGTGCACATGAAGTATAATTCAAATCACATGCCCATCCAGTTTACTATATCAAATATGGCAGCTTGACATTCCAACACATTCTCCCAAACTACTCTATGTACATACATATGCTCCATTACACAAATTCAAAGTATGTTGCACAAAATATTATTAATACCACGACATAAGCGATGCAGGACCAATCCTATTATGCTCAGTATCTTGCGATACTGTACTGGAAAATAGTTTTTAAATACAAAATAATGAGCTAAGCGGCTCAGGTGAGTGTATCTTTCATAAATTGTTTTGCTTTTCAAGCTCTTAAAACTTTAAAACTTTCTTTTACAAGTATTTTCCAGAAACTTTACTTTACTTTGCTTGCTTTAAAAGTTTCTAAAACTTTTCTTTGCTTGCTTGCTTTGTTTCGCTTTTCTTTAAAAGCTTGTAAAACTCTCATTTCTTGCTTGCTTAGAAGTTTATAAAACTTCTCATAAATTTTCTTGCTTGCTTGCTTTATCTTGCTTGAAAAGTTTCTAAAACCTTTTCACAAACCTTTGCTAAAGTCTCAAAACTTTTCATAACACGGGGCACGGGGGCTCCAGCCGCGTGCTGAAAATAAAATCCGCAGGAGCTTGGCTCAGCAGTAGTTTGAAATCTCAGGGAGCTTGGGCACGACCGTTTGCTAAAACTCATAGGAGCTTGGCGACCGGGGGCAATGGTTGATTTTTCAAATGTATATCATGTTTGTAAAACATCGACCCCCTTTGGAGGCTTTATTTTGCTTACTATACCTAGTGAACAAAGAGACTGCTCCAACCGTGCGGTGGAAGGACCTTTGTCGCGTCACCTTTCCGGTGAATATGGTGGAAATTGACCTCGTCAATGCATCATCGCCCATACTTAGTTAGAGTTCCATGCTCTAGTACGTGTCACCAAAAGTCTAGCTAGCAATTAAGGCCTGTTTTTCGCAAACTTTCTTTGCTTGCTTGCTTGCTCTTTGAAAAATGGTTTCCAATTTAAAACCATTTGCTTGCTTGTTTGTTTACTTGAAAAATGGTTTAATTATTCAAAACCATTTGTACCTTCTTTCTTTGCTTGAAAAATGGTTTAATTATTCAAAAACCATTTTAGCCTTTTTTCAAAAATGGTGAACTCTCAAAACCATTAGCTTGCTTTTCAATTATGGTTTAAATCAAAACCATTAGCTTTCTTTTCAATTATGGTTTAAATCAAAACCATTAGCTTGCTTTTCAACTACATGTATGATTGGATGCATCCGAACCATTACTTGCTTTCTAAACTCAGTGCTTGCTTCTTGAAAATGGTTTGCAATCAAAACCATGAAATACCAGTGTAAAACAGTTTATAACTATAATAATAATACACTAGTATTTGGAAAATGAGTTTAGAACACTCACCTCTTTGCTTGTAACTTGACTACAGTTCACTTATCCCGCCTTTACTTTTTAACCTCTGACTCAAACGAATACGGCCTTTTTATATTAATCGCATAACTTAACGTACTTCCGAGACTTAGTCACACTCTTTGTACTCTTTTAAATTTAAGGTGCTAAGGGTTCTATTCCAACTGGAATCACCCAGTCGAACACCCGAAACTCAAGGATTACGTCCGGAAACAACCGGACCTCTATGTCCAAAGCTGATGCAGGAATTTTTCTTGCACATGGCCCCACTTTGAGTGAATTTTTGGGCCACTTAGGATCAGAACTTGACGATTCTTACTTCGTATGTTTTGTTCTCCTTGAAGTCTATTTTACGTAGCCACTTGAATCACTCAAATCGGATAAGAAATGAGGAAGTTATGGCCAAAATCACCGAAAGCTGGTCGGAAGCAGGAAAACGAGCCGGGGTGTGCCGGTACAACCCTAATATCTGCCGGTACACTTTGCTAGTGGGGTGTGCCAGTGCACTACTGTTCATGTACAGGTACACCTTCAAAATTGCTGAATTTTGTTGTTTTCCACTTTACATTGATGCCAATTCACTCCATACAACTTCTATAATTCATAATACCTCAAAAACCAACTTGGAATTCATCTAAAAACAATTCCACAACACTTAAATTGGTGCTATGGAACCTCAAACCTCAAAACCTTAGGTGGAAATCCAAGAACTCTACCTAAGGTCCACCAATTCTTTATAAGACCACATAAATGGAATGATTCCATGGCTATTTTCTCCCAATTGGGGTTTTACTCTCATAACCCCAATAATTCAAAGGTTTGAGTGATCTTTCCACACAACCCTAGACCAAAGGAGGAACAATCTCCATGGAAATTCACACTAAAAGCCCTAGACATCAAAAGACATTTGATTCAAAGACAAACATACCTTGATCTTTGGGTCTTCTTCTCCTTCTCCTTCTTTTCTCTCTTCTCCTCTGATAAGTGAACCCCAGCCTTTGGAGACCAAATATGAATTTTTTTGTTTGTCTCTCCTTTACTCTTATTATATTAACTTCCCTTAATTGCAATTTAACCCTCACCTCTTTAATTTTGCAATTTAACTTTTGAAATTCTATTATGGCCCATCTCTAATTTGATTTTCATAATTTCCATATCCTTTTTCTTAATGACCATTGTACCCTTGGTTTAATACCACAAATTCCGGGTTCCATAAACTTTCATTTCCTACTTTAGTCTCCAAAATACTACAATGTGACACTTGGTACTCTTATACACCCCTACAGTATCATATATTGTACACTCTCTCGGGACGGGGTGTTACAAAATCCTCCCCTCATAAAGACATTTCGTCCTCGAAATGAATAAACTAAACTCCAAAAGAAAGGAAATGAACATACCTCTTTAGGAAAATAATTGAGGGTACTGATGGCGCATCTGGGCCTCTGGCTCCCAAGTAGCTGCCTCCCTCTCATGATTCTTCCATAAGACTTTAACCAAAGGGATCACCTTGTTCCTCAATACCTGTTCTTTGCGATCCATAATCTGCACAGGTATCTCCTCATAAGTCAAATTCTCTTTTAACTGCACTGGCTGCTCTCTCAATACATGTGAAGGATCCGGGATATATTTCCTCAACATCGACACATGGAATGTATCATGAATCCTTGATAACTCTAAGGGTAACTTCAACTTGTAAGCTACTGGCCCCACTTTGCTCATAATCTCACCAAGGTCGATATACCTCGGATAAGCGCCTCGTTTCTGAATCTCAACACACCTTTCCAAGGTGAAATCTTCAAAAAGACTTGGTCACCTATCTCGAATTGCAAGTCTCTCCTTTGGTTATCGCATAACTTTTCTGTCTATCTCTTGCTATCTTTAAGTTATCACGAACAACTTTCACTTTCTCTGAAGTGATCTGTACTAGTTCAGGGCCTACTAGTCTTCTTTCACCAACCTCATCCCAGCACACTGGAGTTCTACATTTCCTACCATACAATGCTTCAAATGGAGCCATATCTATACTGGCTTGATAGCTATTATTGTAGGCAAACTCCATTAGTGCCAAGTGAGTATCCCAGCTTCCTTTAAATTCCATCACACAAGCTCTCGGCATATCCTCTAACGTACGAATAGTCCTCTCTACGGCCATCCGTGCGAGGGGATGAAATGTTGTGCTAAGTGTGAGCGAGTACCTATATTGTTGCAAACTAGGCCAAAACCTGGATGTGAACACAGGGTCTCGTCGACATATCGACGACCGGACATGAGTCTTATTATCTCATCCACATACAACTTGGCCAGCTTTTCTAAGAATCCTCAACATTAGCGGTAAAGGAAATGAAGCGGACTTAGTTAATCGATCAACTATCACCCATATCATCATGTTGCCTGCAGTGCGTGGAAGACCTGTAACAAAATCCATAGTGATCTTCTCCGTTTCCATCTTTGGAATAGAATGGTATATCTTCCCCGCGGGCCTCGATGCTCTGTATTCACATTGACGGGTTAGGCACCTGGAAATGAAACTTGCAATCTCTTTCTTTATCCCATTCCACCGATGTGTTCTTAACCAAAGTTACGTACATCTTGGTACTACCGGGATGCATAGCATATGCAGATGAATGTGCTTAACCGCAATGTCTCTCTTTTCGGTTCATGCGTATTAAACTTTACGTTCTTTTGACCTCTCATTATCATGCCATCATCTCTAATCTGAAACTCTGCTTTCTTTCCCTTTTCTATCTCTTCCTTAGAAGCAATCATACGTGAATCTTGCGGCCTTCTGCTAGAATCTGATCCAGGAGTGAATAACATGAAGCATTAGGTAACAAGGCTCTGAATCCTCAACCTCCAATATCACCCCTAAAGCTCTCGGATCCACCAACAATGGAAGGTAACGATCTCATGTGAAGACGAAGAACTCTCACGGTCGCTGCCGAGCATCTGCTACGGCGTTGGCACTGCGGATGGTACTCGATCGTCTGTTCCCGTGGTCATAATCGGCTTCGAAGCCATCTTCTTTGCCTCGGGTTTAACTTTCTTTTTTGGTGAAATATATTGAAGACTTTTATGATCTGTAAGATCCTACAAGGAACACCATATAAATAATGTCTCCATATTTTTTAGTGCAAACACATTGCTAGCTCTAAATTAGATTGTGTGGGTGAGGAAATTCTCCTCATGCTTCTTTAGGCATACAGGGGCATATCTGATCACCTATCATTACGCATCAAAGAACCATGACCAAGGCCTTGCCTTGAAGCATCACTATAAATCACAAAGCCATCTTTTCCATTGGGCAAAGCTAAAACTGGGGCTGAAGTCAATCTACCCTTCAACTCCTCAAAACTCTTCTGACAGGCATCTACCCAATCATACTTAACATCTTTCCTTGTCAGCTTGGTTAGTGGGGCTGCTATCTTGGAGAACCTACTCCAACAAACTTCCTATAGTACCCTACTAAACCAAGGAAGCTCACGACCTCGACACATTCTTTGGTGGTTTCAATTTACCCACTTTGCTTCTATTTAAGGGATCACACTCACCCCATGTCGGCTGAAATCACTTGACTAGGAATGCCACTTTGTCGAGCCAAAATGACATACTTGCTCAACGGCATATAGCTGTCGTTCCTTAAGGTCTGCAATACAATCCTCAGGTGCTCGGAATGTTCCTCTGAACTACCTGAATACACTAGAATATCATCAATAAAAACTATGACGAACCTATCCAAATACGGTTGGAATACTCGGTTCATCAAATCCATAAACGCTGTCGGAGCATTAGTCAAACCAAATGGCATCACCAAAAACTCATAATGCCCGTAGCGTGTCCTGAATGCTGTCTTAGGTACATCCTTTCTCTGTACTCTCAATTGATGATACCACACCTCAAGTCTATCTTGGAGTATACTCGAGATCACTTGGAGTTGATCAAATAACTCATCGATCTGAGGTGGATGCGATTGCGGATGGTAGCTTTGTTCAATTATGCGCTAATACATACATAACCCCATGAGCTCCCATCTTTCTTTTCACAAAGGCTGGAGCTCCCATGGGGATATACTCGGTCTAATAGTCCTTACTTAACAATTCTTCTAGCGAGCTTTAGCTCCTCGACTCTATGGGCATCACATGGGAGGAATGGAAATGGGTTCAGTCCCTGGGATCAAATCGATGGTGAACTCCACCTCTCTCTCTGGAGGTAATCCTGCAATATCATCCGGAAACACATCTGGGAACTCTCTAACAACTGGAATCTCATCCAATATAGTCCCACCCTTTTTGTCTCCACCATAAGCTAGATAACCACGGCAGCAACTACGCAGCATTTTCTGTGCTGTCATGGCGGAGATCATACAGGAAGATAACTCTCTACGTAATCCTCTGAACTTTACCTCCACTTTCCCTGGCCTATTCAGCTTTACTTCCTTTTTATAACAATTTAATGTGGCTCTATGGCGAGACAGCCAATCCATACCGAGAACCACATCAAAGTCCCTCATATCCTGAGCTCACAGATCCGGCTGGGAACTCTTGTCCCTCAATCAGAACTACTATCTCGACTAAGTATGCGCTTGATAACGGATCTCCAGCTGGAAGGGAAACTCTCATACGACCCTCTAATGGCTGGGTCTCTATCTGGAAACGGTCTAAGAATGGCTTCGATGCAAATGAATGCGTAGCTCCTGGGTCCACTAATGTATAAGCATCGTGATCAGGATAAATAATACGTGAGCCATCGGGGTACACCATGTATCTTCTTTGAGTCCGCAGCATATACTCGGCTTTGGTGTGAGGCTACATGCGTATCCACAGACGCGCCTGCTGCCTCTTGCCACGGCCGCTCTACTGCTGACGTGTTGGCCCCTGCGCAGGAAACCTGCTCCCCGGCGACCTCGTGTGCTAATCTACGATGCTGGGGTAATGAATAGCTCTTGATGTTTCCGCGCAATCAGTGAGGACACTCCCCTAATAAAATGGCCTTCACGGCCCGCGGTGGAAGCTCACCACATCTTGAATCTCACATTCCCGTGGTGTCGTTTCGACATATGACATACAGGAGGAATACTGCGGGTGCCCACTTTGCTATGACCAGGGGGCCTCAGTCACGACTAGAGATTAGCTCCTCGACACGCACCTCGGCCTCTATAACCTTTTCCTTGTTCCTCTTTTTTGTTGTGCATCACGAGAGCTTTGTTGGGGAAGTGCAGTGCGCCTCCTCTTACTCTTGCTTTCTTACTGCTACGATGCATATTTGTAGTGCTTTACTCAGCTCTCGGAGCGGCTCAACTAGAATCTCCAAATCTATTAGGAACTATTGATAAAATGCACTACGTCAGGTCTTGTAGTCTGACAAACCTTTGCAGGGTTCATGCACCTTCAGATGTAAGGGGACCAATCTAACTAGTTCCGAGAACTTCTTCTCATACTCGGATACTGACATGTTCTTTTGTTCCAACTTGAAGAATTCCTCAATTTTTGAATCCTTATGACTTTGAGGAAAGAACCTATCAGTGAACTCCTGCTGGAATTGGTCCCATGTTATGCCATCAGGATACCTCCTCTCTACGGCATCCCACCAATCTTTAGCCCTGTCTTCCATTAGGAAACTGGAAAACAAGACTTTTTGCTCATCCATGCGGCCCGTAACTCCATAAACCTTATTTACTCGGATCTAGCCACAACCCGGTGCGCTTTTGGATCTGCTTGCCGTCATATGGCAGCGCGATTTTTATTGCTCTCTCTGTTGACCTCCCCGGTTCTTCCACCAACACTCTCTAGGTGGCGGTGGAGGTTGCAAATTCTTGTCGGGTTGCTATTGCTACTATGCATTACTGTCTGTGCCACTTGCTCTCTAGTAACAATTACGGCTTTCGAGCACATACAGTGGCGTGAGATGGTCAGCTGACACCTCTTGGAAGGTGATTCATAGATGCGGTGGTGGAACCTACTACATGCTCATCCCTCTCAGGTACTGTAGGACGCTCAGGAGCCTTTGGGATAACTCTCCTAGGACGACCTCTACGTCCTCTTCCTAAATATCATCTGTTTAATACTTTGAATCACTTGATATGTATGTACTCTAAGTTGGAACATGCATGGTTGCCATTACTTATGCTCTGATACCAACATGTACCCCCATCCCTACCGTGTGGGCGTGCCGACCACTCACGAGAAATCTAGCCGTTACCTCCCCAGCGACTAGAAACTCACAATGACAGTATTGCTTACTTAAACCTCCTATAAAAATTTTTTCGTTTATTTTTCAATTTAGGATTTGGTAACATCTTAGCAGTGAAACACGACATGGCTGACTACATAGTATAATTCCAAATCTGTATACATCAATTTACACTATATCAAATAGCCTTGACATTCCAATACATTCTCCCTTCTCTATGTACATACATATGTCCATTACACAAATTCAAGTATGTTCTTACAAAATATTATTAATACCTGACACTTAAGTGATGTCGGGGACCAATCCTATTATGCTCCAGTGTCTTGCGTACCTGTACATGGAAAATAGTTTTTAAATACAAAATAACGAGCTAAACGAGCTCAGTGAGTGTATGCTTTCATAAATTGTTTTGCTTTTCCGGAAAACATCTCAAAACTGTAAAACTTTCTTTTACAAGTATTTTCCAGAAACTTTACTTTACTTTGCTTGCTTTAAAAGTTTCTAAAACTTTTCTTTGCTTGCTTTCTTTGTTTCGCTTTTCTTTAAAAGCTTGTAAAACTCTCATTTCTTGCTTGCTTAGAAGTTTATAAAACTTCTCATAAGTTTTCTTGCTTTATCTTGTGAAAAGTTCTCAAACCTTTCACAAACCTTTTGCTTTCAAAGTTTCTCAAAACTTTTTCATAACAGAACTGAGACTCAGCAGCGTACTTTGAAAATAAAATCCCACGGGAGCTTGGCTCAACCGATCGTTTTGAAATCTCAACGGGAGCCTGGGCTCAACCGTTTGCTTTAAAACTCACCGGAAGCTTGGGCGACCAGGAACCAATGGTTGATTTTTCAAATCTGTATATCATGTTTGTAAAACATCAACCACTAGAGGCCTATTTTTGCTTACTATACCCTAGTGAACACGGGAACCTGTGATCAACCATGCCGGTGGAAAGACCTTTGTCCGCGTCACCTTTTTCCGGTGAATATGGTGGGAGTGACCTCGTGTCATCTGTCGCCACATACTTAGTTGAGATCGTACTCTAGTACGTGTCACCAAAAGTCTAGCTAGCAATTAAGGCCTGTTTTTCGCAAACTTTCTTTGCTTGCTTGCTTGCTTGCTTGCTCTTTGAAAAATGGTTTACAATTTAAAACCATTTGCTTGCTTGCTTGTTTACTTGAAAAATGGTTTAATTATTCAAAAACCATTTGCTTACTTGCTTCTTTGCTTGCTTGCTTGAAAAATGGTTTAATTATTCAAAAACCATTTTACTTACTTTTCAAAAATGGGTGAACTCAAAACCATTAGCTTGCTTTTCAATTATGGTTTAAATCAAAACCATTAGCTTGCTTTTAAACTACATGTATGATTGGATGCATCCGAACCATTACTTGCTTTCTAAACTCAGTGCTTGCTTCTTGAAAATGGTTTGCAATCAAAACCATGAAATATAAATTAATAAAATAGTTTATAACTATAATAATAATACCATCCATCCATTTGGAAAATGAGTTTAGAACACTCACTCTTTCTTGCTTAACTTGAGCGATTCACACTTATCCCTTTACTTTTAACCTCTGACTCAAGCGAATCGACTGCACATATTAATCGTATAACTTAACGTACTTCCAAGACTTAGTCACACTCTTTGTACTCTTTTAAAGTTAAGGTGCTAAGGGTTCTATTCCAACTGGAATCACCCAATTCGGAGCACTGAAACTCAAGTTACGTCCGAAACAACCCGGAATACTCTATGTCCAAAGCTGATGCAGGAATTTTTATTTTGCTATTTACTTTGAGTGAATTTTGGGCCACTTAGAGGATCAGAACTTGACGATTCTTACTTCTTAAGTTTTGTTCTCATGAAGTCTATTTTACGTAGCCGCATGAATCACTCAAATCGGATAAATGAGGAAGTTATGGCCAAAATCTGAAAACTGGTCGAAACAGGAAAACCGAGCAGGGTGTGCGGTACAACCCTATTGTCTGTACACTTTTTTGTCGGTGGGGTGTCTCGTACCTCTTGTTCATGTACCGGTACACCTTCAAAATTTTGCCCAGATTTTGTTGTTTTTCCCACTTTTGATGTCAATTCACTCCATACAACTTCTATAATTCATAATACCTCAAAAACCAACTTGGAATTCATCTAAAAACAATTCCACAACACTTAAATTGGTGCTATGGAACCTCAAACCTCAAAACCTTAGGTGGAAATCCAACTCAACCTAGGTCCACCAATTCTTTTTAAAACCACATAAATGGAATGATTCCATGACTATTTTCTCCCAATTGGGGTTTTACTCTCATAACCCCAATAATTCAAAGGTTTGAGTGATCTTTCCACATAACCACAGACGAAAAGGCAATCTCCATGGAAATTCACACTAAAAGCCCTAGACATCAAAAGACATTTGATTCAAAGACAAACATACCTTGATCTTTGGGTCTTCTTCTCCTTCTCCTTCTTTTCTCTCTTCTCCTCACCAATCGTGAACCCTAGCCTTTGGAGACCAAAATATGAATTTTTTGTTTGTCTCCTTCTCTTATTATATTAACTTCCCATAATTGCAATTTAACCCTCACCTCTTTAATTTTGCAATTTAACTTTTGAGAATCTATTATGGCCCATCTCTAATTTGATTTTCATGTTCCATATCCTTTTTCTTAATGACCATTGTCCCCTTGGTTTAATACCAAAAATTCCGGGTTCCATAAACTTTCATTTCCTACTTTAGTCTCCAAAATACTACAGTGTGACACTTGGTACTCTTATACACCCCTACAGTATCATGTACTGTAGACTCTCTCGGGACGGGGTGTTACAAGCTGATACAGGGACACTGTTGGCATCATTTTATGTTCGTCCTCTTCTTGTGGATCAGATCAAGGAAGGTCGAGAGCGGGTTTCGAGAGACGATTAAGTTGAGAAGCGGATATTAGGGTGGTAGAAACCGAGTTCAGATCGAGAGATGATGTTTGTAATAGTTAGAGGGAGTCGAATGTGTACCTGAAATAGGTGAACTAAAAAGGGAAATCATGGAGGAGGCTCACTCTTCAGCATATGCCATGCACCCTGGTAGCACTAAGATGTATCATACTCTGAGGGAGCATTATTGGTGGAAGGGCATGAAAAAGGAGAGTGCGAGTTCGTATCCGGATGCTAACGTCGTGGGTAAGAAAGCGAGAACGCAGCACGTAGGAAGATACAGCCCCTTAGGTCCACGTATGGAAGTGGGATAAGATTACTATGGATTTTGTTATCGGGCTTCCGAGAACTCGGAGACAACACGATGCCATATGGGTGATAGTGGATAGATTAATGAAATCCGCGCATTTTCTCCTAGTTAGCAATGATGACCCATTGGACAAGTTGGCCAAATTATATGTGGAGGAGATAGTTAGATTACATGGTGTTCTCATCGATAATCTCGAGATCGAGACCCAGTTCACATCCAGTTTTGGTCCGGTTCACGAGGATACCATGGGGACTCGATTGCACTTTGCCGACTTTCCATCCGCCCGGGCGATGGTCAGTCGAAGAACTATTCGGACACTAGAGGATATGCTTAGAGCATGCATTGATAGAGTTTAAGGGAAGGCCCGGGATGTTTATCTCTTATGGGTTAGCCTGCAACAACGGATTATCCGATCCGACATAGGCATGGCTCCATTTGAAGCGTGTATGTGGGAAGTGTCGTACTCCCATATCTTTGGGATAGTAGGAGAGGCGTAGGCCCGGAGTTGAAGTGAATTACCTTAGATAAGATCCAGTTGTCGAGACAGACTCAAGATAGCCGGGATGAGCGAAGAGATTATGCGGACAAACGCCGTAGGGATCTACAGTTTAAGGTGGACGATAGGGTCTTCCTCAAAGTTTCCCCTTGGAAAGGTGTTCTCAGATTTGGAAGATGCGGAAAGCTGAGGCCCAGTTACATAGGGTCATATGAGATTATTGCCAGAGTGGGACTAGTAGCATATAGATTAGACCTTCCTCCAGAGTTGTCTAAGGTTCATAACGTTTTTCATGTATCCATGCTCCGCAAGTACATTCCAGATCCCTCCCATGTACTCAAAAATCAGCCAGTAGAACTAAAGGATAATTTGACCTATAAAGGGGCCATTAATGCGAGATAGTAGATCGTAGATAGCGGTTACACAACGGAATAAGGTCATTCCGTTAGTCAAAGGATACATGGGGAATCATGGGATTAAGGGCTACATGGGGTCGGAGGCTCGAATGCGCCGATCCCGATATCCTCCCGATTGTTTTCGGATTAAAATTATCACTCTTTATGTTAGTTTTGTTCATTCGAGGACGGAATGTTCTTAGGAGGAGGATTTGTAACACTTGATCCCAGAGAGAAATTGAGCGGTATGTAACCGTATGTGCACCAAGGGCTTTCTTAATTATTTAGTGCCATAAATTTTTTGAAAAATTGGTTTGAGGTGAAATTATAAAATTTTCAAAGAATTGTGGCACTTTGGCAATTAAGGAAGGTGGAGGGGTGAAAGTATAAATTATGAAATTTCAAAAGAATAATAATAATAATAAATTGTCAAAATAGTTCAGGAAAGTCTCGAAGTTCTGAATCTCAGTTCAATGAAAGCAATTGTCTTAGTTAAATTCGTCTCATGAGAAATCTAGTAACGAGAGAAAGTTTACGTTAAATTAAAAGCGATCGGAATATTTTACGAATTTCTAGGCGACGGGTTTAGAATGAAACCTGAAAACGGGATTTTAGAAAAATCTCGAAAAAATGGCAAATATTTAAAAAATATTCAATTAGGATAAATAAAATTTTTCGGGACAAAAATGGATCTGAATGAGGTAATAGAAATTATTTATCTAAATAATAATAATAATAATTAAAGAAAAATAATAATAATTAGAAGAAAAAAACGAAAATCAAAAAAGATTAAAAGGCAACTGGCAGGGACGGACGGGCGTGGAGAGAGCGTCCAGAGGGAGAGAATTTTATATTTTTATTTTCTCTTTTTGTTTCTTTTTCAGATTTATGGAAATCGGATCGTAAGTTTAGTCGGATGAGAGAGGGCAAAATTGGTATGCGCGACAGAGCTACGCATGACCACCAATATCTTAGCCTTTTGTCAAACTTTAAGGTAGAAAATTTGCCTACTTGTGTTATTTCGAGCTAAATGTATATAATGGCGAAATTTTCTTAGAAGGCAGTGAAGATTAAGTAAACTGATCCCAAATTTTTTAAGTAAAGTTTAGGAATTTTAAATTTTGGGATTGTGTTCGGCCGGTCGGGAGCTGGGTGGGACTATTTTCGGACAGTTTGGGTTGAAATTTCAGGAGTGTAGTCGAACAAGTCGGACATAATTTTCAAAAATGTTTCGGGTATTTTTAGACTCTCTGGAAGGGTCCCTTTGAATGGGTTTCTACGGAAACATATAGTTTTTATGGGGCATTTAATGTGTATGGACATTTTGGTCAATTTCACATCATATTATCGATGTCCATATTGAATGGGACTAGCACGTAAAGTTTTGTTAGAATCGAAGTTCGTTCGATATAGTCACTTTGAAAGCCCTGTGTATGTTTTATGGTAAACGTTGGGGCGAGGGCATTTTAGGTACTGTATGGATTGTGTAGGCGATTTGAGGCATCCTCTGAGAATCTATAATGTTTGACAGATTTGGAAAATTAGTCGAAAAGGTGAGTACTGAAAATCATTTTCTAAAACAAAAGTGTTTAAATTACAATTTTGTAAAGTGCTTTGAAAAATATAGATTTATAAAAGCTTTTTACCTCCCCAATTGTTATACTCGAAAAGTTTGATTTGATGTTTAAAAGCAGTTTGGCCTGGTTTAGCAAAACCCCTAGATGACACAGCTCAGTTTCCGGTCAGATGTATTTCGGATTGTGCATGGCAATGTTATGGGATATTATGACTAACTATATTGCCTGGTCGGCAATTTGGGGTTAGATCTAGCATATATTTATATAGTAGGTAAGCCCTACGCACATTCGAGGTATGGATTAACGCGACTTAGTACATAGCGATGAGATGTTGGTTCGGGGATCCATCCGCAGAAACGCATTTTGGTTCAGGGTTTCCGATATGCTATAGATCCGTTGTGTTCATAGGTTCATCTTAATAGGGTAGTGTTAGGGTTCACTAGATGCGGAGGTCAGGGTTCAGGGCATCGCTTCTAGGGTATTTAGAAATGGGCCACGGGTGGTTGGTACTTGATTTCTGATAGCACTTTCGGATCTTAACCACCCACTTTGAAACACTTTCCGGCAACATAAAATAGTTTCAGAACATATTTCAGCGAAATTAGTTTTGAGCGATTTTCGGCAGTTTCCATGATAGTTTTCGAGCAGTTTTGAAATGGTTTTCATAACAAAAAACTCAGTTTTTCTCATAAGCGATTTACAACCATTTACAATACCGATTTTCATATTGGGAGGTACAAGCGAACCATGACATTTAGGAACTTATAGTACTCAGGCAGTTTGGCTCACGGTTTTGTTTTTAAAACAATTTTTAGGATGCGGTGTTGGCAGAAAGGCCTTTCAGGGATCCTCGAGTCCTAGGCAGCTGTGTTGTGATTATATATAAGATAAGGTGTAAATTAAAACTAGTAAAAGTTAAAATGTGGCATTTTGTATATGTAAATATCTTTTGTAAAATATGCATGCATGGTTTTGAGAAAAACAGGTTGCGATAAACTTATATTTGATTGATCCTTATCTTATATTTTGATGAGGACCAGAGGTCCTTTATTGTTGTAGTTGGACAATTGGAAAATATTGGGAGTGTATATTTTTGTTATACAGGTGATTTTGTATTTTGAGCTTGACCCTTAGTGCGGTCGTTATCTTTCGCCGGATTTTAGTTAAATCTAAAGGAGTGTGATTTTGATAGAAAAAGTGAAATTTTATAACCGTTTTCCGAATCACGGTTTCCATGATTTTAACGGCTTAACTTCATGGTAACTTGTCGGTCGGCGAGCTTGGCTGGGAGGTTCTTGTCAAGGTTGCCGGCCCAGATTTCACAATCACTAGGAAGGGGTTTGTCAACTTGGTATCGAAGCAGTTTTAGGTGATAGTTCTTTGTTTTATACGTTTTCCCGCGATCTTTCCTATAAATTGTTTTATAATAATGTTTCCTATTGCAACCTATATTGTTTTTGCTAAATCCTTGCATGCATCAAATATTGAAAGTGTCACTTAATCTTTTAACTTTGAAGTACGGCGTATGTACGGGCCAGTCGTGAGGTCGATCTAGGACCTTACTTGGAGAGCACCACCGAGAGATATGTCGAGCACCTAGATCTGAAAATGCTTGATGAATCAGCCCCAGCTGAGAACCATGAGGCCAGAAGGCCCGGTGCGGTACCTTGGCCGATGGATCAGTTATCAGTTGTTCTGGCCATTACGAAGTCGGTTGAGGCCTCGAGAAAGCGAGGGCATGATAGAGCGCGCTCTCTAAAATTAGGAGGCTGGCACCATAGTGATGCAGGCGCGAGCCGGCGGCATAATTATGGCTAGGCAGGGTTGAGTGAAATTTATGCGGTGATGGGGTGTTCGGATGGGGAAGAAGTCCTCTTTTCGGGTTCTTGATGGCGGCCGAGCTGGGAGGCGGGTGGGAGGCCGTGAAGGAGACACCTGCAGTCACCCGCAGGACTGGTTCGTGGTCTTGCTGAGCGATTTTATCAGCGTAGATTATCGGGATGCAAAAATAGAAGAATTCTTACGAGTTAGGCTTGGCGATCACGACGGTGTGAATATGACGGAGGTTTTGGAACTTCGTGAAGGTGAACCTATGATCTGGGAAAATGGGAACATAAGTGTGGCGATTCATGGTGGCTTGAGCAGCGAGAATTAAAGTTCATCTAGCACGGGCTGTCTCAAAATAACTTTGGAGAGGCGGTTGAGGTACTAAGGGTAGAAAGAGACGGTTTCGAGTTCTAACTTCGGGGGCGACGAGACCGGTAGAGGTGCTCGGCGCTAGTGACCCGGGCACGGTCGATCCCTAGTAGAAGAAAGGAAGAAGTGGACCCGGCCGGTAGAGGCTCGAGCGAGCAACATCTAGCCCCGAGGATCGTTCGATCACGAGCCTGACCAGGGAGGTGGTAGATCTTAGGGATCATCTTTTTCATTGTGCCCACATGTGGAGGAGGCATCTCGGAGAGTGCGGGATGAAGATGACGGGATGTTTCATTACGGGCGGGAAGGTCACTTTGCTCAGGGAGGCGTCCCGGTTGGTAGGCTGCGAGACCTCGAGGTAGGTGCGGTAGCATTTACCCAGGGCACCGGCGGTCAGGTCAGAGTGGTAGGGGTGGTTTAGAGCGAGGTGGCGGTCGCGGCTGGTAGAGGTCGTGGTAAGTGCGGGGAGCGAGGCGGTACGATTGGCGGTTAGTGGTACGCACCGTACTGGGCTGGGTATTCGATCCTGCAGCGAAGCAGATGCAGCACGGGCGTGATTCACGAGTATGATTTGTTTACGATCTGATGCATATGCATTGGTGAGGACCCGAGCCACTCATTCATTTATTTAGTACCATTCAGAGAGGCACGGATAGGTCGGCCACATAGATGGTGACCGTATGGTGAACTCGTGCCCAATGGGGATCTTGTGACATCCCGAAAGGATAGTTCAGTGGTAGATTGGTGATCGAATAAGGATTTTCTAGCGGACTTGATAGTGTTGGAGTATCCATGATTTTGATATAATCTTGGGTATGGATGGTTATCCAGACATAGAGCCACCTTAGATTATATAAGAAGAAGTAAGATTGGTTGTTGGAGGAACCGGCGTGTTCGGGGAATCGGAAGAGATGGCCTAGTCTCGTGTGCCATGGCTAGCCTCGAAAATGCTTCGGAAGGTTGTCATGGTTATTTAACATTGTAGTGGATAAGACGAGGGGGGACACGGCGGAGGAAGACATCCCATAGTCAAAGAGTTCCCGGATGTCTTTCGGATGATTTCGGGTTACCCTGGGATAGAGAAATTGAGTTCGTTATTGAACTAGTTCGAGGACCAGGAGCCGATATCCATTCCTCCCGCATCTGAATGGCGCCAACCAGAGTTGAAAGAGTTGAGGCACAATTGGAGGAATTGCTAAGCAAGGGCTTCATCCGACCTAGTACCTCACCGTGGGGAGCTCCAGTTCTCTTCGTAAAGAAGAAAGATGGAAGCTTACGGTTGTGTATAGACTATAGACAGCTGAATCGGGCGACAATACGCAACCAGTATCCGCTTCCTCGTATAGATGAGATATTTGACCAATTGCATGGATCTCGGGTATATTCTAAGATTGACTTAAGGTCAGGCTACCATCGGTGAGGGTCGGGAGAATGAGTGTTTCTGAGCGCAGCCCGGGACGAGATACCCCGGTCACTCTGAGTTCCTAGTGATGTGCATTCGGATTTACTAATGCGGCTAGTTCATGGATTTGATGAGCAGGCAGGATTATTGATCCCGTATTTAGATAAGTTTGTGATCGTATTCATTGATGACATTCTAGTGTACTCAGGCAGTTCAAAGGAACATGCAGAGCATCTCCGGACAGTATTGCAGATTCTTAGAGAGCGTCAGTTATACGCTAAGTTTAGTAAGTGCAGTTTTGGTTGAATGAAGGTAGCTGCTTGGGTCATGTCATTTCAGCAGAAGGTATTAGTGTGGATCCTCAGAAGATTGAAGCTATAGTGAACTGGAAACCACCCACAAATGTTTCTGAAGTTCGCAGTTTCCTTGGATTGGCAGGTTATTACAGGAAATTTGTTGATGGATTTTCGAAGATAGCAACTCCGTTGACCAATCTATTGAAAAAGGATCAGAAATTCGAGTGGTCAGATACCTGCCAGCATAGTTTTGAGGAGCTGAGAGATTGACGACAGCTCCAGTATTAGCACTACCGTCAGGAAAGGACGGTTATGTGGTATATAGTGATGCCTCCAGACAAGGGTTAGGGTGTGTTTTGATGCAGGATGGTAGAGTGATAGCTTATGCTTCCGGTCAGTTAAAAACCTGTGACAAAACTACGAGCCCATGATTTAGAACTAGCAGCGGTGGTTTTCGCTCTAAGATTTGGAGACATTATCTATATGGTGTTCCTTGTCAGATATTCACCGATCGTAGAGCTACTTGGTATATCTTTACTTTCGAAGAGCTTAACTTAGGCGTAGGTGGTTGGGATTGAGGATTATGATTGCACGATAGAGTACCATCCGGAAGGCCAATGTAGTGGCCGATGCCTTAAGTCCAAACCGAGGGTTCCTATGCTTATCTCGTTGCATAAGATATCTCCATCGCTGGATGTAGCCGAGATCTCGGGAGTTCACTGGCAGTGAAACATACAGTGGACATCATACATCATTTTATGTTCGTCCTCTTCTTGTGGATCGACTGGTAGAAGGTCGAAGGTGCTCTTAGAGATGATTAAGTCGAGGGGCGTATATTGAGGTGGTAGGAAACCAGAGTTCCATCGTAGGACGATATTAATAGTTGAGGGAGTCGAATGTGTGCACCAAATAGGTGAACTAAAAGGGAACCCTGAAGAGACTCACTCTTCAGCATATGCCATGCACCCCGGGTAGCACTAAGATGTATCATACTCGAGGAGCATTATTGGTGGAAGGGCATGAAAGGAAATCGGCAGATTTCAGATCCGTATCGAGAACCCGTCACAGTAAAGGCAGAGCACCGTAAGCCCCAGAGATATAACCCTTCCGATTCGATGGAAGGGATATGATTATTTGCTTTTTGCACGCTTCCGAGAACTGAGAAACACGATGCTACATGGGTGATAAGATATTAACGAAACCGCGCATTTTCTCCCGCTAAAGAATGACGCACTCCATCGACAAGTCACAAATTATATGTGGAGGAGATAGTTAGATTACATGGTGTTCCTCTATCGATAGTCTCGTATTGAGACCCCGCATTCACACATCCGCATTTTGGTCCAGCTTTTTTACAGGATACCATGGGACTCGAGCACTTTAGCACGCTTTCCATCCTCGGGATCATGGTCACGTAGAGAACTATTCAAAGACTGAGGATATGCTTAGAGCATGCGTGATAGAGTTTAAGGAAGCCGGATGCATATTTATCTCATGGAGTCACTATAATAACGCGTTTATCAATCCAGTATAGGCATGGCTCCATTTGAAGCATTGTATGGCCGGAAGTGTCGTACTCCCGTATGCTGGGATGAAGTAGGAGAGAGGAGACTGATAGGCCCAGAGTTAGTACAGATTACCTTAGATAAGATCCAGATTGTCCGAGACAGACTCAAGATAGCCAGAGACAGACAGAAAAGTTATGCGGACAAACGCCGTAGGGATCTACAGTTTAAGGTGGGCGATAGGGTCTTCCTCAAAGTTTCCCTTGAAAAGGATGTTCTCATTCGAAGATGCGAAAGCCGAGGCCTGTGATACATAGGGCCATATGAGATTATCACGAGTGGGACCAAAAGAGTTATTGCTAGACAATCGAGCCGTCTAAGGTTCATAACGCTTATGTATCCATGCCCGCAAGTACATCTCCCATCCCTCCCATGTACTCAAAGATCGCCCGCAGGAACTAAAGGATAATTTGACCTATAAGGAGCAAACTAATGCAAGAGTAGTGTATCGTAGATATGATTTTACTAATAAGGTCATTCCACAAAGTTTCATGGGGAATCATGGGATTAAAGAGGCTACACGGGAGTCGAGGCCCGGGGGATGCCAGCCAATATCCTCGCTTGTTTTCGTGATTAAGGTATCCCCTCTTTATGTTAGTTTTGTTCATTTCGAGGACTAATGTTCTTAAGGAGGAGGATTTGTAACACCCCATCCCGAGAGGTGTATGGTATGTGTAATCTGTGATGTACTATGGCCTTAATTATTTGAAACAACAGAATTTGGAAATTGGTTTACAAGAAATTATAAAATTTTTCAAAGAATTGCAGACTTTTAAAATTAAGGAAGGTGGAGGGGTGCGAAAGTATACCAGGAATTTCAAAGAATAATAATAATATAAATTTCCAAAATAGTCTTCAAAGAAAGCTCTAAAATTCTAGATCTCTGATGACTAAACTGGATCGTGCCAAGTTCGTCTTCTCGCAAAATTTAGTAACCCAAAGAGTTTCAAGTAACTGGAGATGCATTTGAATATTTACGAATTTCTAGGCTTATCGTTTAATGAACCTCAAAATGGATTTTAAAATCTCTGCAAATATTTAAAAAATATTCAATTGTGATAAATAAAATTTTTCTATTAAAACGGATTCGAATTTATGGTAATAGAAATTATTTATCTAAATAATAATAATAATAATTAAAGAAAAATAATAATTAGAAGAAAAAAACGAAAATCAAAAAAGATTAAAAGGCAACTGGCAGGGACGGACGGGCGTGGAGAGAGCGTCCAGAGAGTTTTATATTTTTATTTTCTCTCTTTGTTTTTTTTTCAGATTTACGGAAATTGGATTATAGGATTTCATCGTAGTAGGCGCAAAATCGCAGATAATGCGACGAGAAGTTACGCATAAGTGCATTCAATATCTTAGCTCTTTGTCAAACTTTAAAAGGTAGAAAATTTGCCTACTTGTGTTATTTCGAGCCTAAATGTTATATAATGGCTTGAAATTTTCTTAGAGACTGAAAGGTCAGAACTTCAAATGAAAATTTTGGCATTGAGTTTAGGGAATTTTTAGGAATTTTGGGATTGTGTTCCTAATAGCCATGGCTGAATTTTGATCAAGTTTTTACATTTGGGCTGAAATTTCAGGAGTGTGAAAGGACAAGTTCTGATGTAATTTTCAAAATACTCGTATTTTAGACTCTCTGGAAAGTCCCTTTAGTCAAAAGTTTTCTAAAACATATAGTTTTATGGGGTATTTAATGTGTGTGGACATTTTGGTCAATTTTTACATCATATTATCGATGTCCATATTGAATGAGACTAACAAACAAAGTTTGTTATAGAATCAAAGTTCGTTCGATATAAATACTTTGAAAGCCCCGTATGTTTTATGGTTAAAACGTTGAACTGAGAGCATTTTCGTACTTTGTATGGATTGTGTAGGCGATTTGAGCATCCGACGAGAATCTAGAGTGCTTGACAAGATTTGAAAGAAATTAGTCGAGAAAAAAGTGAGTACTCAAAATCATTTTCTAAAACAAAAGTGTTTAAATTACAATTTTGTAAAGTGCTTTGAAAATATAGATTTGTAAAGCATTTTTTTTACCTCCCAATTGTTATACTCAGCAGAAAAGTTTGATTTCGTGATTTAAGAAACAGCTTTGGCTCGTTTAGCAAAACCCCTAGATGGCACAAATTTCGCCTGGGCGATGTATTTCCTGGATTATGTAAGTGGTAAATGTTATGGGATATTATGACTAACTATATTGGCTCGGTCGGCACTAGTTATATCTAGCATATATATTTATATTAAAGGTGAGTCGCCTCCGTACATTCAAGGTATATAGTTAGCGTCGTCGACTTAGTACATAGCGATGAGGTGTTGGTTCCAGGTTCCATCACCGAGCATTTTGGTTCCGAGGTTCATTATGCTATAGATCCCGCCGTGTTCACTCGACCATCTTAGCCGGCAAAGGTTCCGAGGTTCACTACCGATGCCAAAGTTCCGAGGTTCAGGCTCCGAGGCATCACTTCTAGGTATTTCATAAATGGGCCACAAAGTGGTTGGTACTTGATTTATGATAGCACTTTCTTCGTATATTAACCACCATCAAAATGGGCCAAAGAAATAAATAGTTTTCGCAATGCATTTCAAAGAAATAGAATTAGTTTTCAAAATGGGGCCAAAGAATAGTCAGCCTGGGCAAAGCAGTAAATAGTTTTCGTATCAGCTTTCGAAATGGTTTCTATAAAAACTCGGGCTTTCATAAACAAATTTTTACAACCATTTTGTACGACTTTCATATCGGGAGGTACAAACAAAGAAATGCTGAGATTTAGAACTTATAGTATCTAATGTCTGGCTTCGCTCATGCGCTTCCTGCTTTAAAACAATTCTGTGTGCATGTGTTGAAGCCGAAAAGACCTTCCGTGGATCCTCAAATTCTAGACGCCGTGTCAGGATTATATATAAGATATGTAAATTAAAACTAGTAAAGTTAAAACGCAGCATTGTGATATGTAACATTCCTTGTAAAATATGCATGCATGGTTTCGAAAAACAAACAAGTATAAACTTATATTTGATCGATCCTTATCTTATATTTTGATGAGGACCAGAGGTCCTTTATTGTCAGAGCTTTGATAATTAGAAAATATCGGGAGGTATATTTTATATACAGTGATTTTGTATTTTGGCTTCGACACCGTGGCAACAAGCAGGCCACAGAGATTTTCGCGAAACTGAAGGTGATTTTGATAGAAAAGGAAAATTTTATAACCTAATGCCTAAATACAAGCCATAGTAGCTTTAACGCTTAGCTTCATGGTAACTTGTCAATGAGCTTAGTCATCGAGGTTACCGTGGAGCGCTTACAGATTTTGCCACCAGGAAGGGGGGTCGGTCAATACCCCGAGGTATTATGCATGCTGCAACTACGCAAATCAAGAACTAACAGAAACCCCGCTGCTCTAGTATCCAACGCGCGAAGCAGAGTGCACCTCGAGGTCGGGCGTCGCTAAGAGTTGAGTTCAGATATGCCGAATACAACGAGAGATTCTTCGTCGAACTCGACCTTCTGTAAGAAAACGAAAGATGTGCCCCATGTGCTCGAGGACTATCGTAGAAAGATAGCAAAATATTACAACGAAAGGGTCAAGCCCAGGAGTTTTAAGCTCAGCGACCTGGTTCTAAAGAAACTCCTGCCAGCAAGGAAAGACCCCACACATGGGAAGCTAAGGCCAAACTGGGAAGGACCCTATGTGATATCGTGCGACAGTCCTGACTTGGCACCACGAACTTCAAAACATAAGAGGGAAAAACTCCCACTACATTCTCGAACACGAGCACCTCAGCATCCCATCAATAGACTCCTTGATTGTAGCTTTAATAAGAATTCATACTTTACTATAATAACATTTTTTGAGTTCATTTTCAGCCTAAGTAATATTCTCGCAGATTGTCAAAAAAAAAAAACATCAGACAAGTACACACGCTTTCAAAAGATCAGACTTTATTTCAGATATCTCGTAAAATTACACCAAGAAAGTTGTTCTCACATCCCGTAAAATTACAATAAGCAAAGCCATTCTCTACATCTCAGAAGATCACGATTAGCCAACCCTACCAAGGCAAAACCACAAGAGAAAGGGAAAAAGCAGGCCAAGGGAGGAAAGAGAAAAGGAAAAGGAAGGAGAAAGAGAAAATGAAGGAGAAGGAGAAAGAGAAAAGGGATGAAAAGGAGAAAAGAGGGGAGGAAAGGTATAATGGAGGAAGCGAGACTTAAAAATATTCCCTTTGAGTGCACCGCCCCCTCCGAATATGTTCCCTGGTCCAGTTCCATCAATGGGCAAGACTAGGGAACAACACAACTCCCACAAGGGAGGAACTAGGAAAAAACACAACTCCTACAAATGGCAGAACGTCGAAACCAACGCCGGGCTCGCGGATCACTGGGACGACCTCGCAGGCAAAGGACAATCAAACCCCCGTGGTTGTCAAAGGCGTACGAACCCGGCGCCGTCAAGAGAGGAAAAAGGTTGGGAGCGGAGATGACACAAAACCGTCGAAGGAGAGTGCGCTTATTTATAAAGAAACTTGAAGTCAGAAGGCCACGCAAATTGCTCCAATTTCCAGATCCGTGATTAAAATCCACACGCCGCCCTTGGGAAGGAAGACGAAAGAGCTGCGTAGATTAGATCAGGAGCCAAGGAGCTCTCTGATATAAAAAGAGCCAGCAGCTCATCAAAAGAGCCCAAGAGTCGGGCTTCAAAGAGCTCAGAGCCTGGGGCCTTCGGCGAGCCACGAGCCTAAATTTCTCTTCAAAACGGGCTATAATCGCTCGATTCTTAAAGAACCTCGACAGCCCAAAAAGGCTAGCCAAGGAGCCAGCACCTCGCCAAGGAGCCACGAGCGCCTGGGCCTAAACGAGCCTTGCGTACCAAACCTCCCAAAAGAGCCCCGAGCTTAGTTTCAAAGAGCCCAGAGCTCGCTATCGGCCGAGCCACGAGCCTGTACTTGAATGGGTTATACAAATTCTTGGGCTTCTAGAGAACCTAGCATCCTAAAAGGCTGGCAGCCAAGGAGCCATGTAGCCTGGGGTTTCAAACTAGTCTTGCGCTACCCCAAAGAGCCCCTGTAGCTCATTTTCGAAAAGAGCCCTCGTAGCTCAAAGTGGTCGAAGGAGCCAAGGTAGCTCGGGCCTCAGTGAGTCCCTCGTGAGCCTGGCTCGAAAGAGCCTCAGAGCTTAGCTCCCTCAAGGAGCCACGTAGCTCGCTTCAAAGGGGCCATGGCTAACTTGGTTGTTAAAGAACCCGATGTGCCTTAGAAGGCTAAGTAGCCAAGGAGCCATGTAGTCAGCTTATACGAGCCTTGGTAAACAGCCTAAAAGAGCCATGTAGCTCCGTCTCAAAAGAGCCCGGGGTAGCCTGCTACTTTGAAGGAGCCACGAGCTGGCTTCAAACGAGCCTTGTAGCTCGGTTCCAAAAGAGCCTTGTAGCTCAATTTCAAAGGGGTCATGCAGCTTAGTTCTCAAGAACCTAATAGCCTGTAAGGCCTAGTTTAAGGAGCCAAGTAGCCCGCTTGATAAAGCACAAAGAGTTCAACCTAATCATGCCCGTGATAGCTCAAGAAACCCGACCATTTAAAGATTGGATGACTAGGAAACCTCTCAATGCATGTTAAAAAAAAAAAAAAAAAAAGGGAAAACCAAGAAGGTAGAAAGACGGATATCCATAGAACAACAAAACCGATGTCAACTTTACAGATGTTCGAGGTTTAGAAATCGAAGTTAGCCATAATGAGTAAAGATTATACGAAGGGGCCTAATGTTGGGGGTAGAGCTATGAGTAGCCTTAGTGGTGCGAGACCTGCCGTGCATGTCGGGCGCAAGCCCCACAGTTAAGGAAGAGCCACTTTGACAGAATCTCAACTTCACTGCAGAGAGGAACTGAAATGGAGCATCAGAGAGCACCTCTGATTCACTTCCGCCCCAGAATCTGATTCTTCCGCCTTTCATCAGGAACTCAAGATTGAAGTCCAAACTCGTAAAGCCTTGCACTTTTAAGGCAAAGTGGAGCTGGTCCAGGCTCTGTAATGTAAGCCTCATCCTTTGGGGGTTTAGCTTATTATCTCCATCCTTTCTGGGCTGATCATAATTTTCCCTCACCCTCCTGGAGGGTTCCCCATGTAACGCGTCACACCTTAGCCAAGCACTCCCAATTTGGCCTCCCAAATTTTCGGTGGAGCCCCTAAGGTCTGACCACGCCGCCGCAGTAATAGTTCTCCCTTAGCAGCCCCCGAAACCCTTCCTTTAATCGCTCCCAAATTCTCATCCTCTCTTGACAAACCTTTAAGCCCCTTCGCATGGCCCCTCTTTTTTTTTCTCTCATTTCAAATTTCTCTCGCCTTTACGGCCGAGGTGTGCTTCAGATCGGATTTATACTCCCAAAACATCACCACTGCTTTGTATCCTCGTGCTCACAGCCCGCCCTCGTGTCAAGGAGGCGACCTTAGCTTTGCATGCTCTCGCCGCATTAGAAGGGCAGCTCTCTACTAACCGGTCAGAACACCTCCCGTCCCGAGAGAGTGAATGCATATGATATCGAGGGGTGTATAAGAGTACCAAGTGTCACATTGTAATATTTTGGAGATGAAATTATGAAATGATAAAATTAGGAACCCGAAATTATGGTATTAGAACAAGGATAAAATTGTAATGATAAAAAAGGATATGGAAGGCATAATTAAAGAAGATAGTATGCCAAAGTATAAATAATACAAGTTGATAGCAAATATTAAAGAGATCAAGGATCTATTTGCAATTAAGGAAAGTTGTGACTAAAAGGCCATGAGACAAAGCCAAAATTTCATTTGGTCTCATTTCTCATTTGGCTAGGGCTTCACATAGGAGAGGAGAAGAAGGGAGAAAAGAAGAGGAAGAAGAGGAAGAAGAAGGAGAAGGAGAAGAAGTCCAAAAATCAAGGTATGTTTGCCTTAGAATCAAGTGTATTTTGGATTCTTAAGGTTTAGTATAGAGATTAGTTCCTCCTTTGGTCTAGGTTTTGTGCAAAGATCACATAACCTTTCGAATGGTTGTGGCTATATGTGGGTAAAACCCTAATTGTGGAAAATAAACATGAATCACCAAAATTATGGTTTTAAAAAGAATTGGTGGACCTAGGTTGAGTTCTTGGATTTTCACCTTTGGTTTTGTGGTTTGAGGTTCCAAAGCACCAATTCAAGTGTTGTGGAGTTGTTTTGATGGATTTCATGATGATTCTCGAGGTTATGAATTATAGAAGTTGTATGGAGGAATTGGTAGCAAGTGGCAAAATAACAACTGGGCAAAATTTCAAGGTGTACCTAAGACATGCAATAGGTGTACCGTACACCCCACAGAGGCCAACATGTACCTGATACGTCCAACATGTACCGCATGCCAACGTAATGCAACACGTGACCGGCATATGTCCGTGTGGTGTACCGGCATACGTGCCCAAAATGCCCGTAATGATATGTTTTGTAATTAAGCCTGAATTGCATACACCGATAGTTTAGGAACCTTATTAAATGATTAAGATAGGTTCGAATAAGATTAGAACTCGATGAAAACGTGAAGGCATTCTCGTGACCTCAAATAAGCTTCCTTCACTTCGCGATATTCGCTGAGTGTGACTAAGTATAAGGAGTATGTTAAGTTATGCGACATTAGGCAATTACCACTTCTGGGCCGATTCGCTGAGTGCAGGTTAAAAAGCAAAGGCGGGAAAAAGTGTGGAATCGTGGTTTCAAGTTTAGGCAAGCAAAGAGGTGAGCGTCTAAACCCATTTTTCAAATGCTAGTGTATTATATATATATAAACTGTTTTACACTGGTATTTCATGGTTTTGATTTTAAAAAACTATATCAGAAGCAAGCAATGAGTTTGAAAGCAAGTAATGGTTCTATGCATCCAATCATATCTTTTAATTGAAAAGCAAAATAAATGGCTTGATGAACTACTAAAAGGCAAATGGTTTTGAATCAGAATCATTTTAAGCAAGGTTAGCAAATGGTTTTAAATTGTAAACCATTTTTCAAAAAAGCAAAAGAATATATTTGTGAAAATGTGCCTTACGCGCTTAGCTAGATTTTCGTGGCACGTATTGAGCATGGAGCTCTAACTAAATTATGGTGATGGCGACACGAGGTCAATTCCCACCATATTTACTCGGAAATGCACGCGACATGTGTCCCACCGCACGGTCGATGCACTGTGCCCCGTGTTCACTAGGGTACAAAGAAGCAAAAATAGGCCTCAAGTGGTTGATGTTTTATAAGCATGATATACGCTTTTGAAAATCAGCTATTGGTCTGCCTGGGCTTCGCCTCATTAAGCTGACTTCCGTGAGTTTTAAAGCGAGCGGTTGAGCGAGCTCCGTTTAATTTCAAAACGATTGGATGAAACCAAACTCAGTGGGATTTAAGCAAGCGGTTGAGCGGGCTCCTGGTTTTATTTTTCAAGCATGCGGTTGAGCCGAGGCTCCCGTTTTATGAAAAGTTTGAGAAATTTTTTAAACAAAGAGTTTGTGAAAGGTTTAAAACTTTTCAAAGCAAGATAAAGCAAGCAAGTAGAGAAATTTTGAGAAGTTTTATAAACTTCTAAGCAAGCAAGCCATAAGAGGTTTATAAGCTTTTAAAGAAAAGCAAAGCAAAGCAAGAAAGCAAGTATTAAAAGTTTATTAAACTTTTAAAAGCAAGCAAGTACAAAAGCAAGTGTTAAGGAGCCAAAACACCTACAATTGGCAAGGACTATTGTCTAATCCCTAGAGCAGCGGTGCCATAAAACTTGTTAAGACCAAAGCGTGTTTGCACATTTATGCATTAGTTATGCATGCGAGATTATGGCGTTATCTTAGAGGACTATTGTCACAATCCGACAGCGGCTCATAAAACTTGTTGACATTATACCTATATAAACCTAACTCTCTTAGAGTAAATCATTTTTTCAAAGTTGGTTTTGGTATGATATTCTGCAAGTGCACAGGTCGACAAGTAATAAAATGGATTTAAGTCCAGATATCGATCCAGAGATCTCAAAGAATTTTTAAATCAACTACGACTACTCAATTTCCATACTATTTAGATTTAAAATGATAGTAGGATCGACATTAAGGTCTTCCGGAAAATTAAAAGCGAACAAGAAATTAAAGCGAACTATCCAACATGCGGAAAATAAGATTAAGAATAAGAATTTCTATAAAATGAATCTTGAATAGTTATCCTCGGGAGGACACATCAATAGAAAACATTAATAGTGGCTTATCAGTTCACGTAGTTTACTCACGATAAAATTTCTTGATTAATTCGGTTCAAAATCTGTCAGCGTTGTGTAGTGCGTTGGATCTCAAACCTCCACATTTCATTATCGATTTATGACTGATTCTCTCAATCTGAGAGATTAGATAACTACTTTAAAAAGGGACTTCCTTAATCTGGATATTTTTCTTTTCAATACTTCATACCCATTTTATGTCTTGTAAACCTTAGCTCCCGAGTTATCGATTGAAACGGATGTCTGACTTCAGTTACTCCTCCTCGGGAATTAGAATAGATCAACCTTTCCTTGATTAGATCTCGAGTAACACGGGATTGAATCTCCTTATCAGAATTGAGGTGGAACTCTTTGCTTTGTTTAAATAGATAACTCATTCAACTAAGTCTTGATTTCAAGTGAGAGAGGATTATCTAAGTGAACTTACAAAGCTCAAAAGATCCCTAATAAGCGGGTTAGTATACCTTCAAAGAAATGCACATTACTCTAGAATGTCTTCCTACGTGTCACTCGAGGACCTCCTTGAAATCGAATGATAGCGCAAATCTTAACGGGTATAAGCGATATTCGGATCCAGGCTGATAAACCCAAAACCAGAAATAAATTCATTAACTGAAATTAACAAGCATGTTGTAAACAATCTACAGGAAAGATAAATTCTGACTATCATGTTCACTTAATGGGCAATTTAGTTCCTGGATTCTTAGAATCACACGATATAGCATTCCTCTGATCATAAGAATGACTGCAAATGGAAACTGGAACAATCGAATTTCAGAATTTAATACGAGAAATTCCATACGTTCCGGTGGTAGCGAAAAGAAATTGATTTCGGCATTGACTTCAACAACGATAACATTCGGATCAGAACAAAGCGAGCGAAAAGAAAGAAAAAGAAAATACAGCAATCGTTCTAAATAGCGAAAATGAAAAAATAAAGAAAAAATAAAGAAAATAAAAAGAAAAAATAGAAAATGAGCTTTATTCTCCCGGACCTCTCGTCGAGTCGCGAGTTTGCTTGAATGAGTTGGATAGGCTGCGTGACTATAGGGTTCCTCAATTGGGCCCTAATCCCCTGATAATAGTTCTTGTGGATTTTAAAGTAGCGAGGCCCAGGATTCTTGCTCCGGTTAGTCCTCCCACTTCTCTTGTGACCTGCGAACTCATGTCGCGACGGTGATAAAGTTACGCTTCACATGAGTGGTCGTTCATGTTGTCCACGACGCGATCTTATGCCCTTGTAGGTTCAGGTTGATCGCTTGTGATGTCAGCGACATCATGGCCTTGTCAGCGACATCATGAAGCGCGTGGCGACATCCATTCTAGTCGCTGCAGTCTTCAATGGTTTATTCACGATGGCGACATCAAGATATTTGTCGCGCGACATGGGCTCCAGTCTCTGCACCAGCGCTTCCGCAGTTTGTCATGATGTCGCGACATCAACCTCAGCATCAGCGACATCAACTTACTCCATATTACCTTGATTTGGTCATTCATGATGTCGCGACCTCTATATCTTGTCGTGACATCTTCTCACATCTTAATTTAGTCTTAATTTCACCTCTCGATGTCGCGGCGTCTATATCTTATCGTGACCTCAGCTACCGAAGTCATCTGCGGTCTTTGGCCCGATCTTGGATGTCGCGACATCAATCTCTGTCACGACATCGTCTTAAGCTGCCAAGCTTCAGTAGTCGCTCCACATTTGTCGCGACATCGAATTGATAATCGCGACATGTTCTGCGGCTTTGATCTAGTCGTTCGATGTCACGACATCGATATCTTGTCAGCGACCTCACTTTATGAAACTTCGACCTTCAAGCGGCGGGTCTATGTCGCGACGCCGACCTTATGTCGCGACCTTGACTTCCGGAAACTGCGGTCTTCACTTGATGGCTTTTGATGTCGTGACCCGGCCTCTTATTACGTGACAGCGGTTCATTTCGCCGGCTTTCATCGATGGTTCGATGTCAGCGACATCAATCTCTTATCAGCGACATCTTGTCCACGTCTTTTGCAGTTTCAAGCGGTCTTTTGATGTAAGTGACTTGACCTCTTGTCAGTGACATCATCGATAGCCGCGACATCAATCTCACGTCGCGACATCGACTTAAGTTCCGGTAGCTTCATCAGTCCAAACCTCTCATAGCTTAAAAAGGTGTTTCTGTTGTCGCGACCTCTCATCCTCGTCCACGACGTCAATTGTTGTCGCGACCTGGAATCTTTGTCGCGGCGTCGTTCCTCTTAGCTCCCCGATTGCAGCAGTAGCGACACACACATTGCTACGTCGCTACACGCATCAAATTCCTTTAATTCTTTTGGTGTCACGACCTCGAGAATTTGGCGTGTCAGCCCCAGCTTGCATCAATGAATCGACTGATTCTTTTCATTTACGCTGTAAATTCATTGCACTTTTCTTCCACTTATTCTTTGTATTTTCTACTTTCTTTCTCTCTTCTGCTAATAAAAATTTGAGGTGAGTTTCTTCATTTTTACGTATGTATTAATTATTCATTTCTAGATGAAATAGAACGAGGAAAAATGGACTAAATAGATGACTTAAGCTCATCAAACTCCCCCCCAAACTTAAAGTTTTGCTTGTCCTCGAAGCAAAGAAAAAGAAAAGAATTGTTTGTCCTCGAAACAAATAATTTTAAGGACATTTTTAAATGATTTGTTACGTAGTTTCATTCAATTTAATTGCAATGCAAGGTATGCAAAATTTTAAATACATTTAGCTTCAAGTCAGTTCAAGGTTGGTCTACACTCTTTATGTTATGCAAGCTATCATGTTGAAATTGTTTTACAAACAATATACTGTGGATCTGTTGAATAATGAATTAAATTCCTTTCTCAATTTATGGCTGAGTCATTTAACTCCCTAAAGTTCTTCACAATTTTGATTGTTTCCTTTCTTCCCAATTCCATAGGCTTGTTTTTCATATTGATCTCCACTAATGTAGGTGAATTCAGCCTTCCAGATCAATCAGGTCTTTTGGGGCTTGCTCTGTTGAGGCTTGGGTAATGGGTAGGATGGAAGGAATTTTTTAGGTTAAGATCACTTACAGACATTTTCTCTTCTCTTCTACCACTTCTTTCTTATAGTTTCTCTAGTAAACTCCACAAACTTCATGTTTGGGGATATCTCTTTGATTTCTTCGTTTTGAGCGTATTCCCCATATTTTACTCTTATAATTTCGGGAATTTCCTTAGTTTGCTACCACTAAGGGATAGTGCAATGCACAACTTTAGGCTTTCTAACACTCTTAGCGAACTTTGGGTTAGTAACTCCCATACCGAGATGGCATTAGGGTGCTAGGTGTTGAAACACCCCCAAGAACTTAATTGTTCGAGAGAGTTAGGCCGTAAGATAAAACTTATCCTAGAAGCCTTCTTTTCTGGCGCATTTACGCTCCTTGTGCTTTTCTTTTCATTCCTTTTGAGTTCCTCAAAATATAAACTCCCAGGCTTCTTCTTTCTTCCTCTTTGAATTCACGAATTGTCGTAGGTTCTTTACTGAAGGATTGATGTCTTAAGATGAGTTGGGGTTTCCATTGGTCTATTTTTGAAAAATAGGCTTGTTGGCTCAATTTCTGGAACTACTGTATATGCCTCAGCATATGAATAGGGATGGCTAGCATGGCTCAAACTATCCAAGAATGGCCTGTATCATCTCTTGTCAGCTGAATCACCTAGGATTTCACTTGTCAAATAATCTAAATTCTAGAATCTAGTTTATCATTTGTGACTAACTTATAAGAATATCTTGACCCCATTTTGTTATGAGGTAGTTAAGTTAATTGATATTCAACGAGGTTCATGACTACTGTTCATACCACAAACTCAAAAATATGTTTGTTCATACGTTTGTATTACCTTCCTCTAATGCGGACTTATCTCAGTTAAATATAAGTAATTTTTACCTTGTTTTCAATTAAACTAGATGCATTTGTCCTTGTGCAATTTTCCCTCATTTCGACACTCCCTACTCTACTTGCTTCATTCAATTAAGATAATGTCCTCTCGGCGAGTTTTATTACGGAACTATTTCTACTTTGATTTCTAATCATTCAACCCGCAACTGACACAACATTGAACAATCAAATGCGAAAATAGTACACAAATTCATTTAACTTTCTCATTTTATTTACGGTTGATTTTCAAGTTGGATACAGTATGGGAGGAGGATGAATGCGAAAGGTTAGGTAAGGAGAAGATTATTTCTTCTTTTTTTGGGCCCGAGTGTAAAAAATATCGGGGGATCTAGGTCTAAAGTGTTCAAATGAAATTTGGGAATGAAGGGCTTTGTTTCATAACTCTTACCTCTTCTTAGTTTCCCTCTCAAAATTTTGTTCTTCAATGACAATCTCATTAGAGGTCGCTTTTTCTTGTTGAATTTACATCTTGTCTCTTCCCAAAGGCAATTGTTATGTTTCCTCCATTTATTCATGACTTCCAAATTTGAAGATTGTTGTACAGTCAGTCTAATTTTCCAGCCATCCTTACACTTTGTAGAGTTCAGCCCTCCCATTGCTTTTGTCTCTCTCATTCGGTTTGTTTCCTAGCTCCTTACATTAGAGATTTGTATAATGTTTGAAACCTTTGTCACTCCCAAATTTGTTTATCAGTGTCTTTATCTCTTCTCAACAATGTTGAAGTTCAACAATCTCAGTCATTGTAGTGTAAACTTCATGATAGTTTAGTTTAGTAAGATCTTGATCTCTTATTTCTCTTGAACTCTCTCTTCTTTGCTTAACATTTTTCCATCATTCTCTTTTTACATTCGAGTTCTTCCTTTATTATTGTTCTCTTCTTTGGATCTACCTGTATATACCTTTGTTATTCCTTCTTCCATTATTGGTCTCCTTCTTTTCAATTCTTTTTATACCCTTCATATACAGATTTCTGCTTTAGGTTCCTCAACACTCTCTTTCTGTTCTTTTTTGCATCAAATTGAGCTTCTGAGGTGGAATTGTCCCTCTTATGTCCTCTTGACTCTCGTGTTAAAATTGCTGTTTTGTACAGGGATGGGAGCAGCTTGAGGGATGGAAGTCTGTGGGCTGTCGCTAGTGCCCTTCATTATCTGCAAACACATGTGACCAATCATTGTGGTGGGTGATGTGCTGGGTCACTCTGTGATCGGTGGCCCTCTGGGTCTCCTTCACGGTTCTTGACTTGGGTTTCACCTCTGGTCCTCTACCGGCCTCCTTTTTCCTCTGATTTCTTGGTCCCACTTACTAACTCTGTCGAGAGGAGGGGTGAAATGTGGGACTTCTTCTTACATCCCCAAACTCCTTCATGGCCTTCAAGCAAAGTGTGATTGTTCTTTTGGGTGAGAAACGGAACCTCTTTGTTTTACATGTGATATCTCCTTGATAGAGTTCTCTCTGATAGCTCTATGTGATCTTGTATCACTTTAGTATGGCGCATCTGATGAAGTCTGACTTCTTGTTCTCTCCGCGCGTAATCATCTGTTGGAGCCAAAAGCGGGCGCCCGAGTAAAACCATACCTTTGCTTAACGGTGAAGCTCCCCCTGTTGGAGTTCTTGGCTTTCCTTCTTCTGGTCTAACTGAAAACGCTTCCATCGGTGACTTCTCGACGATCTTTCTAAGATTCGGCTTTTCAGGCCTGGATTTGGGCCGTACTTGTGCGTTGTCATGCCATAGGCGTTGATGTGCCCGCCGTATGAGACCAGGACTCCTCCTAACAAAAGCAGCTCCATCCTTCCTTCTATGTTTTGGGTAAACTCTCTCATGAGTCTTCGCTATATGCGCGCTCCATGATTCCCGCCTCTGTTGTTTCCTCTTGAAAGCGCTCGAAGGGTTTTCATGTTACATTTGGCGGATCTTCAATCGACTCCTTTGCCTCTTAGGCCTTTTCTTTTGAATGCTCCACGGCATGAAGCATCAATGATCCCTTTTGATATATCATTCATGGCACTTGATATACAATGTCCATTTAAAGGTCTTGAGATCTATGCATTGGACATCTTCTGACAGTTTGAATCTTCCCAGGCTTGTCTGGGCTTTCATCTTCCCCTATTTGGAACACAATGATTTATATCTTCTTTGGATTGCTTGAGAATTTGGAAGAAAGATCTACAAGTGACTCAAGCCAACTCATAAGTATCAGCGAGAACCATATGGTAATAGTTCATACCATGCTGCTATATCTCTTGAGAGATGAGGAATAGGTGCGGTTTGCCAAACCACGGTCTCACCCCATTCAACACGTGTAATATCAGAGGAATCTTGGTGTTCGTTTGGATCTTCGATTATGGTGACCAGTAAGCCCAGTGTTTGTTTGGACCATTGTAATCAGTCTTTGGCTTCAATTCAAAGTGTGCACTCCAGCTGCGTTTGCTCCCGATCGTGATGTTATTCTGTATAATTGGTCTCAAATCTCATTGCATATCGTGTTTGGAGGCCTTCTAGCTCCCTCTGTATGTATTTCAACACGGTCTGCTCTTCTTCCATGGTTGGGTTTCTGCTGTGGTCTTTCTCAAACTTCTGAAGCGTCCTTTCTATTTACGTGTGATGAATCAGAATTGATTATTGTTTTGTTTCCTGCCGTCAGTTTCTAAAAGCAAAACACTTCCATTAATAGGATTAGTCAAATCATCATAAATATTCATGTGTTTTAGTTTAAAGGTTAGTGGCCAAGGCCCGAACCACTACTTGAAAATCTATTTTGTTCTTTTTCTTTTTTTAAAAATGTCAATTAGTATTTCCTTCTTTCATCAGATAATGATTTAAAAATTCTTAGTCCAATAGCATTTTGTAAACATTAAGAAGTTAAAACACATATACAAATTTATGACGTTGTTACCAAAGGGACTATTGTCTAATCGACATGGTGTATAAAAACTTGTTACAAGACCAAAAGCGTGTTGCACATTTTATGCGTGAGAAAGATTGTACATGCAAGATTATAGCGTTATCACGAAAGGACTATTGTCTAATCCGTGTGGCCCATGTAAAACTGTTGACATTATCTTATATAAACCTGACTCTCTTATTAAATCATTTTCAAAGTTGGTTTTGATGCGATATTAACGAGTGCAATTCGACAAATGTAAATGGATTTGATCAAAGTCTCCGGTCACGGAATCTCGAGAATTTTAAATCAACTACCACGACTACTCGTTTCTCTTCATTTGGACCTGAAATGATGGTAGGATCCGATTAAGGTGCTGGTGCGACCAGAGGGAAGTACTTGAGACTATCCAACATCTTGGAAAATAAGGTTGAATAAAGAATTTCTATAAAAGAACTGAATGCGAATGGTTATCCTCGGAGGGACACATCAATAGAAACAGTGTGAGTAGTTCTATCAATTCCACCTTAGTTACTCCACGATAAAATTTCTTGATTAATTCAGTTTCAAAATCTGGCTCCAGGCGTTTGTGATTGCAGTGGATCTCTCCACACTCCCACATTTCATTGTCGATTATGGCTTGATTCTCGAATACGGGAATTGAATACTTCTCTTTTAAAAAGGAACATTAATGGATATTTTTCTTTTCGATCACTTGTGATACCCATTTATGGGCTGTAAGCTATAGCTCCCAGTTATAGGATCAAACAAGATCATACAACTGGGATTACTCTCATAAAATTGAACCAGATCGTTTCCTTGATTAGATCTTCGGCTAACAGGGTTGATCTCTATCGTTGGGGGTGAACTACTCATTTGTTTTAAATAGATAACTCATTCCTTCGTCTTGATTTCTGAGAAGTTATAAATTGAACTTACAAAGCACAAAGATCCTAATAGCGGGTTAGTATACCTTCAAAGAAATGCACATTACTCTAAGGGTATCTTACAATGTCACTGGAAGGACCTCCCGCATGATCAGAGTAATGGCCATGGAAATCTTGGTGCCAGGCGATATTGAGGTCAAGGCCGATAAACCCAAAATAGGAAATAAATTCATTAGCTGAAATTAACAAGCATGTTGTAAACAATCTCTGAGGAAAATAAAGTGACCTATCATGTTCCAGCAATGCATTGGATTCCTCAATTACCGAATCACGATCACCAGCATTCCCTCACGATCCTTAAGAATAGTACCATTAGGCCCAGAACAATGAATTTGAGGTGTGAGTTCATAGTCAGGAGTAGTAACGAAAGAAATTGATTTGACCTTCAGGCGACAACGATAACATTCGGATCGAACGTGGGCGAAAAGAAGAAAGAAAATAAAGAGCGATCTATTACAAAAATAGTGAAAATAAAGAAAAATAAAGAAAATAAAAGAAAAAAATAAAGAAAATGAGCTTTATTCATCTGGACCTCTCGTCAGTCGCCAATTTGCTTGAATGGGATCGTAGTATTTCCTCAGGTTCTCAATTGGGCCCTAATCCGTGTGTTTGCTGTGGATTTAGTGGCGATTTGAAGTTCTGCTCCAGTTCAAATTACTCTTCCTGTATCGCGACACCTGAGCTCATGTGCGACATTGGCTTAAAGATTCTGGCTGCGAACTGGTCGTTCATGTCACGACACAATCTTATGCCCTTGTGAGTTGGTTGGTCGCTTGTGATGTCGCGACATCATGGCCATGTCAGCGACACTCGCTTGGCCTTGTCGCGACATCCATTCTAGTCAGCACGGTCTTTAATGGTTTTATTCACGATGTCGCGACATCGGGATGTTGCGACATTGGGTCAAGTCTCACACCCCTTCCAGCGGTTGTGTGATCTTCGGCGACATCAACTCCGTGCGAACATCAACATCATGTTACCTGTAGTTTGGGTCATTCACGATGTGCTGACCTCTATATCTTAAGTGGCGTCTTCTGCCACATCTTGGCTGGTCTCAATTTCACCTCTCGGCGACGTCTATCTTATCGTGACCTCAGCTCAAGTCATGCGGTCGCGGTGATGTGGATGTCGCGACATCAATCGCATCACGACATCGTCTTGGCGCGGCTTGGTGGTGTCCCCATTGTCGGCGACATCGGATTGATGTCAGCGACGTAACACCTCACCGCGGCACGTTCTGTTACGTTCGGTGTCGTATGATATCTTGTCGCGACCTCACTTTATGCGACAACCTTCAGCGGCGGTCTGCCAGCGACCCGACCTTATCTTCGCTGACATCGACTTCCGACTTCACGATCTTCCTTGATGGCACGATGTGACTTGGCCTCTGTATCGTGGCAATGGTTCATTTCCCGCCGGTGTGATGGTTCTGGTGTGGCGACATCAAATCTGTGGCGTCTTTTGTCACGATCTTTTCACGATTTCAAGCTGGTCTTTTTTTGATGTCGTGACTTGACCTCTTGTCGTGACATCATCAATGTGACATCAATCTACATTATGACACTCAAACAGTTCGGTGGCTTCATGATTCAAACCTCACTTAGCTTAAAAGGTGTTTTATTTGTCGCGACCTCATCCTCGATCAAACATCAAATTGTTGTGGCGACATGGAAATCTTCGTGTGGCGTCGTTCTCTGCTCGATTACCCGCCCGGTTGTGACCTGTACCGCTACGTCGCTACACGCATCAAATTCCTTTGATACTTTTGATTGTCCGACCTCCAAATTGTTTGTCATCAACTAGCGCATCAATGAATCAGCCAATTCTTTTCATTTACGCTGCGTTCATTTGCACTTTTCTTCCACTTATTCATATTTTCTGTTTCTTTCTCTCTTCATAACAATAAAAATTTGGTGAGTTTCTTCATTTTCTGTATATTAATTATTCATTTCTAGATGAAAATGAGTGAAAAATGGATAAATATAGATGACTTTTAAACATCGACAAGCAAGCAAAGAAAAAGTTTTAGAAACTTTAAAACAAACCATGAAAATCAAACCTGGAAAATGTTGTAAAGGTTTCACATTTTACAGGATGTTTTCCCGGAAAACAAAACATTTATCAAAGCATACACTCAGGCTCGTTTAGCTCATTGTTTCATTGCAAACTATTTTCCAGTGCAGTCATAAGATGTTTGGAACACAGTGGGATTCTCCACGACATTTATTGCAAGTGTTGTAATTAGAATATTATGTAGAATATGGCTTTTGAATTTGTATAAAGGAACATATGTATGTACATAGAGTAGTTTTTGTAGAATGTGTTGGTATCTTTGGTTGCCATATTTGGATATATTAACAAATTGGGATTGTATAAGGTTGGAATTATCATATGCGATGAATCCTCTTCATGAGTTTTCATTGCCAGATTTTGATAAGTTATAAATAAAGAAAATTTTGTGGGTTTCAGCAAGCAATGCGGCCGGCTTCACGGGAGTTTCCTAGTGGTTGGGGGTGGGTGGGTTTACGTGGGTGGCTGTTATCTGCCGGTAGGGGTGGGGTGTGTCATTGGCCCTTTGTGATCCTTTATATAAGTAGTCGTTTGCCCAGAAGGCAAGATCGAGTTGTGAGATCAGCAATGCAACACAGAATCTCAGGCAGATAAAAGAAGGCGCTCGGACCTTACAAAGGCAGGGTCCCTTTGAGGGGCGGGTTTACAACCTCTCCTTTGAGCTTCCACTTTCTTGAGATGGAGTCAGAAGATGGTGAAGTAATGAGCTCTTGTTGGTAGTCAGAGTCCTCACCACCTCGGCAAGTGAGTGTCTCCACGTCTCCCGTGTCGAAGGGAAGGCGAGCATTTCTTGAATCTAAATGAGGTGAAAGGACCAGAGGAGAGTTCGGTAGCCTTTCGAAAAACCTTAGCTCTCAGTGGACCAAACTAAACTGCCACACCCACACGCCCAGCGCCTCGGGGCGAAAGGGACATTGCCCCTCACGAACTTGGCTGGCGAGGATCGAGATACTCCCAGGTGTATCCCAGCGGAGGCAGCTCTAGGAGGATGGAGCCCTTGCACTTCTGTCTCTCTGCTTTTGCAGTGGCTGACAGACGAAGTTCTCCCAGAGTTGGCTTCTAGCAAAGAGAGGCCCAGGAGGATTCATCTTGGGGCGGAGGAGATGTCGAATAAGGGGAACAAGAAGGGATCACACCTGAAGAGTCGGGAATGTCTCAATTTGATTGAATCGAATCTTTGGGGTGACGCCTTGGTGGCCTTTACTTCCACGTCCTCGGGAGTAAGGTCGGGACGGATACATCGCTCGCATAATAAACAAAGTCAAGAACATGATATGACCTCTAAAATAGTAGACCCCTAGTAGCGCAGATGACACATAGGTTCTTAGGAATGGAGTCCATCTTTGTCGGAATCCTAGCGTATACGTCTTGATTGAGTTGTATTCTAATGTGACCCCAGCGAAGAAAACGTTTGCCAGTGCTTGTGGAAGAAATTCGGAAATGATAGGTCTGGCATTGGCCTACTTCAGAAATATCTAAGAAACCTTATAAGGCCTCTTATCTTTGAAAAATCCAGTGAGTGCTGAGCTATCTGCAAGGTTAGAGGCCCTTATCCACGAAAAAAAAACTAGAAGAAGTAGGCCAAGCACCCCAAAGTGGAAGTTTGGGCGGGCATACATTGAAATGTTGTGGACATTTTTGTAGAAAGGGTGGGGGGAGACGGTCGTTCTTAAAAACCGCCTCGAAGTATTCATCTTGGGGTCAGACGACAAAGGCGTAAGAAAGATCGAGGACCTATATTGAACGGAAGGAGGTCCATAGCAGATGCGGTTTTATGGAAATGAGGCTCAACGGCTAGGGCCCACGACTCGCGTACCTCACAGTGACCCTGGATGAGTGGGGTGGGATACACTGTCTAAGCTAATCTTCTCCTTGCCATACTGGCGGGAAGATAGTGGAAGAACCTTGGCGGCCCGACAACGGGACTCACAGGCTGCGCGGTCATGTGACTTAGAATCCTCAGCGGCCTTCCCACACTGGGGGCCTACGCTTGAAGACCCGAAGAAGCCGCGCAGTTAAGGCGGAAGAAGACAAACAAAGCAGCGAGAGGCGGGACCCCAGTCCGACAGCTGATTTAAAACAAGGAAAGAAAAACAAGTGAAGAAGAAGAAAGGCGCACCGAAGTAAGAAGGAAAGCGGGAAAACGGCCCCTAGGGAGACAAGATGACATAAAGCACCACAAAAAGCGGCGTTGATCAAAGGCCTTCGAGCCATGAAGAAGTGGAAAAGGGTGATACAAGGAATGTGTCTAAGATAACAGAAACAACGGTCGAAGCGGGTGTGGCAGAAGAGTGCCATCATTGTCACAAGGCGTTTGATGATGATAAGCCATGATAAATCATCCCGGATAGCCATTAGAGTAGTTGATCCGAAGCAGCGAGGGCTCGCTAAGCTTTGCTTAAACCAGGCTGAGAGGGGACCAGTGGGATAAAAACAAACAAGCCTAGAGGCTGCGAGCTGCGACGCAATAGTCTCAACTAAACCCGGACCTCCCACTTTATGAAGGGAGTTGGGTGATGAGCTTGAAAGTCATCTATTTTTAGTCCATTTTTCTGATCTATTTTTATCTAAACAGAATGATTTATATGCGGAATTATGAATATATGGCTTGTTAAATGGCAGGGAATTCAAGAAAAAGAAGAATATTTGCAGAAAAATGAAGGTGGATGAGCGTTAATGAGATAATTAGGTACGAAACAAGTTACGACGAAAAGAGCCGCAGATAAAGGAACGATGGCCAGTGACTTTGGCGACTAATCAAAATGCACTCTCGAGTGCGGCGGTAAAACTCCGGTCGAAGCAAACACTTGAAGAACAAAAGCGGTGAGAGTTAAAACTCCGGAGAAGCAACCAGAAATGATGAAAAGAAGACTTGGTGACATGCGGATGCGTCGTGACGCCGTGATAATCTGAAGAAAGCGATTACATTAAAAGCGATGCATTTGTCAGCGATGCCGATGAGTGAAGAGAAAGTGGCGATCACGGAATGATCAAGCTTGTCATGACATCGGGAAACATGAAGAGAAATTTGATAGAGGTAAGCTATAGGAGAATCGCGGAAGGCTATGACGGGCTTGGTGAGATGGCGATGTAAACTGAGTTGTTGCCGACGGAGGATTGAAATCAGCGACGCCGATACTTGACCGGTTAAGAGCCTGCGAGGGCGCGTTGATGCGGGACCGAGGATTGATCATCGGCGACAACGAGACCATCAAGTAAGCTGCGAATATAGGCGATGTGCGACAAAGGGTTGTTGTGGCGACACCGAAACGTCGATTATAGGCTTGTAAGTTCTAAAGGCGATGTCCACGATAAAGGAATGACTTGAAACACCAAAGCAACGGTTGAAGCCTCCGAGGAGAACTAAGTCGATGTCGCGACATGGCAAGTTGAAATTAGCGGCACTAGGAACTACGGTTCAAGCGAACGCGCCAAAAGTGATGTAGCGACAAGAGATGATGTCGCGACATCGGGAACCATCGAGATGAAAACGCAAAGTGGCTGGCGTGGATAAGAGATTGAGAGTCGGGACATCGCAGGCGTTCGGTCCTAAAGCTACGAAGACTTGGCGATGTAGCGACAAGACGCCGATGTCGCGACATGGAGAACTGTAGTACCCAAAGGCATAAAGTGATGTCGCGACAAGGGACGAGGTCGCGACATGAACATCGATTGGAAGGTATTGTAGTCCATAGTTGATGTCAGACAAAGAGATTGATGTCGCGACATCAGAACCTTCGTTGACACAGAGAGCGTGGGTTGATGTCCGCGACCAAAGATTGAGTTGCGCGACATCATGAGCGACGATTTAGAGGCTCGCGTAGACTTAAGTTGATGTGTGACGTGAGATCGTCGTCTTCAGCGACATGGATGATCAGCGACAAAGTTTGAGGTAGCGACTTGAGCGATAACGGGCGGTCGCGGAAATCCTAATAAGTCGTTGGGATTAGGGTGGCGAAACCACATAAATGCAGCGACTACCGAAGAGGCGCGGCAGCGGTGGCCACGAGACGAAGGTGCAGGGAGGCGAAGGCTCATTACATCTTTATTTTCTTTTAGTTTTCTTTCTTTTCTTTTCTTTTCTTCAATGATAGTTAAATTAGATTAGATTTATGTTTTGTTTTCTTTTTATTTTCTAGATACGTATTGTTTGTCGATTTAGAGCGAGGAAAATTTGAATGCAATTCTATTCTTTTCAAAATTACTACGGAATGTTTGAAGTTAGGACAAATTTACAGATTGACTCTTTAGTTTAAATTTATTCAGTTATTCTTATGATCGGAATGCGTAGCGTGTAATTTCATTGAGAATCAAACCATTAGAGTGAATCTTATGGTGAGAAAGTGCTCTGTGGTGGTTTCCCGGCCATCTTGAATTCCCGATTTATGAATTTACTTAAGGTGTTGGGTTTCTTGTTTTTGATGAATATCGAGTTTCTTATATACAGTTATAAGATTTGTGTTGCTCTACGATTTCAGGCCCTCCCGAGTGACTGAAAGAGCTGGAGTCTAAGAGTTATGGCTTGATTACTTGAAAGATATGCTATTGGTGAATCTAATGAGCTTTGCAAGAGTTTACTTGATAAATCTCTTCTCATGAGAATCGAGAAAGAGTTGAATGAGTTATCAATTTAAACAAGCAGAGAGTTCACCTCGATTCAAATAGTGAGGCGATCAGGTGTTAGGCGAGATGTCCAATCAAGGAGAGGGGTGATCTATTCTAATTTTGAGGAAAGAGCATCCTGGAAGTTGTATATCACTTGTGGCCAGATAACTTGGGAGCTAAGGTTTGAGTCCATAAAATGGGTATGAAGTATTGCAAAGAAAAATACCCCGAGTTAAGGAAATCCTTTTAAAGTAGTTACATCTCATTCCACGTCTTGAAAGATCAAGGAATTAGATAATGAAATGGGTGTGTGGAGAGATCCGGCTTTGCGCTAAACGCAGACTGATTTAAAATCGGGAAATATTGAAGTTTTGTATCGGTGGTAACTACGAGGAATTGGTACTTGGCTATAGCGGTATACTTGATGTGTTCTACGAAGATAATTGATACGGTGTCTCCGTTTGTTTTCTTAACTATTCTTTATTCTTTATTCTTATTATTCCGAGTTTATTTGATTGCTCATTTACTTTACTCGTGTTAGTAAATTTCCGGCTTCTTAAGGCGGTTGTATCACTTTATGGTCCCGAATAGTATGAAGCTTGAGTAGTCGGGGTAGTTGATTTAAAATTCTTGAGATCTCGTAGGATCGATATCTACGGACTATATCCATTTTATTACTTTGTCGACTTTGTGCGCGCTAACGATGTCGGTGAAACCAAAATTGAAAATGATTAACTCTAGGAGATTTTTGGTCTCAAACAGGTTTTATGGTGCAGTTTCCGGGGATTAAATAATAACCCTTTGTGGCAATTGTGCAATAAATTTGTATATGTGTTTTTGGTCACAGGGTCATCAAGTTTTATAGGCGCGGATTCTTAGGATCAAAAGAATTTGATAGATCGATATTAGGATGAAGAGAAGGAAATACTAATTTGGACATTTAAGAAAAAGAACAAAAATAGTTTTCAAGCGGTGGTTCATTTTGACCACTAACCTCTGATAAACCATATTGAATATATTTGTTGTTTAACTAAATCTATTAATGGGAGTGTGTTTTTTGCTTTTGAAAAACTTTGATGCATAGGAAGACGAAAATTGATCAGTTCCGGTGGTCCCGAATTAAACGCCGACTTAGAAAGACAGGAAAGCGAGAAAACACCACCATGGCGGGATGAAAGGCAGGGATCAAGCGAGGACCTGGGGCGGCGGCGAGACCTCGATAATGGCGATACCATGGAGGAATTTTGGAAATTCGATCATTGATACTAATACTCGACAATCGGAAGGCTTTGCGCTATCGATGCCAACAACGCACTGAACTAAAACGGCCTTGCAATTACCATGGGTGTAGCAACACCGGTTCTTGTCATTCCAGAGATCTAATGAACACGGGAAGATTTCTCGGGATGGCGAACACGAGTTCTGGTATTGAATGGGGTGAGACGAGAAGTTATCAGTTACATATTCCCATTCTACTCCCACAAAGTCGGCTGACCCACGTGGTATGAATCTTTACCATAGTTCTGTTGATACTTAGGAGGAGGCGGTAGAACCTATTTGGGGCGATTCTTCCCCGTCACTCACCTCGAAAGGAGGAGGGAAATCATTGTTTTTTGGGGAAGATGAGAGCTGTAACTGGGAAAGATTGAAGCGATTTGCTTTGAGAAGATACTATCATGGGATATTAGATCGAAGAGCCTTGAGATGGACATTGTATATCATGCCTTGAATGATAACATCAAGGGGATCATTGATGCTTCATGTTGTAAGACATTAATGGCGTCTTGAAGAGCGAGGGCGATAGAGGACTGGCAAAATGCAATGAAACTCATACGAGTTTTCAAAGAGGCTGTGAGAGGAAAGGGGATCATGGAAATTTGGCTTGAGATAAGATGCTATGGAAGCAAAGTTGGATGCTATTATGCATCGAATGGGCCGCAAAAGGAGAATTGCCTGTATTATGAAGTAAGGCCGATTAAAGTATTGAAGGAAAGTCTTTGAGAGAAGCTGCTTGAAGAAACGATTCTATGATCTTTGAAGAGGTTAAGTATGCGGGTGAGCGAGAGCTTACCATTTCAAAACCAAATCTAACACATTGGCTACATTATCACCCAGCCTTTCGGGAACCGTGAGAATTTCTCATATGGTGGAGGGCTTCACTGAGGCGGGGACGAGGAGATCTCGACAAGGGTATCAACAGCCACAAAGTTCCAGCGGCCCGGCGAGGAAATGACACGAAATGAATATCGAGAGGGTGGAAGGAGGGCCGTCTTTTGAAAAACGAATCTTTTGCATTCATGGGGATAATAAAAAAAAGAAGGCTGGTGAACCTCCGCTGAACAAAAGTTTGCGAGTTGGAAGCATGCGCTACCAATTCTGAATTTTGAGAACACCTGATGCATCCACGAAGAACACGGAACCACGTAGGGCGGTTGGCCACAACCACCGGCTGGGGAGGAAAGATACCTTCCAGTGACACGAAGAAAAATCGAAGAATTTGCATGCATTTTGTGCGGTGAGGAAGTGGGAAGGAAATAAAAGATGAAGGAAAAGATGACGGCGGCAAGAAGAACAAGACTAGAAGGAAGAGTGCTGGAGAAAGAAAAGAGTAGCAGGGAAGAACATCGAGGATCTAGACTTGCGGTCATTTCACGAGGCTATGAAATCGAGATAGAGGAGGCGGTTCTGAGTTTTTGAGGAACTCTCGAGCTGGAGATCGGTATGCCTTTTCTTGAAGTGGTAACTCGAGATGCCACTCTATGCAAAATTTGCGAAGGGCAAATGCGAAGCAGAAAGAAAAATAGTAGAGGAAGGAATAGTGAATCCTCACGCCACTTGCGGTGCGATGTCGAGAAAGAACTACCGAGTAAGATGAAAGACCAGAGAGCTTCACGATTCCTTGTATTATTGGAGAATTGAATTCGGGAAGCTGCTTTGTGACTCGGGAGCTAGTATCAATTTGATGCCTCTTTACGTTGCGAGAAAACTAAGTTTTGGGGGAGGTTATTCCCACCAGCATTACTCTTCAAATGGCGAACGGTCGATGGTGAAACTTTGAAAGGTCTTAGAAGATAATCTTGGTCCCTTTGTTGGGAAATTTGTTTTTCCGGTAGACTTCATCGTGCGGACGCTGGAAGAAGATTCACAAGTACCCACTCTTTGGGAAGACCATTCTAGCTCTTTGGGGCACACTTTCGATTGACTTGTCTGAAAAGGAGTTCTTACCTTGAGGGTTGGAGAAGAGCAGCTGCACCCCGGAAGATTTTGATCAAAGTATGAAAAATATAGACGAGACAAGGAAAGTTGCAATGTAGCGATTTTGTCTATACTTCCAACACGATGTGCTTGATGGATGTAATATTCCGAGTTTATGATGAAAAGAGATGAATTCCCGGTATCACAGAAGATGTATTACGAGATTTCCATACGGTTTCATTCTTTAGAAACTATGATAGACTTAAAGCAAAACAAGAAAAGACAATGGGGAAAATATATTGAAGGAAATTCATCGAAACCGATCTTGAAGGGTAGTTTTGAAAGAGTTTGCCGTCATTTAAAGTATGCTTACTTAAATTACCAAAGAAAAACCAGTGATCATTTTGACCCGATTTCGAGTGATGGCGAGGAACAAAGATTCTTCGAAAATGATAAGGAAGCATAAGGAATCGCTAAGCTTGGTCCATTAAATTTGAAGGGTATCGATCCATCGATTTACATACATAAGATTACGCTGAAGAGACTGAACCATGTAGAACACGAGGAGTGAGATCCGATTGATGAAGGAAGTAGTCGGAGAAGAATTTTCAATTGCTTGAATCTTGGGTTTTATCTATGCTATTCCAGACGGTACTTAGGTGAGCCCGATCCATGTGGTTCCAAAGGGGGTTTCTTGTGATGAGAAATGAAAAAAATGGGTGATTATGAGCAATTGACGGGATGGAGGGTATGGCAGTGATTACGGGAGTTTGGTGTGACGAAAGATCATTTTTCCTTTGCCTTTTCGGTGATGAGATGTTAGACGGGTTAGCGGGACACCCTCACTTTTGTTTTACGGATGGGTACTCGAGGATACAATCAGTTGCTAATACGCTGAGGATGAGAGAGGCCGCGTTCAGCATGCCCACATGGTACCTTGCCTTGAAGGATGCCATTTTGGGGTATGTAATCTTCCATTCATTTAGTGTATGATAGCCATGTTAAGTTTGGTTGAAGAGAGTGATGGAAATTTTCATGGACTGACTTCAGCATGTGTGGATCCGACTTTGATCGATATGTTTGAACAATCTGGAAACGGTATGAATGCACGAACAAGCGACTATTGAATTGGGAAAATGCCATTTTATGGTGACCGAAGGTATTGTTCTTGGGCATAAAATTTACGCTGCGGGTAGAGTGGATATTGATCAAGGTATCCATTATCAAAACTCTTACACCACCTACCACGTTAAAAGGAGTAAGCTTCTTGGAGGAATGAGTGGATTTTACGGAGATTCATGAAGACTTTTCGAAAATAGCCGGACCAACATGCGGATTCTTGGGAAAAGATAAAAGGTTCAATTTTGAGTGACTCGCAAGGATGCTTTTGAAGAAATCAAAGTCAGAGGATTAGTACAAGCACCTATAATGTTTTGCACGGAGAATGGGATCGGGGATTTGGAAATAATGTGTGATGCAGTGATTTTGCCATGGGGCTGGCATGTTGGGGCAAAGAAAGAGAAATTCGGGGCCATATACTATGCCCGTGAGAGACCTTCAATGAAGCCTGAGAACTACTCAACAAGCGAGAAAGGAGATACTAGCCACTAGTATTTGCTTGTGAAAAATTTAAGGCAGCACATTTTAGGATCCCATGTGGTAAATTCCTGCGATCATGACAATCGGAAATACTTGATGTCAAGTAAACGAGATTGATAAGGTGGAATGTTTGGCATTCACAGGAGTTTGATTTGGAAATCAAGGATAAAAAGGATGTGACAATGTGATAGCTGATCACTTGTCAAGAGTAGAAAGATTGATGATGAAGAAGATAGCCAGTGTTAACGAGAGAACTTCCCGGATGAAGCGATTGTTTAAGGTTTCTTCGACTTAGCGGTATGCGATATTATGAATTATCGGCTTGTGGAGTTAGCTGCCTTGAATTCAGCCACCAGCGAAGAGGAAACTCGGAGCGACGCGAGGAGTATTATATTTGGGATGACCCATTATTATTGAAAGAGGTCTTGACATGATATGGAAGATGTGTGCGGGAAAGTGAGCAAAGCTGACATTTTAAATGATCACCATGCATCACCATATGGGGACATTTTACGGAGAAAGAGCGACTCCGCAAAGATACTCAAATCCAGTTTGTTGGCCCACTATCTTGCAGAGATTGTGCTGAGTGGATTAAATTATGTGATAGATGCCAAAAGATTGGAAATATCGTGTGAGGGAATGAAATGCCCCTCAGAGGTATTTTGGTGATACAAATTTTTGATGTATGGGGAATTGATTTTATGGGACCTTTCCCACCATCATTTGGAAATCTATACATACTACTAGCAGTAGATTACGTTTCCAAATGGGTGGAAGCCGATGGCTTGTCGAGGAATTGATGCTAATACGGTTGTGAGTTTCTTGCGAAGAATATTTTGAAGCGGATTTGGAACACCCAGAACTATCATTAGTGATGGGGGAACCCACTTTGCAAACAAAATATTTGCAAAACTTATGAGCAGGTATGGGATCAAGCATGTAATGAGTTTAGCTTATCATCCCAGACCAATGGACAAGCAAAATTTCCAACGGGGGAGATCCGAAAGAGATACTTGAAAGACGGTGAGCTTTCGAGCGGGAAGGATTGGTGGCACAGAGCTTGATGATGCACTTTGGAGCTTACGGGATTTGCCTAAAACCCCCATTGGAATGTCCCCATACGAGTTGTTTTTGTGGAAGCCCATGTCATCTACCTCTTGAGTTGGAATACAAGGCAATGTGGGCCATCGAGAAGTTAAACTTTGATTTTAAGAGCTCTGAGGAAGAAAGATTGCTCAGTATGCAGCGGAGGAATTGAGAAATGAAGCTTATGATAATGCTAGAATATACAAAAACCAGAACAAAGAAGTAAGCATGATCAGAGGGAATTTTGAGAAAGAGTTCAGAGCGAGGGGAGCAGGTTACTGTGTTTAATTCCTAGACTAGAAATTGTTTGGAGAATTAAAATCAAATGGAGTGGGCCGTACGGTGGTGTCAAGTACTACATTTGGAGGCGGTGACGGGGCGATAATGGGGAAGAATTCAAGGTCAATGGACAGAGGTTAAAGCATTATACAAACAGGGAAGAAATGAAAAGAACTCAAGCTGGTTCTTAAGGAAGAAGAAGAAGCCTGGCAGCCGAGTCAGTGAGACTCAGCGAGCGGTAATGGGAAGCGACCCGCCAAGGATTTAATTTCGTTTAAGTTTTGAAATATTTTCTTCTCTTAGTTGATGAAATTAGATCAGATTTGTTTTATAAAGATGGATTTAATTTTAGAGTGTAGTAGTTTAATTAGATTTTTCTTGAATATTGCGTGAGCTTAAGGTTTAAAGACATGAATGGCAAGAGGCGACTAAGAACGATTCCGGCTGACTTGCGGAGAATTACTGACATGAGAAAAATGGGAGTAACCTTCTCCCTAACCCAATTCTGTAGATATACTTGAATTGATTGTTAAATCTTTGCTTGGAGATGCCTGAAGAGATGTCTAAAAGGGTTAGGAACAATAAGAGAATTCAAGGTTCATGAGATCATTGAGTTAAGGGCTTAGGTCGCGACAGAAAGGTTATGTTGTGACATAAGTGATGTCGCGACAAAACATTGATGTCGTGACCTGTTTTGAAAGGGCAAATTGTGAGTATTGAAGGAAGAAGGTATATGTCGTGACACCACTGTGAAAAAAAAAAAAATGATGTAAACAACCCAGTAAGTGCAGGGAAATAGTGGGGAATAAAACGGGAATAAAAGGATGTCATGACATGATAATCAAACAATTCCTAAAATCCACTAATGTCGACAAAGCTTAGCATGTCGCGACATAAAAAATTTTTTAGCCTATTAACTCACTTTAAAAAGCCATAAATTCAATGATCTCAAATAAAAGAAATGAATTGAGTCGCGACAAGTTTTAATGAAGCAAATAATTAGCCCTAAACATTGATTAATTGCAGCTATTGGAAACTTTATCATTCACTCCACACCACATAGCTATTCACCTTCTTCCTCATCCGGAATCTCTCAACCCCTGAAAACCACAGCTTTGCCAAACCTTCTAAAAGCTTCTTCCGTTTCAATGGCTACAAAAAATTCCCACCTGATCCCACTACTTTAGACGAGATTATGAGGAACATGAACAACGAGAGGAAGAAGAAACTTCGCCAAAAAAACGGTTAAACCCGAGACTCGTCGGGAAGAACAATGAGAGAGGTGCCATCGAAACACCAGAAGCTTGGCCAGAGCTCGAAAAGAGCAAAAAGGGAAGGGAAGGTGAGAGAAGAAGAAGAAGTAGAAGATTTGCGTGTCGGACGAAGCGTATTCCAGTGGAAAAAGTATTAGCACTAACAAAGGGGTTTGTCACGGAGAGGAGATTCAAAATCACATTTACTCCTTTCAGGAGATGATAGACGAGAGAGGGTGGGAGAGTCTCTACTTTGAAATAGAATTGCAACCTTTGGTAAGAGTTTTATTCAAATTTGTAGGAAGGAAGGATGGAGGCGGTTTTGTGAGAGAATGCGGGTTTCATATGAAGCTAATGCCATCAACGAGGCCTATGGCATGACAGTGCATAAGCATGGTTCCAAATTCAAGAAACTTTTGGAAAAACCAGATTTTGGAAAGATTGCCAAGAAGCTCACTAATGGTAAAAGTGCCGGCTAAACCCGAGGAAGGAATGCGAGAACATTCAGCGGGAAGCCTCAGCGAGGAAGCCCGAAGGTATGCTTTTACTTCACGGCTTGTCTTGGTTCCAACAAAACACGTGTGCACAGTGAGAGAACAAGAAGCTGTGTTGCTGTATGCCATCCTAAAAGGATACAGGATCAATGTAGGAGTTGTCATTGAGAATTCTATCATGAGGTATCATGAAGGGACTAAAAGAGGGTTTATTCCTCACCCAGCAACAATCACAATTCTATGTTTGAAGGGTACGGGGTAAAGGGTATGAGGCTCTCGGAAAAGAAGTACCCCGAGGCTTCACCACTCCTTCGACGGGAGTTAGCAAGGACCAGAAACCCCGAGGAAGAAAAGGGGGGGTGCTGGTAGAGGAAGAGATGAAGCCAGTGGAAAGACCCGAGGAAAAGGAGACTCGGAGGTTCTTTGATCGAGACGAGCAACGGAAAACTCACAGCTGACAGTTTCATTTCTTTGTGTGGGAGGGCGGGATGAGAGCGGTGATAGACTTCTCCATTCCCTTAGCGGTTCTCCTCTGTGCGAGACGGGGGATTTCGACATGGAGAAGCTCGAGGAGCACGAAGAGGCAGTTTGATCTTGGAAGCTCTCGATGCCATGCAAGAGAATGGATGAAAAACGGAAAGTGGAACTCATGGGAGTCGAGAGAAGGCATTTATGAAAAGAATTGAAAGAAGAGATCGGCGTGGGAGAGAATTAAGCGGAAGGAGAAGAGGCATGAGATTGAGCTCTGAGAGAGAACGGCCGAGTGGGGAGAAGAATTTGAGCAGAAGAGAGGCAGATGAAAAATTTTAGACGGCAAGGGGAAGAGTTTAAGAAAGAAATGAAGGAAAGAGATCCTGATGCATTACGAAACTCAAACTAAGTCATGAAGCTTTTTATAACAATCGGTTTGAGCGTGATTCTGACTCCTCACATTGATAAAGAAAAGAGATCTGAGGCTTGAAGCTAAATTTGGGAGCAAATCAAGGGCTTCAAGTTCTATACAAGTCTCTATAGAAGGATTGAAAATAAAGCTGGATGATAGAGACAAGAAGCAAAATCTTGAATCCCATGGGCGAGAATGGCTAGAAAATTTGGATCGATTAACAATAATCTCTCAAATTTTTGGGAGTCATGACTGAAATAGAGAATACAATGAATGGTTTGGGAAAGTAGGATGGGATTGAACAAAAGGTTGATCTCTCTAATGAGATTTTCATTGAAGAACAAATGGAGAGGGAAACCAAGAAGAGAATTGAAAATTCCTGAATTCCCAGCTCATTTAGGTACACTAGACCTAGATCCCCCCAACATCTTTGCTCCTGGCTATTTCAAAAGAAAAAAATAGACCTTCTCCCTGCCTAACCTTCATTACCCTCTTTATCCCATTTGAATTGTATCCAACTGTTGCAATTGAATCAGAAATAAAATAAGAAATTTGAATTGAATTGTTGTGTGCTATTTTGAATTTGTTTGTTCAATGTTGTGTTGCTTTGTGATGCATAGTTGGGAGAAAATAAAGTAGGAATTAGTTCCCGAGGAAGAAAAGCTGTTGAGATGTCATGAGCTGCGTTGAATGGAAGCTGAGTTAGATTAAATAAGTGAAATCTAGAATAAGGGGCCGGCCGAATACAATTTTATTGAAACCTGTGAAGTGCAAAGTGAAGCTTAAATTTAGGTACATTGAGTCCGAATAGAGGAAAATGTAATGAAATTGAAGGAACAAAACTTATTTTGAGATTGTAGGTATGAACAATGAGTCGAGGGCATTGGATACTAAAGGAGTTTAACTACTCATCAACAAAAATTAGGAACTCTATTGGTCGATAACGTTAGCTAGCGAATTCTAGAACTTGTTAGATTATTGATTGAGGCGGAAATCCTAGTGATGCAGCTGACAAGAAATGATACGAGACCATTCTTGGAAAGTTTGAGCCATTCAAGCCATCCTGCACATATGCTAAAGCATATACAGCAGTTAAGAAATTGAGCGATCAAGCCTTATTTCTAAAGATCGACTGATTTAAACTGACCGCCCGAAAGAATCAATGCTTCCCGGTAAGAACTTTGTGATTACCAATAGCGAAAGAGGAAGAAAGAAATCAAGTTTGGGGGAGGTTGTTTTTGAAGAACTCAAGGAGAAAAGATAGAAAAAGGGGAATGAAAGAAAAAGGGTCAAAAACAGAAATACAATAAAAAAAAAAAGGGGATAAGTTTTACCTTGTGGCCTAATTCTCTTGAACTATTAAGTTCTTAGGGATTTCAACACCCTGTACCTAATGCCATACGGTATGGGGTTACTAACTGAAAGTTCGCTAAGGGTGTTAAGCTTCAAGAAGTAAAACATTTGCACTATCCGAATGGTAATGAAGCAAAAAATTCCCAGGTTGAATTACAAATGAGAAATGAGGCATATAGTTACGAATAGAAGAAATCCGGAGATGTCTAAAAATGAAGTTTTTTGGGGAGTTTATTAAAAGAAACTACGAGGAAAGGGCGTGAGTAGAGAAAGAAGAGAGAAAAAGTTAGGGGTAATCTAAACCCGAAAAGAGTTCCTTTCTATCTGCCCTTACCCCGAGCCCTAATTTACAAGCCCAAAAGACTGATTGATCTTGAAGGATGGAATTACCTACATTAGTAGGAGATCAATATGAATAACAAGCTTATGGAATTTGGAAAAGCAATAAATGATAAAAGCGTGAAGGACACAGGGAGTTAAGTGAATAATTATAGAAGATGAAAGGAGAAACAATTTATTTTCAAAACGAGGATCAATGATTATGTTGTTTGTAAAAACAATTTCAACGAGTTTAGTTTTGTATACTATAAGAGTAAAACCAACTGAAATTTGGACTTGAAGCTAGATGTCTGAGAAAATAATGCATACCTTGTATTTCAATTAAATTGAATGCTCTTCTTGAGAACAAATCGGAAAAATGTCAGCAAAATTTTCTTTTATTTTGTTTGAGGACAAACAATTCTTTCTTTCTTTCTTGAGGGCCAGCTTGGAAATTTTAAGTTTAGGGGAGTTTGATGAGCTTGAAAGTCATCTATTTTTTTTAGTCCATATTTTACGATCTATTTTTGTCTAAACAAAGGCGAGTTTATGTGCGGAGATTATGGAATAACTAACCAAGCTTTGTTAAATGGCGGGGAATTCAAGAAAAAGAAAGAATATTTGGAAAAAGAAGCGGAAGGTGGATGAGCGTTAATGAGATAATTAGGTGAAACAAGTTCTTATTGAAAAGTAGATAAAGGAGCACGATGTCGTGAAGAACTCAGCGACAATCAAAATCACGTATCGAGGGTGCGATAGTAAAACTCAGTCGGAAAGCGAAGCTTACTTGAAGAGCGAGCGGTGAGAGTTAAAGAAACTCCAGGAGAAGCAACCGAGAAATGAAAAGACTTGGTCGCGACATCCCGGATCGCGTCGTGAGCATCGACTGATAATCTGAAGCGATCCCATAAAAGCGATGGTATCGCGATAACGATGAAGTGAAGAGAGTGGCGACATCCGAATGATCAAGCTTGTCGCGACATCGAAACATGAAAGAAATTTGATAGAATTAAGCTCTGAGGAGAATCGCCTTGAAGCTAAGCGGGCTTAGTAGAGATAAAAGCTGATGGCTTCGAGTTGTTGTCGTAATGAGGATTGAAGTCGCGACATCGATGCTGACAGAGTTAAAGAGCACAACGGGGGCATGAATTGATGCATGATAAAGAGTTGATGTACGCGTAGCGGGAACCATCAAGTGAAGGCTGCGAGCCATAAAGGCGTCTCGCGACAAGAGATTGTTGTCGCGACACCAAAAGCCCGTCGGTGACTTATAGAAGTTCCTGGCTGATGTCACGGCGAAGGAATGGCGTCGCGACACCAAGCAACAGTTGAAGCCTCAGGAACTAAATTCGATGTCGCGACATGAGATCAAAGGTCGCGACACTAGGAGCGACCGGTTCAAGGCTGCGAGCCATAAAGTGATGTCGCGACAAGAGATTGATGTCGACATCGGGAATATGCATCGGATGAGGAGGCTGCGAAGAAATGTAGGCTGCTTTGTCACGACGAGAGATTGGTCGGGGCGTCATGAGCGTTAGGTTAAAGGCTACGAAGACTTGGCGATGCCGACAAGACATCGATGTCGCGACATCGGAGAACTACTATTGAAACTGCGAGGCATAAAGTGATGTCGCTGACGAGGGATAAATTCGCGACATCGGTGACTATCGATTGGAAATTGCGATCCGTATAGTTGATGTAAGAACGAAAAGTTGATGTCGCGACATCAGAATAACCATTTGAAACTGCGGGAAAGCGTGGGTTGATGTCGCGACGAAGATTGAGGTCAGCATCATGAGAGCGACCCGGTTAAACATAGACTTAAGTTGATGTCACGGCGTGAGATTGATGTACAGCGACATGGATGATGTAGCGTGAAAATGAGGACCCAATTCGCGGCGGAGGCGATAACTTGGGCGGTCACTTGGAAATCCCTGGCCGAGATGCGTTGGGATTAGGGCGAAACTGAAACTCTGCATAATCTGCGGCTACCCGGAAGAGGAGCGCGGCTTAGGCGGTGACGGGGCTGAGAGTGCGGGGAGGCTGAAGGCTCATTTTCTTTACTTTTTCTTTTTAGTTTCTTTTCTTTTCTTTTCTTTTCTTGATATTTGATAGTTAGAGAGATTAGATTAGATTTATCGTTTTAATTTTCTTTTTATTTTAAGATACAATGTGTTCCGTTTAGGCGTGAATCACGAAATTCTATTCACTTATTCTTTCAAATTACTACCTGAATGTGTTCAAGTTCGCATTACCGAATTCAACTCTTTAGTTTCAATTGCGCTATTCTTATAGACGAGGAACGCTATAAATAGCTGTGAATTCAAGAATCATAATCCACTTCCATTAAGTCGTAATGCAATGTAAATTATTCTTCCTATAGTCGCTTCAAAGAACTCTTGAATTTCAATTTATGAATTTACTCGGTGTCGGGTTTACCGTTTTTGATCTCGAATACGCTTTATACCCGTTATAAGATTCGTCTCATTGCTCGATTTCGCGGCGCCTCCGAGCCGACAATGCAGAAGGCAACTCTAAGTGAGTTACGAGTAATCGTCAAGGTATATTAACTCCGCTATTTGATCTAATGGCTTTGCAAGTTTACTCGATAAATCTCTTCTCACTTGAAATCAAGAAAGAGTCGAATGAGTTATCAATTTAAACAAGCAGAGAGCTCACCTCAATTCAAATAATGGCGCCTAACTCTAAGTAATTGTGATCTAATCAAGGAGAGGGTGATCTATTCTAATTTTCGAGAGGAAGAGCATTCGAAGTCAGATATCCTCACACCGATAACTTCAAGGAAGCATATTACAGTCTATAAACAGACAAGACGCAGTTAAAAATACCCGCATTAAGGAAATCCTTTTAAAAGTAGTTATCTCATTCCCGTCAAAGAATCAAAAAGAAATTAGATAATGAACATGGAGTGCGAGAGATCCAGCCTTTACCGTTAAACGCCTCGACGTATTTTAAAATCTGAAATATTCAAGAAGTTTTATCATGATAACTACAGGAATTGGTACTTCACTATAGCAAGATACTTGATGTGTTCTCTCGAAAAGATAATTATTCGTCCATTGTTTTCTTAACTATTCTTTATTCTTTATTCTTTATTATTCCAGCTTATTTGATTGCTCATTTACTTTACTGTGTTAGTAGAATTTCCAAATTTTCTTAAGTCGGATTCCAATATCACTTTATGGTCCAAATAGCATGGAAGTTTCGAAAGTAGTCGTGGTAGTTGATTTAAAATTTCAGGATCTCCGCGATCAATATCCTGACTTATATCCATTTTATTACTTGTCGACCAAGACTTCATAAGATATCGTGCCAAAAACCAAAATTGAAAATGATTAACTCTAGGAGATTTTGCCTCAAATGTGTTTTATAGTGCGCCTGTGGATTATTAATAACCCTTGGTAATCAGGTAACTAAATTTGTATATGTGTTTTGGTCCGAGGTCATCATCGGGCAATAAACCCAACCGTTAAGTTCGGCCCACAATGGCATCCTACCCACGCCAAAGACACGCCCGTAAATCTAAAGCTTAAACCACCCCGCTAGGTAACTGGGCTGATATATGTTCTTAAACTCATGCAAAGGAAAAGCCCGGCCTCCCCCCGATCCGCGCCCACCTGGACAGAAAGGCATCTTATACGATCGCGATCCGTTATCCTTTACACTGGGTCCATGAGAAGAAAAACTCATCACCCAAACTTAGATAATCGTGATCATTGTCTAACAAGAAAGTAACCACAATTTCTCCCTATAAATACCGACTCATTATACCACAAAAAGGTACGCAATCATAATACCATTGAGAGTTGAATTCTTCCTCTTAACAAGAGTAGAGCTGACTCTAAAAGATCGTACAGCCTGCCAGCCGCACCCTCGTCGACCATCCTTCAGCCACAGGCCATGCAGCAAGCCAGACAACAACTCACTCAAAGAGACCGACCCAACCACTTCGAGAAGATCCAACCTTAACTCCAGGTTAATTCACGTAAGCTATATTTAGTGTTTTTCTTATTTCGTTTTTTCTTTTAAAATAAAACAAAAATAAGTTAATCTCAAATTATTCAAAATAATCTAAAGATTACATTTTTGTTAAAAAACACATAATAACAAAAAATGTGGGATCCGCATATATCTTATATTTGTAATTAAAATTTTAAATGTAAATTTTGGCAATTTTAATGATGTAAAAACGTTTTTATACCTATGCAATATGTAGTAAAAAAATATAAAAATGTTCCTTAAGAAAGTGTTTTGGTTAAAAACGTTTTACAAAAAGCAGTGTTATATCATTTAATATCGATAACTTATTAATATTATTATATTGTTCATTTATTCTTAAATATTATTATTGAATATCAATAATTTTCTTTATCTATTATTTTGTCCTTTTTTAATAATCTTTCTAATTAATTAATGGAGGAGCCCCAATATAAAAAGGAGTTGAATAGAGTTGGCAAATGACAATTGATTCGATTTTATAAATCAGAATTTTTATATATATGTAAGTGGGATATAGGGAGAGATCTATCTGAATAACTTGAGAAAAACAGAAAGGGATTTTGTACGCTGCTTTCCATAGTGTCCTCACGTGGTTCTGTCCATTTCTAGCCCTAAAAAAATCCTGCAGCATCGATTAGGGTTTAATCTGTTATCGATTTTGAGAATCTCTGGAAGATGGAGAGCATTCTCTCAGCTGACAAGCAAAACATGGTGTCCTCCTTTCTCGAGATTGCCGTGGGTCAGTCGGCCGACACAGCCAGGCAGTTCTTGCAGGTTACTCTCGTTTCACGTCTCTTTTCTTTTTTGGGCTTTAATTACTTTTTTTAGTGTTATTCTTTTGTTGAATTTTGTAGAAACTATGGGTTGTTGTTGATGGGTTTCAGTTTGATTTTCTTAAGTTTAAGAGATCAGGGGAAACGGGAAAATAATATATAGTTTGAATGTGGAACTTCAAAACTGATTTTCTGGAGTAGAAGAAGGTGAATTCGAAGTTCTATTGAGTACATGAATGGATAGAGTCTTGATTCCTTCTATGATAGGTAAACAAAGAAGAAAGTGGCGAAATTTTCTTCTTAAATTGAATAATTAATCGATCTAATTAGGCGTGGATGAGGGAAATTGTTACTCGTACCTGGTTTTTTTGTGTGTGTTGACGGTAATCTGGTTATGAAAAGATCCAGATTTGCGCATAGTTGGTACACATGGTAATGCTAAGGAATATGCTATGCTTGCTGATTGGGTACCGACTTTCTGGCAATGTTATCGGTGAACAGAATGTCGATACTAGGGTTGTTGGGTATTTCTATTTGATTATTTGCGGGCCAAAAGTACAACAATAAATGATGGTATGGTAGGAAGAGTTTGTATCTGGAGGCACATTGTAGCCCATCCAGGTCCGGTGGTCAGGGCAAGGGCTGATACGTGTGGAAGAGGCAAAAGGTCTTGGGTTTGATTCCCACCACTCGGATTTTCACAGATTACTCATGTTGGCTGTGGTGGCTGCAGTCAGTCAACACAGTGTAGCTCTTTTGATCAAGGGATGAAATATCGCCTTGTACTGTGAGTTTATAAAGTACCAACCTGGAGGCTACTTTTAATTTTTTTTTAATGCACTGCCCCTTATGATCTTAGAAAAATGAAAAAGAAAAATAAAAGAAAATGAAGATAAAGAAGAAGACTCTTACTGAATCCTCTAATTTTTTTTATTAATGTTGATTTTGCAAGATAGGAATGATTAAACTTCAATTTGGTTAAATTTTTTGGAGGCCCATTTTCTGGATTATTTGATTTACAGCTCTCATTTGTAGAACGTCAGAACTAATTATCTATTTATTTATCTTTATGTTGTACTTAGTAAACTATACTTTGTCATTATACAAAACTTAATGGATGAAAGTTATGGGGATAGGCTACAAGCTGGAAACTGGACGAAGCTATCCAGCTATTCTATGTTGGGAATGAAAGCGGAACCGTGACTGCATCTTCATACTCCCCACCAAGAGAAAATGTTAATCCCCTACCCAATCAAAGTTCGAGGTATGTTGGGAAAATAATTTAAACTGACATGTTATTCATATTTGGTTGGTTCTCTTTTAATGCTTATTTCTTCAATTTTTCCTTCTTTACTTTGGCTTAGTGAATCAAGAAATGATGTTGAAACTGAAAATATTGGACAAGAAAGTGGAGATGAAGTACGACCTCCATTACCGGTGATAAGGGAGGCTCTTTATGATGATGCTATGTTGTATGGGTATATTTTATCTTCTTTGTTCTTACATTTATTCTAGTTTTATCTTAGATTAATGCAAGAAAGTTGCTTCAGTGTGTTGGTGTACCAACTTCTTATTTTTGCTGCATTTTATTTTAATTTTCTTTGGGAATAATGCATGGGAAAAGTTGCTCCAGGATGTTAGTTTTCCTTAAGAATCTTGACTTTGTTGTTTTGTTATTGGCATCTGTGGCTCATCCAATAGCGAGATATAACCATATTTTGGGAAAAAATTATCTAATAAGTTCATTCGTATCTTGCCTCTCTCCTCTAGTAATTGTGATGCCAGTATGTCTATGGTGACAAGGAATTGGACTAGCTAGGGATGTTGGTCCTCAACTTCTCATTTTATGTCTCATTGTGTCTCTCTAGGAGGACTATTTGCTGGCAGTCCTCTTTCTTTCCAGCTATTTGCGCATCTAAAGCTACATTTGTTTAACTTCTATTACAGTTCATGTCATGCGTTTTGTGTGGCCAATGGGTTTAAATTTTTTTTATAGGCAAAAGGAAGCATTAAAATATGGTTTTAATTATTTATTCAACTGGTCTATCCTTATTCTTGTTGACTTATTTCCTGAGGTAAACTGGGAAATCATATCAAATGAATTTTGCACTTATTTTATTCCTCTGGTTTTTGTTAGTTTGCTATGTTTTCCAGATTTGGAAAGTTAACTTAATGATTACTTGAATACCAGTTTCTGTTTTCCTACCATTTTGTCAGTTGTAGCTGAACATGCTCAGTTGTTTCGTTTTATTATTCATTATAATTTAGTTGTGAATTTTGTTTTTTCTATTATGATATAGAATTCTGAGTGGCGGATATCCTTCAAATGAAGCAAGTTCTTTAGTTGCATTCCGTAATTTTGATGAGGAGATGAAACGCCCCGGGGTTTGGGATTCTGAAAAAGGTTCTACATCTACAGCAGAAAATTCTCAAGATAATCTTGCTTCATTATATCGGCCTCCATTTGCTTTGATGCACCATGGACCTTTTGAAAAGGTAAACAGCTGTTTTCTTGTTAAGAGCATTGCTGCATGGTTCATTTATTACATAACTATGAGTCTAAATGACTGTATCAGTCGCATTAGGTATTTGTGCTGTAATGTCATGATTCTTTTTCCTTAATAACCACCCATCACGAATCATTGTACTATTCTGGCTCTTGTTTTGTCAAAAATGTGAAATTTAATTAATAATCATATACAATGCTACATTGAGTCGTAAAAATTAAAAATCCCACAGCTTCTAATGACCAACGACTAAGAGGATGAATACTGAAAATTAAACAAGGATTTGCTATTGAACACTTCGTTTCCCTCCTTGTTTGCTATTGCTGAGTCCAAGGATGCTTGGGCAAAGGATTGTTGGAGGGGACCAGCAGATGGAGAAGGTTGGAACCCCCCTTTTTACCACACTCTTTAATGATTGGGTAGTGGAGGAGGTTCAAAGGCTTCTCTCAGCTTGGATCAGAAGCTGTGGTTGAGGGGATGGAAGACAAGCTTTTTTGGACAAAGACTAAAGATGGTGTTTTTTTTGTAAAGTCGATGTACAAGGCTTTGCCGCCTAGATCCCTTGAATTATTTCTGTGGCTGATGGTGTGGAGATCCTGTGTGTAGCTGAAGATTTGTTTCTTTGCTTGGGAACCTACTACGAACCAACTTCAGAAAAAGGGGGAGAGGGGGGGGGGTTGGTTCTCCCCCTTGCTAATAGATGCTATCTTTATCTTGAGCTACAGGAAAGTGTGGACCATCTTCTTTCCATTGTCTCAAGATGAGATCTTGGGGTACTCCTCTTCTCTCTTTTTGGGGTTACTTAGGTGAACCCCCTTTCTCTTTGAGACACTCTTTTGAGTTGGAAAGGTTTTAGGGTCAGCAAGAAGCGGAAGAAGGTATGGCAAGCAAGCCCTTTTTGTTTATTTTGGGAAATGTGAAAGGTTAGGAACGGGGTTGCTTTTAGGGATGAGGTTTTATCTATACAGTGGGTGAAGATTTATTTTGTTTACCTTCTTTGGTCGAACCAAGTTGTCTATAGTGGTGGGCCATCGACTTTAGTTGGTTCTATTGATTGAATGGTTGTAGGTGAGGATGGGGATTCATTTTGTATATCCTCGCTGTTTTGTACAGTTTTTTAGGGATTGTTTTGTAATTTTTAAGTTGTTGCTTTAGCGCCTTTCTAATACTTTATCATTTTTACTGTCATAACAATAAATAAAGAAATAAACAAATGTCAAGGAGAGGTCTCAAGTATTAGCTATTGAGCTCCAGAGTCTGTATTGTTGAGAGGTTTGTGAGATGTCACAGAAACTTTAAGTGGAAGAAGCCAGCACCTCCCAGCTTGGGTCAGTTGGGGAAGAAGAGGGCCATGGGAACTGGATGATGGAATTGCAAGCCTGTTAACCTTTTGAGAGTTTTAGATTGTTTCTTCTTTTGGAAGCCCAGTTCGACCAACTATGTAGTGGATTGATCGGTTAATACAAAACTTTGGGGACATTGGAAGTCTTTTGTTACTCAATCTCCATAATTTTCTTTTCCATCGCTTATGGTGTAGGAGATTTTTTATGGCAGTTGGTAAAATCTTCTTTTCACGGTAATTGTCTGAGGGCAGCCTTTATTCTGTCCCTTTATATAGTAAATTTGTTTCTTATTAAGAAAAAAATCCCTTCACCCAGTCCCTCCTTTTGGTATTAAACACCCAATCACCCAGTCCCTCCTTTTTGGTATTAAACACCCAATCATCCCTTAGACCTTTTTTTTGTTGATTAGTAAGAAGATAAGCACATTAAGAAGACACTAAAGTAGCGGCCCGGTCGTCCCTTATACCTTTTCTTTTCTTATTTTACATTTCCTTGAATAAGTTTTCCCTTTCTTTTTCTTTTCTATTCAAAAATGAATAATTGCCAAATTGATCCCCTTACAAATGTATGGAGGCATCTTGAAGCAAGCGATCACAGAATTGGCCATTAGATTCTCCTGGAAACCATGACCATTTGCATTGCCTACAAGAGAAATTTTGGTTTCTCTTGAAAAAATTACTCAAAACTTTTATAGCTTAGTTTCACGAGAAAGCTAAGAACTTCTGAACTATGTCTCATATTAGGTTGTCATCAAATAAAAACAACTCCGCAAAAAGAAAGTGTTATTTATGATAATTCTGTGGATTTTCTGTTCACCTTTCTTTCAAGATAAGTAAGGTTGGAAATACCTCTGCCATGGATAATAGGTTGAGGCTTATTAGTCAGGTTTTCATTTCTGGAACTGGGGTAATATTGGTGTGGTTTAGACTTCCAAGATGCCTTTACTGTGGAAAAAACATTTTCAGTGGAAGAAATCATGTGCAACAATACACTGATATTGGAATAATGTGGATAGCATCATGTCTAGGCTGAGCTACTTTGAAGGGTCAGTTTGGAAATTGGCTTCTTTTACTCCTCAACAATGAAATTTTGAAGTTTCTGTTTCTTCTTGGAGTGACATCAGCTTCCACCTCTCATCTTAAAATGATTGCCTTAGAAGAAGTTTTCTATTTAGCTTGGATACTTCTAAAGGGGACTATATAATGTCTACAACCCCTATTAGCTAGTGTTTTTGTGACTTTTTGTATATTACCTTTCCTACGCTAATAGTTCAAGGTCTTATGAGTATGATTAGTTGAGTTTAGGAACTATGGCTATCTCAATGTGGATAATGGCAGAAATCTTGTCCAACGATATGCCAATTTTGAGATGCTTTGAAGCATGTCATTTGGAATTGACTTCTTTATCTCCTCAACAACAAAATCCTTTAAGGATCCTGGGTTCCTCTAGTAGAGACTTTGCCTTGCACCTTGTGTCAAAAAATGCTTGCCTTGGAAATAGCATGGTCACTTTTAAGGAGGAACCCTACTATGTCGGACACTGCTCTTCTCCATTCCTTTGCATGTCTTGTTCACTTCTTAAATATTTCTAGAATTTTCAAGAAGTGAACAATGTTTTTGATGTTCATAATACCTATGGGGTTGGGCTATGGCAAGGCATAAGTAAAGAAACAGAGCAACTGAAGAATGACATTGTTTTTGAGTTGGGAGATGGCTACGGGATTAAATTTTGGGAGGAAGTTTGGTGTGGAGAAACCCCGTTGTGTGTTTCCTTCCCCTCCCTTTATGCTTTAGCTGTTTTGAAAGGGGCAATGGTGTCAAAGTTGTGGGAGATTTCTAGAGGGGATGGTGTGTCGAATTCGAGATTCAACTGAGGCTTCAATGATTGGGAACTAGAGAGTATCCGGAATTTTTTTGGCCTCCTAAACTCTAAAAAAGCCAACCTTTAGAAGAGGGATAATATAGTTTGGAAGGTGGCTAAAAATGGCTCCTTTATGGTAAAAGAGAATTTCAATTACTTGGAGAGAGGAAATCGTCCTTTAGTCCCAATCAAATTGCTTTGGAATTCCTACGTACCCACAAAAGTGAGCTTTTTCACCTAGGTGGTTTGGTGGGGCAAAGTGCTAACTATGGACTAGTTGAAAAAGAGAGGGCACCATCTTGCTAGCCGATGCCCTTTTCGCATGAAAAATGAAGAAGGTTTAGAGCACCTCTTGGTCCACTACCCGTTGATTTGGGGATTTGGCCCTAACTTTCAGAGAGCTGATGGTTTATTCTCAATGTTAAAGACTTGCTTTTGTTGGGGTGCTTCAATAAGGACATACTAGAAAGTTGTAGCGGCCCTCTCAGTCTTTTTTGGGCAGTTTGGAAGGAGAGAAACAAAATTGTGTTTGAAGATGCTACTTTCTCTTACAGCAGGCTAAAACTCTCTTTTATTAGCTCTCTAACTTCCTGGGTTGGCTTATTTCGTGATATGGACCATTCTATTGTAAGAATGTTTTTGTGTATTCTCTAATTCCTGGTTTAGGGATGGGGAGGTAAGTTGTTTTTTGTTTTGCCTCGCTTTTTTTTCGTATAGGCCTCTTGGCTCCCTTTGTATACCCCCCTGTGTATGGCTGGGATGCCTTTTTGGCTCTCTTATTGGGTTAATAATATATCTCTTTACCCATAAAAAATAATAGTAATAATAATAAATCTTTTGACATTCATGCAGCCAACAAACATCAAACATGTACTGGATATGTCAGTGTGCGGAAAATAACTAGAGTTGTAGTGATGATTAAAATAATGAAAGAGGAAGAAATTCGATAGAAGTTCCGATCAAAAAAAAAATTGAAAAAAAATCGGTAGAAGTAGATTTATTCCTGCAGCTAAGAGCTTTGCATCCTTGTACCATTTTACGAATTTCTAAAAGGATCTCTGTTTAAGCTTGTACTTGGGGTCATCATCTTAGTTTAATAATGGACTATTTATTAAATAAACTGATTTTTGTTCAATCCAAAAGTTCACATTGAGCTGGAGAACTTAATATGACTTGTTTCCACTCTTTTACTGATTCATGATACAAATGCAGGCAAAAGTTGCTGCTGCTGGTCAGGATAAATGGCTTGTAGTAAACTTGCAATCGACAACAGAATTCAGCTCACACATGGTAGTGTTCTCTGAGCCCTTACTTTTAATTTGAACATGTGTTTTCTCACCTTAATAGGATTGAAACTCACTTTTGGTATTATGCATATATATGCTTATCTGAAGCTTAACCGGGATACATGGGCAAATGAAGCTGTGGCACAAACCATCAGTACAAATTTCATCTTCTGGCAGGTTAGTATCATGTTCTGTTTCTCGTTATTTTTCATGAACGGACTTCTGTGTTTCTTCTTTCTCTTTGCATTTAGGGCTCATTCCAGGTATTTTTTGCTGTCCTTCCCAAGCAAAGCATGGTGTTTTAATATTTATTTGATCTTTCTCATTATCAGCTTCTCCATGTTGTACTTCCTCAGTCTCTGTGTCATCTGTATGTTGCAAGTTAAATGGTTCCTAACTTGATCTCATCCAGGAGGTGTGAAAACAAAGACACTATTAGACGTTTGAAATTGTAGATTTTTCATATATGGAATTGTCATAATATCATATTAGTTTTAATAATTGGGTGTGTCCTTACTCAGTGAAAGACCTGTTATCAGGTTGATCTGCCATTTCTATTGGAAAAAATGCAAGAAAACCGTGGATGACCACCTCTCAGTTTGATTTGGGCTGTTTGGAATGAAAGAAATAGGATTGTTTTTGAAGTGGCTTTCTTCTCTCCTAACAGGCTGAAGCTATCTTTTATCAGCTCTCTAATCTCTGGGGCAGGGCTAATCTCTAATGTGGATCGTTCAATTGTAAGAATTCTTTTGTGTATTCTCTAGGGTACAGTCCTCGAATTCTTTTGTGTATTCTCTAGGGTATACTCCTCCTGGGTGGTAAGTTTTTTGCTGGCCCTGTTTTTTGTACCTGCCTGTTTTCTCCCCTTGTATACTTCCTGTATACTTAGGGGCTGGAGCTTAGGCCCCCCTTTTTGTTAATATATATTCTCTTTGCCTATCAAAAAATATTAGTTTTAATATGTGAAAGATTGAAATAATGATGGCAGCACTCTACATGCTTAAGCATATGAGCATCCATGAGGCACGATCAACATGTGGTTCCTGTGAAGAGATGGTAAATATATAGTAGTACTGAAAAGTAAAGTTGGTATTAAAAGATTTGGGGTACGGAGAGGATGGGCTAATGCTTTGTAGAATCTGAAGATGATTTTAGGAGCTCCTGGAAAAAGTTTTCTAGAAATAAATCCCCTGGCCTCTTTTCACAAGAGGCCGATGAGAAGCTTGCTAGCAGGTGCAGGACCATCCAGAACCCAAGATTTCCACATGGGAGGCTGGCTTGGCACATGTCACTTTTCTTCCCCACCCCCACCCTTTTATATTAATTGTCCCTGAGACTTGAACCTAAAGCCTTCCATAAACCCATCCCAACTCTTTACCACTCAAGCTAAGCCTCAAGGGTCACACATCCCCTTGGATAATGGTGGATCTTTGGTCATGTAACCTAGGAAGATAACATTTAACATGGAGTATTTTGGTCAACTGGCGTCCCCTCTACCCAGAAAGTGGGATAAGAACATGTACTCTGCATTTTGTATGGATAGGCATCTGCTTTGTGGATTAGTGGGAATCTCATGGAAATTGCAGTATTGGTTCAATGTTGTTCGGTTTGAGGCTGATAAAGTTTTCTGTTTATACCTCATTAATGTTTATGATTATATTCATCCCTGTCTTGTGTATATAGGTCTATGATGATGCAAGTGAGGGCAGGAAAGTCTGCACCTACTACAAATTGGATTCTATTCCAGTGGTTCTTGTGATTGACCCCATTACTGGCCAAAAGATGCGCTCATGGTGTGGAATGATTCAACCTGAGCGTTTGCTGGAGGTATGTTTTATAGTTTTGTACATTGTTGGATTTCCTCAGCATGATTATGTAATAGAAAAATGGCTAGGGAACATCACTATAGAAGAACTTGAATTTGTGAATCCTGCATTCTGTATTGATGACCTGAGACAACTTTTAACTGCAGGATCTATTACCATTCATGGATGGTGGCCCCAAGGATCATCATGTCACTCTATCTCATAAACGTCCAAGAGAAAGCTCTCTCACTCCTCCCCAGAAAATTCAAGGTATATAAGGCTTTCTTGCTATTTTCTGCTGGTCACTATCTCATGCTTCTGACTCAATATGAAAGTGAAACATCGTTTAACTGGTGATGATTTTTTCAAAAATAATTATTGATAATTTTCTATGTTTGGATCAGTTGGTTAAATTACTTCTTATTACCATTGGTCATTTCAGCAACACAACTGTGGTTTTGAAACTAAGTTTTTTCATTGCATAAGTGGATCCAAAAGACAGAATCTTGGATCAGTGGATTCAAATTTTTGGAAATTTAAATCAGCAAATGTAGAAATTCCAATCTTAAATCAAAATCCAATTATGCAGAAAGCCTTATTGGAAAGATAAGGTTCTATCCAAAATTATTGTATGTTCTTTCCAAAAATGGTGACCCATTCTACAGTTTTTTTTTTAGATGCTATGAAATTTGTTAAAGAATAGTTTGTTCTTCTTTCATTGCAATGCTACAGTCTTGTACTCAGCATTACTCTTTCTGTTGCTTTGGTGGAAGCATCAGTTTCTGATTGTTTATGGCCATATATGATACACATTATTGTAGTTTAAGGTCTTTCTCTTTTGCTTCTGGTTATTCTAACCTGAATTTTCATATCCACTTAGCATGCACAGACTCCATATCTTTACCTCAAGTTGTTCTCAAGATGTTGGCATGGTAGTCAAAAATTGAGGTACACAGTGGTACAAATTCTCAAAAGAAAAACAGTGCATGTCATTCATATATATATATATATATATATATATATATATATATATATATATATATATATCACAACAAGTGTGTTACAATACACAATACAACACTGGATATTTGTACGATACATGCTTATTTAATCCTTTTAAATGGGTTCCAAGAAAGTACAAATCTGAAGTTTCTTTCTTTAAGATGATTATGGTATAATTGTTTGGATGGTACTATATGATGAATAATATATATATATATATATATATATATATATATATATATATATATATATATATATATATTAGAAATTCTCTTTGGTTTTATTTTGACTTTGCTGTGAAAGAAAATAAAAATCTATCAGTGGTGCTAGGTATCTATTGTTGATCTATTTTACTTTTATTGTATTCTTGTCTTGTTTTTATTGTTAATGGAATAAAAAATTTGATATCAAGACAGCGTTTGTGTTTATCATTTTGTTGGGGGAAGTGATTCTCTTTCAATTTTAATGTTTTTTATGCTTTTGAGTGGTTGCAGATAATCTGATTCCATAAAATTTAATAAATTTGATTCCAGTAGTCTCAGTGGCTGCAGATAAAACTAATGAAGAAGAGGAGTTGCAATTGGCATTGGCAGCTTCTATGGCAAGCATGAAAGACGGTGATGAACTGACTTCTGAGGAAAAAGATATGACCTCTACTGACAAGCAGGAAGAAATGTGTTCAGCTATGAAGCCTGAATACCCGCCTCTGCCTGAAGAACCTAAGGGTGATAGGAAACTTCTTTGCAGGGTTGGAGTCCGTCTTCCAGATGGCCGTCGGGTCCAGAGAAATTTCTTATGTACTGACCCAATACAGGTAAGACTTTTCATGCGACAATATTATATATCATTTGATATTATTGCTCTCTCTCTTCTTTCTCTCTCTCTCTTATATATATATATATATATATATATATATATGTATGGATGTTGAATGAACATGGCACGGCTGAGTATGAATAATGGGCATATTATGGTTCCATCCATTTTCCCCATAATCAAATCTTATATAGATGTACCGTACCATATATAGTGGGGATCAATTTTCTTTTCGAATGTTTTATGCACAATGAACAAAGATCTGGATTTTGAGTGTTTTACTGCTTTTGCTTGCAGTTGCTTTGGTCATTCTGCTATTCTCAACTCGATGAAGCTGCTGTTTCGCGGCCATTCCGCTTGACCCGGGCAATACCAGGGGCTTCACAAAATCTGGAGTATGAAAGAGAATTAACATTTGGAGAGTCGGGACTTGCAAACTCTATGATCTCAGTTACATGGGAATGAAGATGGAAGACTTTTGGTTCAAACTGTTCTTTATATCTTTATTTCTTTATTTCTTTCTTTCTTTTCTTTCTTTCTTTTCTTTCTTTCTTTCCTCTCCTTTGCTCTTTTGCTCTGTCTCTGTCTCTGTCTCTGTCTCTGTAACTAGAGACTCTCTTTAAATGGATGGATGGGGGTTGTTTGGACCTGTAACTTAATATGTCACATTTTGTTTATTGTATATACACCGTGTCAGCGGCATGGGATTTGTACTTAAAAACTCCATATGAAAGCTCTTTTGCACTTTTTGCAAATTTGTTGATTGGTGGGTTTCTCTTATAACCGCGCCATTATTCAATCTCTTAATTCCTTCCACATATGAGAGTTTTGTTTGTACCTGAAGATGGATAGTTTTCTTTCTGCATTTCTTCTACATATATGGACATGAGCTGCAACTTTCCAAAGAATTTCTCTCTAATTGCTGAAAGAATTCAATATATTTTTTATGGTTACAAATGTATAAATTTATTTATATTACTAATGGGTGTCACATGGTCTTCTATAATTGTTTCTTGATCCATCATGGTGAGGGACGTCGTGGGAGAGGAATGGATAGTGGGAGTCATGTCTGTTGCAGAGTTCGTGATAGCTCATGTATCACTCCACATTTTTATCTTACTAAGTCTATGGCCTCTATGGTGACCCAATCTCCACCATTTTATCTGATTAAGTCGGGTGATGAAATGATTCGTTTTTGGTTCTTGGTCTCGGTGCTTGATGTGCTCGGGACGATGTGAGGAGTAGTGTGAACTAACACTCTCGTGAAGGTGCTTGATGTGTAATCCACAGGTATGAGGCCGGATGCCGAGGGCTCAGGTTCCATAGTCCTTCGGGATTAGACTTTTCCCATTCTAGCTAGCAGAGTGTTGTTTTTTCATAGCCTAGTAAAGTGCTTGCTTGGATTACCCTTTCTGAAGTTAAAACAGAAGTTTACAGTTTGTTTGACTTTTTGTCGATTTTAGCAAAGCTTCATATAAAGTTTTACTTTGGGTTATAAACATACTTCAAATTTGATAAAAAATAATAATAATAATAATAATGTTGCTTTTGTGGAAAAGAAAAGGCCGAAAGAGTGAAAAAAGGCTTGGGTTTCAGTGATTAGCAAAGACTCGAAGTAGAAAGTTAAACTTTTCATAAAGTTGGAATATGGGAAGCCACTACATAAGGATCCGTTGGAAAGGTTTATAACGAGTGTGTTCTCAAGATAATCATGATTTCTATTTTTTTTAACCTTATAAACAAAATTATATATATATATATATATATATATATATATATATATATATATATATATATATATATATATATATATTTTCTTTTTTAAATATTTGTTTTCACATCTTTACTTTGCATTAAATTATAACATTTTTTTAAATATTTGTTTTTCTGAGTTAAAAAATATTCAATCATTAATAAGGCCTCTTCCCTATATGGAAACTCATTTGTCCTTTTCTTTGTGAAAAATTAATTAATATTTAATGATAAATAAAGAAAACATTTTTATCATTATTTTCATTAGTATCTATACAATGGGAGTTTAAAAAAAAAATTGGAGAAATTTTTTTAACTTATCAAAAAATTTCATTTTCTTAAAAAAGGAAAACACTTTAGATATTAAAAAAAAAAAAAAAACTTTTTATATCCATTTTTCGATATTTCTAAAATAACTTTTTAAACTCAATCAATTTTGTAGCAGTTGTTATAGATCTTTAAAATTAATTTAAACCATTTATATAGCATAAATAAATAGGATGAAAAAAATTTCCTTTTTAAAGAAGGATGAAAATGATAACAACTTGGTTTTTTATTCAATGTAATTTACGCAATTATTTTTAATCTAATTAAAGAAATAATAAATAAATAAAAAAGAAAAAAAGAAAAAAGAAAAAAGAGAGTTAGAGGATAATTTACGCAATTAAATAGGTGGCGTGGCCAAAAATTGTGTACCCCACCAGTACCGTAGGAAAAGACGAATAAATAAGGATTGGGGGGGTCCACAGATTTTGGCGCTTAGCATTAATGCGGGACCCACACCTGTCCTCGACTATGTGGTATGGTATCTACCACACCAAATCACTCCCACTTCTCTGTTCCTCCCAAAGGAAACATTTTTTTTTTCTTTCACGATATTTTAACTTATCGTCTACGAGAAATTCACTACTCCACGGCATCTCTCCTGCCACGTGGAAAAGTTCAATCCACTGCTCACGTGCTGCTCTTTTGGACTGGCTGGCACTCATCATTTCCCCCCTTCTCTCTTCATTTACAATTTATATTTTGCTTTTTTTTTTTCGTCTTTTTTATTAAATTACTTTCCATTTTTAAAAACACATTTCAGTTAAAAATAAACGTAAAGTCATTTCCTGTGGAGTCTCCTGTCTCACCACTAATTACAAGGGAAAAGTCCTAAAAAAAGTTGCAAAACTTTTTGGACAAAGATGTCTTTAGGGTTTTAGTTATAAGAATGAGACAAAATGGTTATGAGAATTTAGTTATTATATTAAGAATTTATTTTATTTATATATTTTTAAGGATGTTTTTGTTTCGGAATAAGACATTTTCAAAGTTACATGGTTAGCAAATAAAATAACTTTTATTTTTATTTTTTTTAAACCAATTTCTCTAATCACAAGTTCAATATTATTTTTAATAATATAAAAATAAATAAATAAATAATTATTTATATTAAACATAAAGAGGCAATAACAGTAAACCCATTTTCCAAGCACCTATTCTCTCTTTTACTTACCGATCACTTCAAGAAGCACACTGTTTTTTTTACTCAGAGATGCCAAAGCCATGTCCGAACCACCACACACGGCAGCGGCAACATCCCTCACCCACCACCACCACCCCTCCTCCACCCCCGGTTCGTCACCCTTAAACGTCCGGGAGTACCAGAAAGGCAACTGGACCATCCCAGAAACACTCATCCTAATCACAGCGAAGAAGCTAGACGACGAGAGAAGAATCAAGGCCAGCTCCACCCCGCCGGATCCCTCCTCCGGCGCCGCCAGACACCACAGCCGAACCGGCGAGCTCCGCTGGAAATGGGTTGAGAACTATTGCTGGAGCCAAGGCTGCCTCCGCAGCCAGAACCAGTGCAACGACAAGTGGGATAACCTGCTTCGCGACTACAAAAAGGTCCGCGAGTACGAGTCCCGCGCCTCCGCCGCCGGCGACGACCACCTCCCTTCGTACTGGAAAATGGAGAAGCACGAGCGAAAGGATCGGAATCTGCCGTCCAACATATCGTCTGAGGTCTTCGAAGCCCTCAACGAAGTGGTCCACCGGAGATACCCGCTGAGAACCACCGCACAGCCGTCTTCCTCCTCAGTTCCGTCACCGGCTCCGATCTCCGTGCGGCCACCATCCCCGCCGCCGCCGACAGCAGCGCCGGCGGTTTCAGGTACTGTAGTTATACTAATACTAATAATAATAATATCCATAATGAGAAAATTTCGCCCTTCGGTTAGAAGATGATCTGGTCAAACCTGCAGCGTTTGAAAACTCTTCACACATTTATTACAAAAATTTCAAATTATTTTTTATAGCTACCGTACGCTCAGGAGTACAACATTAAACTACACCCTATCAATCCACCGTCAGATGTCTTAACCCATTCCATTGTTACCGTTTGATGATATGAAATTCGAAATGTTGATGGTATCAAGGGTCTGGGTTCTGGGTAGTAAGGCTTCAATGGTGGACCTGCAAATATTTTTGGGCAGGATACGATGCTGCACGGAGATTCGGTAGCCAATAGGGATCGATTTCATTTGGGGTTTTCCTTTTCTTTTTTTTTTTCTTTTTAATTTTGCAAAAATAATAATTAAATAGTTTTTTTTTTTTAAATTTAATTTTGAAAATGGAATGAGAACAAAAGTCCAAAACATGATGGGAAGCTTTGGGTTGGAAGCTACCTAATCATTTTCCTAGTGAATTTTGGGTACTTGAAGCAACACATCTGTCAACTATATGTATTTATTAATTTACTTTTTTATTTTGAAGGTTTAGAATAATCATTAATGTCCAAAAAAAAAAAAAAATAGAACTGGAAGTCGATGATGGGAAGCCTTTTTTAATTGCATTTTTCATCATATATTAAAACTTTATATTAAAAATTTACTATAAAGTATTTATATTATCAACTAAAATAATTTCTGAAAATAAAATAAGTCATCATTACTATGGTTTTAGTAATTTGTGTCTTTGGATAATAATATTTTCTGTTGTAGAAACATCAGACTCGTCGGAGACGGAGTGCAGTGAGAAGATGGAATCCGATACGAAACGCAGGAAATTCCGAAATATCGGGTCGAGCATAATTCGTAGTGCTTCGGTTTTGGCCCGAACTATGAAATCCTGTGATGAGAGGAAAGAGAGGAGACACCGAGAAGTGATGGAGCTGGAAGAACGGAGAATGCAAATTGAAGAAAGCCGAAATGAAGCGAACCAGCAAGGTATTATCGGTCTCGTTTCGGCTGTTAACAATCTTTCGGGTGCAATCCAGACTCTGATTTCGGGTCGCCATGGCCAGATCTAACTAGTTGCCAAACCCGCCCATTTTTTCCGAGATTTCGGCAATTTTAAATTTGGAACTGACATTATTTCGGTTAGCAAATTTTATTTATTAAACGGAAAATTATTTTTTTTTCTCATTATTATTATTTTTTACAATCTTAGTTATTTCTTCCCTTCCCTTCATTTGGTAGTATGGTTTCCGAGGAAACTATCAGTTATAGAAGATAAAAAAGGAAAAAAAAATAAATTAAACATCGAACAAATTTTAAACATATACATTGTAATTAATGTTAGTTTATATAATTTTCTATCAAAGATGAAAAACTATTCTATTTAATATTTTTATTCTCTCAACACTTTCCGAACTAAACATAAATTCACAGAGAATACAAAAAACACCGAGAATACAAAAAACACTAAATTTAAATAATAAACAATAAGGAAAATAATGTTGGTCCTTAAATTTTTGCGAATGTTCATTAAAATTTATTGTAAGATAATATTTCAAAATAATGTTGATATATGTTTAATTCTAAAAAGTATTGGAGAAAGAAAAAATTAGTAAGGAAAATAACCCTGTTACACTTGATTTATAAATAGAAACATAATTAAAATTATATGAAAATTTATAAAAATTTAAATTGTATCATAATTATATAATAAAGATATATATACTTATAATTTATTGATTTTATATTTATTTTCTATTTCTTCCATTTTGCTTCAAAGTTGAACCAAATATAGCCATAGTACACTTCCCAATTATTTTGCAGTGGAATAGATTTCTACAAAAGTATATTATAGAGGATGAAGTCATTTACTTATTATAAGAAAACAAAATCAAATGTATGCCTCATTATTGCCTGAATCTTATCATTGCAGAGAGGTTGTCAAAGAAGCAATGTTCGAAGTTCGAACTTCTCTGGCTCTTTCTATCATGTATATACGTGGAAAAAAAGAAAAAAGAATACATATACATAAATACACACACACAAAACATAGAAAATACAAAAAATAATAAATTTTGAGAACAAGAATAATTTTTAGAGAACATCCAAATAGTGTTTTTTGTATTCAATTTTAAAAAACATGAACCAAACATATCCTAGGGCTCCATTTGAACATAGAAAATAGTAGGGAAAAAATAAAAAAGAAAAGGGGAAGGAACAAAGTTTGCCTGGTCGACGTTGAAAATGTTTCAGCACGCTGAAACACAAATAAACCAAAAGGTGTTCTTATAAACTCTTCTTGTTATTTAAATTTAGTATTAGGTATTTTTAAAAAAAAACTAGAAACTAAACATTTTCTTATGATATTGTTGATTGCGCTTACTCTATTAGGACTACCTAGTTAAAACTCTAATAAATCCTGTCTGACACAAAATCTAGATAAGGGGAATAATACTAACCTAGTATGTCATACATACTCCCTTATGCCATCACTCTTCAATTGACACATTCCAATCTTGTATATTATGTTTTCTCGGGACATACTGGGACAATGACTTTATGAATAAATATGCTAGATTATCACTTGAGCGTATTTGTTGAACATCGGTTTCACCACTATTCTGGAGTTCATGTGTATAAACTTAAGAGAAATGTATTTAGTTCTATCTCCTTTGATATAACTTCCTTTGATTTGTGCAATGCATGACATTATCTTCAAATAATGTTGTCCTAAGTGTTTTTGGATGTAGGGAGTCCATATGTTTATTGGATATGTTGAATCATCGATCTTAACCATATACATTCATGACTTGCTTCGTGAATTGCTATAATTTCTTAATAATTTGATGATGTGGCCACCATTGTCTGCTTATAACAGTTTCATTACAATTAAACGCATACCTTTTTTGTGATTTGGCTTATGGATATGAAAGGGATCATGTATCAGCATATCCAAACAATTGCTTCTTTAACTCCTTTGTGTAAAATAAACTCATATCAGTTGTTTCTTGGAGGTAGCACAATATATGCTTGATACACTTCCAATGTCTTTGGGTTGGAGAGGAATTGTACTTGGCTAAGAAATTGACAAAAAAAAAAAAAAAAAAAACAATAATTAGACGAGTACAGTTAGCAAGATACATAAGTGCACTAGTGACATTAGGATATGGTACTTTGGGACCAAGTAATTCTTCACACTTTTCACAAAGACGAAATGGGTCATTTTTCACAAGGACGAAATGAGTCATTTTTCACTTCAAGTAAATGGACAACCATTGGAAAACTTAAAGGGTGTGCTTTATTCATATAAAATCGCTTTAAAATTTTCTTACTATATGCCGATTGGTGAACTAAAATTCCAATAGGGAAAAATTCGATCTGCAAGCCGAGACAAAATGATGTTTTCCCAAGATCTTTAAAATCTAAAATTCATTTTTTCAAATATTTTGTTAGTTCTTCAAGAGTCCTAATAAGATTTAAATCATTAACATACACAACAATAATTGCAAATCCGGTTTCAGATTTCTTGATAAAGATGCATTAAATACTCACTAAGGCGATTGTACTACATGAGTCCGGATTACTTCAATTCATGTAGAGATCGTTGTAATTTGATTGAGCACATACTACGACTCTGTACTATTTGCTTTAGGCAATTTAAATCCTTCAAGGATTTTCATATATATGTCATTATCTATGGATCCATATAGATAAATTGTGATGACATCTATAAGACGATATCTAAATTCCTTAGGAGATCAAGTGTCTTATTAAAAAAAACAAAAGCGATTACATCTATGACAGTAGAATATGTTTCCTCGTAGTCAATACCAGGTCTCTGCGAGAAACCTTATGCTCTTAATCTCGCTTTATATCTTATGATCTCATTATTTTCATAGCGCTTTTGAAAAATATTCATTTGTACCCAATAGACTTTAATCGTCTCATTAATGAGTTTAATTCTACCTACATAGCTTATTTCCATTTTGGTCAATAATTTCTATGTCGACATTCTTCCACATTTTTTGGTTTGGGATCTTCATCATTTCTATGATGTTTAAGGCCATTTAGAAAGAAAAAATATTATTGATAACAACTTTATTTCAATCCAAATTTTCTCTATTGTGCACATAATTTGTTGAGATGTCATAATTTTCAAGTACCTATGCCTCTTTAGGGGCTATTTCTTTATCTTGAACCTCTTTAAGGATCTCTTGTTCAATGTATGCCTCTACAGAGGCTTCTTTTTCACCATACGCCTGTATTGAGGCCTTTTGTTCACCATATGCCTATGTTGGGGCCTTTTGTTTTATATTTGCCTCTTTAGGAGTACCAATTTTTCTTTGTTTTCTCCTCTTCTGGGGAGTTATGTCTTTTGAGCCAATAGGTCTTCCATGCTTTAGGCATATTTTAGATTCATTTGTTAACTGTCCATTAGGGACATCAATCCGTGTTGGAGCATTTGCAGTTGGAATATGTGACTTTGTCACTTTCTTTGTATCAATAAAAGATAAGAGAATTGATTTGCAAGATTTTCAAAATGAACGATCCTTTAAACTTCCACCACATTGATTTGTACGAGGATCAAAATGTGAGACATCATATATGCATTCAAGAGATTTCAGAGTTTTATGGAACCAACCTCTTCCTCCCTAATGACGGGAAATCATACGAAAATATCATTGATGCATATAATTCTACATTTGAATTCATTTGGATTAATGGATATATCGAAGATATATCGATGGATATTTTTACAAATATCGGTAATAAAAAATTATTTAAAATTAAGAATATATTTAAGTTACTTATTAAAATTATTTTAAAAGCATAGAAAATGATAATATCACTAGATTTGAATTTTTTTACATTCTTCTATATTTATATTTGTTTATAAAATTTAAAATGATTTTTTATTAAATATATTTAATTAAGAATAAATTATTTTATATGATTTATACAAAATATTTTATTCAATAGTTTTTAAATTTGGTAATTGTAATAACAATGCAATGTGGAATATAATATTTTTATATTTTATATTTATATTTAGCTATTATAAATGATTAAAAATATTCATAAATTTATTAAAAAAAACATTCATAAATTAGAAAGACAATATATTAAAATTTTGCAATATATATTACAAGGGCATCCTTAGCCTAGTGGATGGGAGGTTGGAACCCTGCACTTTTGGGCAGGGTTCGAACCCCCTCAGCAACGAATTTCTCCATTTTATGAACAGTGACCTATTCATGAACAGTGGTGAACAGTGACCGATTCGTGAACAGTGACCGATATATCGGTCAAATTTCAGGAAAAATCGGTAAAATCGATATATAGGCTGCAACACGCCGGAGCACTAAAAAAACTGAAATTTCCTTCGACCGACCATCTGAGGGAAATATCAGGTCGACATTCACGACACACCGAACATCTAAGAAAATATTGGTCGATATTTTCGATATTTTAATCACTGGCGGGAATACACTGTCATTAAAATGACAATCCGCAAAGCGAATTGTAAAAACATCTCCTATCAAGGGTTCAAGATATCTTATGATAGACTGAGAATCAAAACCTACATAAATCTTAAGTCTTCGTTAAGGACTTATTTTAGTGCATTGTGTAGGTGTAATTGGTACATAAACTGCACAACCAAAGATTTGTAAATGAGAAATATTTGGTTATTTTCCAAGTACGAGTTGTGAAGGAGAGTATTCATGATAAGCTGTTAGTCGAATACGAACCAAGCTTGCAGCATGCATAATAGCATGTCCCCATGTAGAAGTTAGTAATTTAGTTTTCATTAGAAGTGGTCGAGCTATTAATTGAAAACGTTTAATGAGAGACTCTGCTAAACCGTTTTGGGTGTGCGTATTAATAACATGATGCTCAACATTTATTCCAATTGACATGCAATAGTCAGTAAAGGTTTGGGAGGTAAACTCTCCAACATTGTCAAGTCTAATAGTCTTAATGGGATAATCAGGAAACTGTGCTCGTAATTTGATCATTTGTGCAAGGAGTTTAGCAAAGGCAACATTTTATGTCGAAATGAGACAAACATGTGACCACCTAGTAGTGACATCTATTAAGACCATAAAGTGATAGAAAGGTTCACATGGTGGATGGATAAGTCCACATATGTCCCCATGTATTCTTTCTAAGAAGATTGGTGAATCAAATGTGGCTTGCTAAAGATTTGTCTATCTAAGAGAATTATACTTTATGAGTAAGTAGTATGATAGAGTATATTCATTAAAAGAATCTTCCGGTTCTTAGTGGATGCCCATGTGAGTGTTTTATGACTCGCATCATCAGACACCCAAAGCTGACCTAAATTTTGTCATGCCAAAGAATAAAAAGCCTCAGGTCATCAACTTTGGTTCGTGATGACGTATTACTCGTTGACTTTATATTTGTATGATATAACTGACTGAGAATTTTTCATTTTAAGTTTCTTGCTAGAAACAATAGAGGTAATATAAAAACATTCTTTACTACCTTTATTCATTGTTTCAATGTGATATCTATTTCTGCGAATATCTGCTTAAGCAAATTCAGAGATTTGCTGTAATATAGCATCATTGATATGAAACCTAGTTCCATTTGGTAGCATTATGTTTGCTCTTATAGGGCCTTTAATTAAGTTTGCAGTACCAAATATGGTACTTACATTGACATTTGTTAACGTCAGATCTAGAAAATATATTTTATCTCGAAGAATTGTGTGTGGTTGCACAGTCAGCAAGACATACATCACCCTCATTCATCTTCAGAGCAATAACACATGGATTTAAGAAAAAACTAATAAAAACTATAGATAATATAAATAACAATGTTAATAGATGTAATAACAAAATGATATTTCATTTAATTTTGATATAAGAAGCATCATTCAGTAACAGTTTTTCATCATCAAATCGTCCGTTTTTTCACTATGACCTCCAAAGAAATCAGTATCATAGTAAGTTAAGTATAGTCTATTTATATCAGTAAAGTTAATTTCTATATATTTTCTTTTTTCTTTGATTAATGCTTAGTAGAGATCGACCAGATGTTTAGGCATACGACAGGTACGCGACCAATGCCCTTTCATACCACATATATGCCAATTATTCTCATGGGCCTTAGAAGGTGTATTTTGTAGACACTTCCAATTTTCTTGTTTCACCTTGTATTATTCCATTTCTGGTGGTTCCATGAGGTTTTCCTTTTTCTGGGAATTTGAATGATTACTACCATGAGTTTCATGGTATAAAAAATTCCTTCCATGGCCACTACTGCGATCACGTCCACGTCCTCGTCCATTGGTTTGGGATGATATAACATTCACTTAAGGGAATGGTTTAGATCCAGTTGGACGAGACTGGTGATTTCTGATCACAAGCTCATTATTTTTCTCAATAGCAAGAAGACATGATATTAATTCTTAGTATTTTGTAAATCTATGCTCTTGATACTGCTGTTGCAGAAGCACATTCGAGGCATGAAATGTGGTGAATGTTTATTCTAGCTTGCCTTCTTTTGTGACTTTTTCTCCGCACGGTTTCAATTGAAAGCTGATTTTAAATAATGAGGAGTTATATTGGCTGACTGTTTTAAAATCTTGCAACCCTAGGGGCATTCAGTCATATTGAGCTTTTGGGAGAATCACAGTTTTCTTGTGGTCATATCTCCCTTTTAACTCATTCCATAGAGTGAGAGGGTCTTCTACCATAAGACATTGACTTTTTAAATCCACATGGAGATGACACTGAAGGAAAATCAACACTTTTGCACAATCTTACAAGGATGTTTGATTTTCTTCTTTGATGGTAGCTCTAAGTTTCATTGCATCAAGATGTATCTCAGCATCGAAGGTCCAAGATAGAAAATTATTTTTAGTAATTTCAAGTTTCATAAACTCAAATTTTGTGAGATTTGACATTGTCGACAAACTTTTGATAATAATGTTATAGGATGGATTTTGTCAAATAGCAATATAGATTTTGGTTTACAATCAAAACCAAATATAAATATAGATTTGTAAAAATTGAAATAACTTCAAGATAGGATTAGGGAAATACCTTAAGAGAAAACTTGTGTTGATAACGTGTTGTAAATATATTATAAAAAACAAACTTTAAAGAGATATTTGTTATACTCTTTGGTCATATATCAAAAGACAAGTAATGAGAGAAAGAGAATTGAGAAGAAGAAAGAAAGAGAGATGAATCAATCTCGGGATGCCATTATAGGTATTAGGTAAAGCCTTTTATAGGCTTATAAAGTAGCCTTCCATTACATTCTTTAAAGGAGGGTACCAATTAAATGGTGCAGTGAATATGGTTAATTCACAATTCTCAAAGTTCCTGTTTATGGTCATTCACCACATTAATGAATGAACATTTACAACAACATTTGATTTAATTTAATTTTTATTTCTTTTTCATTTTTTTTTCTTCCCTTCTACATTTCATCTCTTCTTTTCCTTGCATTTTTCCCAACTTTTTTGAGAACAAAACATGCCTAAATTAATATTGAAGGATCAAAAGTAAGGCATAAATTATTTGCATAGTTAAATTGTGGTCTCCTAAATTCTCAGAGTCAGTGGATTGTCGGAGTATTCACTAGTTGGCTGCAATCTGCAAAACAAATAAGAAGACGACGGTGGTCTTTTGTCGCCCCTCCGATGGCAAAGTTAGTCTTTTTCTCGAAGACTTAGGGCTTAGAGTAGCCGTTATCTCAGTTAAGAATCTCGTACCTCGTTTGGTGTGACTTGCTTCCCTTTTATGGAAGGAGAAAAGAGGATCCGTCTTATTTGGAGAGTAGACGATTTCTTCCCATAATGTTAGGGGAAGGTGGCTCTTATTTCGGGAAGGATGACTTATTCTTCCTTTTACGTAACTACCTTCCCGATAGGGCCGCTGCTAGGAATGCTTTCCTATTCTATTGGAGGCGAGGAGATCGGCTCATGGGAGATCTTACACTTATATCATGAAGAGCCCCGGGTTCAGGCGACTTCGTTATGTGGGAGTTCTTGGGTGGGAAGAAACACACAGGTAAAAGGCATCGGGATATGAGGTACTTTCGGGGCACCCAGACGGAGGATTAGTAGGATTCCTAGGCGGCTGGCACCTGGGCCTAGTCCTTTGGGGTACTGTGAGAAGATCACCGGGCATTCACAGGTGGCTGGCTTTGGGCTAATCTCTTTGGGGCTCTTGAAGTTTGGCGAGAACAGGACCTCTTCCTGATGCCCTCTTTTCCTGTGGGGAGGAAGATCATCCGGTCGGAAAAATAAGGAACAAGCTTGACCGCCATATTATAGGGAACAGTCGACCATTAATGCTGCTTAATTTTCAACGTAAATTTTGTAACTTTTTGAAATTGCATTAGATGCTATTGGGTCGTTATAGTTGATCCTGAGATTTAGAGGCAGCTATAAAAGGCTAGTGGGTGAGTAGATTAGTTGTCTCACTGGTTATCCACGTTTCTTAGTTAGAGAAAGATAGTTGAATGTTGTTAAGGCACTGGATTGCAGGATGAAGGATGATCGTATCCGGTCATTTGAGCGCGCCTTCTAATCATGGGTCGGACCAGAGATTGTATGGTTTGAGCGGAGTCGGAAATGTCCCGAGGGGTCTTTGGGTGGTTCTAGAACTTGAATGAAGTCCGAGGACACCCTTGGCTAAATTCGGCATGGATCGTTTAACCTCCCTCCAGCCTCATCCTCTCATTTTCCTCTTTCTTATCCTCTGCAGCAGCCCCATCTCCATCTTGCCCTTCTTCTTGTGCACGCATGACTTCTTCATTACAGAATCTCTTGTCTTTCCCATAACTGTAGTAGTGGCGCTTTCTTGGCTCGGCGAGTGGATGCCTCGCGGGTTTTCTTTTGTATTTCGGATGTTATGAATATTGGTTTATGCGTGTTGTGTTATGATTGCTTGAAACAAGCATCATATGTATCTTGAACACCTTTTTGGTGCAATTAATAAAATTGTAGTGTTTTAACAGCTTAGTACCTTATTACAATTGTATGTGGACATTCTGTTTAATTGAGGCTTGTTGGATATTATAAAACTTGTTCTGGAAGTAGGTTTAATCGCGAGAAAGGCCGAACGGCCGCAACAGGTGCGTGCCTAGGCACGAGCAGTCGTGATGGTTGAAGTCGAGGCCCAGACAGGTGGTCATCGGCGCATTAAATGCATTTGTAGGCCCTGAGGCGCGATATAGATAGACATCATTAAAATTCGTACCTTTTTCCTTCCGTGTTATTTTTGGTTTATTTGCTTTCCTCCTCGCGACCCATTTCTGAATAAACTGGATTCGACCTTGTGTTTTTTTTTTTTTTTTTGTGAGCCATCGTTTAGGGCACTCCTTTTGCTTTATTCTCGGGTGGCCATCCCTTCGGCTCCTTAGTATTGTTTTCCCAACCCTTGGTGAGTAAGCGGTCTCACGGTTGTAGAAAGGCCTAAAGAGGGGAGGGGTTGTTGGTTTAACACTTAGTTTACGGGGCGGTTTCTTGCTCGGGCTCGAGTCATAACCGTACCAATTGGGTATATGGCTAGAGTCTAATATTCGTTTTCCCATCTCCTTTTGATATGCTTGTAAAATGGCGAGGGGTCGGGAAGAAACTTCCACGAGTGGTCTCCCCGGAGGGCGCCTTCGGGCGACACCTTCTGCAAGCAGCATCATCTCGTCCTTGACGATGGAGGAACTAAAGGCGTATTGCGAGGTGCCTGATAACATAGACCTCCGGTTGATGGAGAGGGGAGACGAGTCCACGTTGAATTGGAGAGCAAGCGGTGTGTTTTTTGGGAGCATCTAGTAGTGGACTCACGCTTTCAGTCTTAGGCCATGGTTAAACGGTTTTGCATTTTACAGCGCCCCGACTATATCCGCAGCGTGATTCGTATCCTAATCGGCAGTTGCGTGCTTAACCATCTGTACCAACTTGATCTCTCGTTGGTGGAGCTTTTCATGATTTACTTCTTGAGCGTAGGGTCGGGTGGCCGGATGTCCATGTCGGTTTTGAGCCCGCGACTCCAGTTGTTGATGGGCTACGGCTGCGCCCTAAGACGGAGGGCGAAAGGCGTTGCTAGTGAGGGGGTCCACAGGATGAGACCTCAGTTTCCCATTGCCGTTTAATGTTAACCTATCTCAGTCCTTCCCAGGTGTGTAGTTGGGCCGGATCTGGATTATCAACCTATACCCCGACGTTTGTTGTGTTATAATGCATTATAGTTTGGTTATTAAATACGAGGAAAGGCTTGGCGAGGAAGGTTGGTGAGTAGGTGGAGAAGTCGAGCATTGAGAAGATCCATGGAGCTTACGGAGATTCTGCGGCGGGGCGCCATTTCCAGGTCCTTCTTACTTGGAGAACATATTTGCGAGTGAGGCCGCGACCGGCTCCTTATACCCTCCGGTCATTCCTCGTACTTGCCTTATGCGATCGTGGAAGGGGAGCACTTTGTAATTGCTGATTTGCGGCGCCTAGTTTCTTGCAGCGCTAGCTCCTCTAGGGATCTGGTAATCGAGGCATCGAGTCGGGTGCAAGGGGCCGGAAACTCATCGTGGTCATTCGCTTCTTCGAGCGGGGGTTTTAGTTCGTCCCCTCTTGCTCCTAGTCGGAGAGCTAGGAGTAGACAACGCCCCTTCAGCCGTATGGTCATTTGAACACGCCCAAGTGGTAAAGGTCGAATGGAAAAAGGGCGTTCGGGCGTCGGCAGGGATCAAGGGGAGGATTTCGTGCCAGGTTCTACTTAGATCTGAAGTCAGTTGGAGGAAGAAGAAACGGGATGAGAATAGCGAGTACGCTCGTCGCTCACATTTGCCATGAGAGGGACGGCATGTGATTTCAACGGTGCGATCTTACCAGACTCGGGATCCTAGTGCTGCCGTAGGGAGGATTGGACGCCAAGCCATTGTCGATCTTTGGTTCCTCAGGGCTGAAGTGCTCAGTTCAAACGGTATTTAGGGAGGTGGTAGAGATAAGGAGTCATGGTAGGCAGGTTCAGGGAGTGCTGTGGGTGAATTCACCCTTCAGATGGTCGACTGGCAGAGTCGAGTTCATGTGGTCCAGGCTACCTAGGCCCCCATTGCCGGAGCGAATCATAACCAATTCTTATGCTCCACCGCGCGGGCCGGAGCCTCAGAAGTGGAGGTAACAACGCTCGGGGTAGACGAGGTAAAGTTCATTATGCGTCGTTGGGAGCCTTTCCACCGCGGAGAGGCTGCGGCTGACCGGATGAACAACTTGTATCCGCCTATGTGTCTGATGCAGGTGGCTGCCTGGGGCATGGGTCTTGGCGGAAGACTATACGGTGAGCGTTCTAGTGGGGACCCGGAAGGAGGACATTGAGCGGAACATCGATGATGGGATACAAGTACACATTGTAATTACGTTCAATCGGCGAGCTAGTGAATGCTTGAGTTAAAGTTGTGATGTTAACGCTCACGTTTGACTCTTGTATGCCTAACAGGTTTCCTTGCTGGTATCATTGCCTGTCGAGACATGGCGCTCTGGCATCACGAGGATTCGAGAGCTCCGGTAGGGACCCATTTGAACAGCTGCGATTATATGTCAGTCGGGATGGGTGAGGCGGGGAGACACAAGCGCGTCATTAAAGAGGCCAAGTCGGCGTCTCTTGAGGCGCCTAGAGCTGGAGGCTAAGAGATCTTGAAAAGGCGGCCGGCGGAGGGTCGGGGGATGCGGTTGTCATGAGGCGCGATGGCCAAGTTAATAGATTGAAGGGACCGTCGTGCCCAGAGCATAAGTGGAATCCCGAGCTTGCCGGGGTTCGACGTGTAGTGGTTCTGGCAATGCTCGCTGAGGCGAGTCAGGCGTGGAGTTTCTCGAGGCGATTGGCCTTAAGCGGGAAATTTGTAGAGGCGGAGATAAGAGAATAATACATTTGGCGGATGAGAGACCGCCTTGGTCATGGGCTGGGACTATGAAGGATGACTTTGCAGCCTTCCGGGAGAGGCCATTCTTTGATATAAGTCGATGGGTGATTCGATACCCGAGTGGCGACACAACATTCATGTGGCTATGGTTGTTGTTGTGTTTTACGCACAACATATGCGAGAGCAAGCCTCACATCCGGGGATGGAATCTTGAGATCCTTCGGTCCGCTCACTCCGGAGTTCTTTGCAGCCCCCTTTGCCCCCGCGTCTCGTCGAAGTAGCTCCATCCTTGGATCTAGTTGTAGTTAGCAAGGAGGAGCATCCGGAGATTAGCTCGACCGCTGTCGGAGAAGAAGCCATTCTCCCGATAGGTCCCTTGGCCTTGTCTGACTGTGGGATTGAGGATGCCATAGCCAATTAGGACTTGAATGCTTTTATGAGACTTATACTGTTCGATGGCTGTACCAAACAATTTACTTTCTCGTCTTCTTTTTGCTAAGTTTCGTTATACTGAATGCTTTAATGTTATGCCATCCGGGTTTGCTTTGATTTTTGTTGAGTGCTTCATTCGAGTGCGTATGTTAGAAATCATAGGCATTGAGCCGGATGGGCCACTTGTTGGGTTGCCCGAATAAGTCATTCACTAGGTCATCCGGGTTTTATCATTTGATCATCCGGAAGTGATCTGGAAGCGAACTCCGCTGAGCCGGATAGGTCTTTTAATTGTTTCAACCGGGCTTACGGATGTGGCCGGCTAGAAATGTGGTCATTCGGATGATCCATCCGGATCCATGTATTTGACCGACTAAGTGATCTATCTTTGTTTGCGATGAATCGATGGCGCACCGAACTTATAATTTGACCAGCTAGACGTTATCTATCTTTGGCGACGAGCAAGTGAAGCTGCATGCAGGACTTATAATTTGACCCGACTAGATGTTATCGTTGGTAGAGGCGGAGTCGATGTTCTTGCCGGTTTATAATTTGACCAGCTATATGTTATCTATGTTGTTGAGCCGAGGCGGGTCGGTGGAAGCTGCCACCCCGGACTTATAATTTGACCCGGCTAGATGCTATCTATCTTTGGCGTGTGAGCCAATGAACCCGCCACGAACTTATAATTTGACCCGACTAGATGTTATCTACGTTGGTAGGGCGGTCGGTGAGCTGCGCCGCCCCGGACCTCAATTTGACCACGTGTATGGATATCTGCGAACATCACCGTGTAGATAATAAAGACCTTCTTTTATTGATAATACCTTTTCAAATGCGTGGCATTCCACATTCTAGGTACAAGAGCTCCATCTGTTTTGTCTATAGCATGGGACTGAATTCACAGCGTGTGATTGGAAATTTTTCCTACGTGGGGTCAGTAGTATTCTCAAAGCTCCTTAAGACTAGATCGCTGCATTGGAACAGAAACTACTTTCGTTTGTTATAAGAGTTTGCCAGCGCGTTGGTGGGATCTTTTCAGTTCTTGCCGCTTCCGCAGCTCGTCACTTGCGTTTAACTCGGCCGCGATTCTGCTTTTTACGATTGGGCGCCGTTTGTATGCGGATGGTAGGTAGGCCGGTTCCCGGTAGGGATAACGCGGCTTCCATCTGGCCCAGGTGAGCACGAAAGGAGATGTCGATTGGCTTCCGGTACGTAGTCCACCGTGAACTAGAGCACCCGGGTAGTTCCTCTACCCGTTTCGCTGGCGGTATAGCGCGGCTTTTGAGAAGCGATCAACGGGGTTTTGTTGGAGGCTTGACAGCCATTGCTTTGGGGATGGGGGTGGGTACAAGTTTCTTATCTTCAATTGTTGGCAAAGTCGAAAAAGATGAACCCGGTATCATTTGCGGCCCATTGGCTAAGATACAATTGATCTCGGGATGCCGAAGCGGCAGACAATGTTCTTCCAGATGAACTGAGTAACATCTCTATCTTTGATTGACACGAAGGCATCAGCCTATATCCATTTATTGAAATAATCGGTGGCGACCAACAATAGTTTCTTTTGGGCAGGTGCGGTGGGAAGCGGACCCACAATATCAATCCCCCACTGAGCGAATGGCCACGGGCTAGAGATGGAGACCAAATCTTGCACCGGCGATTTCAAGATGGGAGACATTCGTTTGGCAAGAGGTCACGTGTTGCAGCGTAATTAGCGACATCGACTTCACTTGATTGGCCCGGTAACACCTGCGTGGGCCGGTGAAGCTAGTGTTCTTCCCTCTGGTGATTTCATATACCTTTACTGACTTAATAGTAACACATATTGGCCTTGCTCGGGTTGAACCACATTCAGGTATGGCCCGCCCGGGGACCATTTATATAACGCCGTCCCGCTCGGGAGGAACCTAATTTGTTGAATGCAATTTTGTGAGCCACGCCTGTCATTGGTGGTTCTCCGAGTGGCTATGTGGTAGTATGGGATCCATCCAGGATGGGGGAACCTCCTTTATTTGGCTTACTTGAGTATGTAGTATGGAGGGCCGGTTGATAGTAGATGGGGAGATATAGGCCCATTTCCTTTATTGGCAAAAGAAGCGGCAATGGCGGCGAACGCCGACCCTTCATTTATAATCCACAGGGATGTTCGAAGTTTCAGGGCCAGAGATGATGTAATTCTGTTTACGACTGAAGTATTTTGCCATTCGGGGTTCCCTGGACTCGAATTCTGCGTTGACTTTCAATCTATAACCGATTAAATTAAGCGAATCGAAGAATTTGTCGGCCTGACGAGTCACGAGGTTGAATCCGGTATCATGGCCTCGTGCTACAGCTTGTTTTCTGGAGAAGTAGCTGAAGCTATGGTTCTCATTCAATCCTTTCAGGATTAGGAGTTGGTGCCAGGCCCGTCACAAATACGATTGTCTGGAAGCCCCGTGTCAGCGCAAAGGGTCCCTGACCCTTTTTCGTCAGAACGAAGTGTCGGCTGGGATTTCTCACAAGGAAGTCGACCAGACGCCTGTTGAAGTCTGTGACCTCTGGATGCTATGCGCCAGTTCATTTTAGTGGGCCATCCTTCGAGACCAGTCCGGTTTATGAATCGTGCGGAGTGGAAGATTAGTTAACTTCCTGCGCAGGGATGAGAGCACGGAGTATGGGTGGAGCTTATGGGCAGGTATCCAGAGACGAGGCTGACTATTCGAGGGTGGGTATATTTTGGGTCTTATGGCCCGGGTTAAGGGTTTGCTGACAAAAACAGGCCTCGACCCGCGTCCCACATTCTTTGGCAGGCGGCGCTTATTCTTTATGCTCGAGAGGGCGCTAGTGAGATAGAGAGTGTCGCGTGGAAGCTTAGGAGCTCCGCGAGAATCGGGGGGCTCACATCGGGTGTGCTTGATTACTATGAATGCTCGGTCGCATTCCTCAATCCATTCGCCTTGGTTGGCTCATCCGGGAGTGGTGAAGAAGGGGTTTTGAAGCGATTAAATGAGCAAGGAAATAAAGCGTCGAGAAGCGACGGCCGAAGCCGTCCGATTCTTTGGATCCCTTTCTTGGTAGGGCCCGGCCAATTAAGATGATGACCTTAAAAGTTCTTGTGGGGATTAGCCTTTATCCCCCTTTGTGTTACCATAAAGCCAAAGGGAATCGGTAAACGCATTTCAGAAGCACATTTTAAGGGTTGACTTCATACCATATTCTACGGGAGGTCAGATATCTATTGGAGATGTCTTGCATGAGTCGAGCTATTTGTTTGGATTTTACTAGCATATAAGTCAGCGGAGCCTCCATTGTGTTATCGAGCAACGGTCGAAACATCTTCGTCACCAACCTCTAATAGGTGGTGTAACACCCAATATCTCTGATCGTTTCGACATGTTTGAGAATTTTGTAAGCATAATTTATTGTTTCGCGAGTTAAATCTCTGAGGCTGTAAACCAAGAGACCAGGAAAGTTACAAGCAGGACAAAATTACCTTAATTTGTCAAAATGGGCATAAAAGACATGGATTAAGAAGATTTGGGGCCAAAATGAAATAAAGGGAGAATTGAAATACAAATGGCCCGAGTTATGGGCTTAAAAGAAAATAATGAAACTTAACCCAAAAAAATGGGGTTTGAGGCAAACAAAGGCCTAAGAAAATCTGGATTTAAGATAGGTGGTCTCATTTGTAGGAAGGAACCGTAGAGGGGAGAGAAAGAAGGAGAAGAAGGAAGAGGAAGAAGATGGAGGAGCGAATCGAAGCCCAGGTGTGGAAACTCACATGATTATGAATTCTATGAGATTTGGCATGGATCTTTGGGTTTGTATAGTAATTATCTTGCTCCAAACCTAGGGTTTTGCTAGGGTTTTATCTTAACCCAAAAATTTTGGAAAGTAAGGTGGGTAAAACCCCATATGGCACAAGATGGTTATGGAATCCTTCCTTTGAGGATGGAATCATGGTTAATTGTAAGTAAATGAGTTAGGGTTAAGTAAACCCTAATTAATATTCATGTTTTGGCTTGGATGGGTCATAACCCATATTAGAAGGGTTTGGAAGTGATTCATGAAATTTGGAAGAAGATATCCATTGAAAGATGATTTGAGTATAGTGAGGTTACACAAGATGAATTTGAAATGATTTGAAGTGTATATGAAGTATAGATTTGGTTTTGGGATGAAGGAGTGCATGAAAATGGGAGAGAAAATACACATTGGGCACTTTTCGGAGACTTGTACCAGTACACTTTGAACTTGTACCCCGGTACACTTTACAGTATTTGGTCATTTTAGCCAATGTGTGTCGGTACACATTAGGGGGTGCTCTTAGGTACACCTGAAAATTACGAATTTCCTATTCTAACCAGTTTTCGTATTTTGGGCATAACTTTCTCATTTCTTATCCGATTTGAGTGATTCAAGTGTTCAATTAAAATAGACTTCAAGGAGACCCAAAACTAAAGAAATAGGAATCATCAAATTCTGGCTCTAAGTGGTCCAAAAATTCACTCAAAGTGAGGCCATGTGCAAGCCAATTCCTGCATCAGTATTAATCATAGAGTAGTCCGAGTTGTTTTGAACACAACTCGAGATTAGGTCACTTTCGAATTGGGTGATTCAAATTGGAGATGAACCCTTAGCACCTTAGCTTTCCAAGAATTTAAGAACCATTGTATCAAATATGGAGACAAACATTGGAAAATGAATATTGCAAACTTTCCCTTGTTAAATCGATAAGCGAATAGTTGGCATGAAAATGCGCCATGGCAGTTTAGATGATCCGATTGGAGTGATTCAATTTCTAAGTAAAGTTGATTCATTGAGGAATAGAATATGAATGATGTGTGAAAACATAGGCATTATACTGTGCAAGTATTGAAATACCGTGATATGTAATGAATAGCATGAAAATGTAGAAATGCAAAATGCATAGATGTGTTCATGAAACAATAATCGATATGTAATTTGAAACGACTGACACATGACTATGATCGTGAATTACAATCATCATGAACACATAATGTAGTAATAATGCCCTAATATAAGAGTATGTTCACGAACTCATATAATTGTAAAAAACTACCTAAGACCAGGTTATTAAAAGAACCGCAGCCTCACATCACGATTAGTGCGGCGGCACTCTCTGGCTAGTGCTTCGGCACGTAGTACTTGGTACTCTCGACTAGTCTGGCGACACTCTTTGGCCGTGCCGACACATTAGTACTTCGGTACTCTGACTAGTCGCGGCGACACTCTCTTATCGTGTGACACATTAGTACTTGAATTTTCTGACTAGTGCGGCGACACTCTCGGCCGTGCCGGCACATTAGTACCGGTACTCACGACTAGTGCTCGACACTCTCTTATCGTGCTTGGCACATTAGTATGGTACTCTACGATTAGTGCGACGACACTCTCACGATCACGTATTGTACCAACCAGGTGCCATTGTCTTGTGTCTACTCATTCCGTATTCTTGGTCTGAGCAATCTAACAGTATATGATAAGACTTTGAATAATGAATAAAATGAATAGTAATTTATGGGTACCCTACGGTACTCCTGTAATCGATTAAGTTCTGTGGTACCTACGGGTACTCCTGTATTTGATTAAGTCGATGGTAGCCTACGGGTACTCCCATATCGGTTAAGCAGAAACAAGTCCATTAGTACCTAAAGGTACTCCCTTATCCGTAAGATAAGTATAAATCCGGTAGTACCCACGGGTACTGCAAATCGGAAAATAAGTGTAAGTTACATAGAATTAAGTATAAGTCACGTCAAAATGCACTACGGAGTACTTAGGTATAATAGATATGTGATGCGCCTCACGAAGGACTAATGTCCATATACGCTAGAAGTATGATTTGACCTTGTGATATGATCTGATGCATTCAGACTTATCGTACCTACAGTCACTTTCGCACAAGAATAAGATCAAGTAAGACAATAATAAGTTACTATAAAACAAGTATAGGATTACATGAGACAGTATAAGTTAGTAATACCCAGTATAAGTTCCGTAATACAGTATATAAGTTCCAGTAGATAATTATAAGTTAGTAAGACCAGTGCAAAATTCAAAGTAAGACAAGTATATACTGCATGAAGTCATGTATAAGATCTGAAATACATGTATAAGATCTGAAATACATGTATAAATTCTGTAATACATGTATAAAATCCGAAATACATGTATATGCTCCGTAATACTAGGATAAGATCCGAAATACCAGAATAAACTCTGTAGTACAAGTGAAGATCAAATAAAGTGAGGAGAGGCTTTGTAGTACAAATTATAAGATATGAATTACTAATAATATAAATTACGTAGTACCTAAGGGTACCTACGTATCGATTAGATTATGTAGTACCTCACAGGTACTCTTGTATCGATTAATTTCTATAGTACACCTACGGTGTATCTCAGTAAGCTCGGGATAAGGATAAACTCAAGTAGTACCTCACGGGTAATCGCGTCATGAGTATAGGTATACTTTAACCTAGGGCTTGTTGGGATATGATACCAACCTGATTTAGAGTGCAGGCTTGAGACATTTGATCAAGTAGTACTTACGGGTACTGCCGTATAAGATTAAGTTCCGCAAATCCGGATCGTTGCGTAATATACGTGATACCTTTGGGTACCTCAGGAAACAGTGCTTTAAGTGGTAGTATAAGTTAATAGAAAGCTCCTATGGGAGATGCGAGATAGATATAAATACGATACGATTAAGTACCTTTGTATAAGCATAAGTTACGCCAACTCCTATGGGAGATGCGAAATAAGTATAAAATACGAGACAAGTATCAGTATAAGTTCAGATATATATGTCATTTGGGAAGTCGAATAAGGATAAGATCACGAATAAGAATAAGTGCGCTATAAGTATAAGATCTGATTCTTTATAAGTATAAGACAGGATAAGAATAAGTTTGTCATGGTATGAATCTGATAAGGATAAGTCTACCCTAAATTCTTAATTCTGAGTAAGTATAAGATTATTTATAAGTATAAGTTTAGTCTTAGTTTATAAGGAATGCGAATAAGCATAAATATGGATCCTATGGGAGGCATAAGCATTATGTTAAAAGTCACGAAATTATAGTAGACAAAATTATCTTGATGACACGAATAGGAACCCGACCTGAAATCCCGAGAAAATCATGAGTCATGTAAAAGAGATGAATTGGATGCCTTGCCATTGTATATGTCTAAGTTTGCTCTGAATATGATCTGACCTGTTATACAATTGGATTATATGAATTCATGAAGATTTTGATATCTGATTTACATTTATATATTTATCGCCAGTTCGGTTTAAATGTGTGCATCGATTATAAGTTATAAATGTTTCCCACTAAGCGTAAAGCTTATACTTAGTTTCATCAGGTGTAGGTGGAGAAGACATCGGCAAACATCATCTGGTGAGCGACACAATTGTAAGGGGTTCACTACATGAGTTCAGGTGCTCACGGTTGTAAAATGTGAAAGTATAGTTTGTATTTGTAAATGGGACTTCCCGATTATATGTGTCTACAGATTTTGATGGACACCACCATAGGTGGTAGTTCTTTTGATTTGTATATAATATTTTGATTATGTTATAAGATGTGGGCCATACCCACATGTACTAGTTCGGTTATAAAAAAAAAAAAATCAGGTAAAGAGTCCAGTGTTGGTCTCGCGTCCGAGCCGGTTGGTCAGCCAATCGGGTCGGATGGAGTTCGAGGGCGTGGCCAGTGCTTGCATTCTTTAATCAGAAGGGCATCACATTATAATGGTAAGTCATGGGGTGGATGAAGATGTCTTTATCCAGGGGTGCGTAGGGATACGGTGGTATCACGAGGGGCGTCCGGAATGATATCTGCAGTGACTGCGAGGCATCCACAATATGATCTATGCAGGCGGAGGAGCGTGCTTTGGACGGGCGTAGTTGGTCGTGTAATCCACACATACTCTCCATTTGTTCCCCTTCTTTGGAACAACCACCACGTTGGCCAACCATTCAGGGTATTTAACTGCTTTGATAAATCCATTTTGTAGAAGATTATCAACCTCGGTCTGGATGACCAAGTGGCGATCTAGGTGAAAGCGTCTCACTTTTTGTGCGGCCCAGGCAGCGGATGGGCGACGTTTGGTGCATTGTGAGGGCGTGCGTGGGGCTGATCCCGGTCATATCTGCATGAGTCCAAGCAAATACATTGGCATTTAACTGTATCACCTGGCATAATTGGGCCTTCTCCTCCTTGGAAAGGAGGGTACTGACATATATGCATCTGTTTGGCCCGTCAAGGGGTGTGGTTTCTAAGGGATCAACTACCAGTGGCTCTCTGTCCCCCAAGGAGGATTAGGCGGGCATTGTGATTAACGCCACAGGAGTTAGCCCTCGGTGGCTCAGCTAGAGCATTCCTCTATTCACATCCTTGCGTGAGAGCCGGCATTGTCGTGCGGCTAAGCGAGGCTTCCTTTGAGGTCGGCTGCCGGGACCTTCGGTCGGGTAGGCGATTGTTTGGTGGTATGTGGATTGAATCTTTGCTTTCATGGCGTGTAGCGAGCTTTCGACCGAAGATAACGTTGTATAGCTAGTCTTCTACCACGAGGAGAATAGTACTTGTTGAGTTCTTTGAACTGCCTTATTGAGAAAGGTGATGTCCGGTAGCGATTAGTAGTGACTCCATGAGCATGACAAAACCACGCGGTAGAACGAGGAGATGATCAATCGGGACTCTACGTGCAGCAAAAGTTTGGGTGATGGAGCAATCGGCCTGCTGGATCATAGAACCACATTGCACATCATTGTTAATACATACGGTCGGTCTGAGTGCTTAGTAGTGTGGTGTGATGACCGTGTAGTTAATAGGAAATGATATAGGTAGATCCCACCGCATAGCGTGAGATATCCTCGGTCTCGACGGTGTTTACTCTAGCTCTGACCGAGGCCGCCTAGAGCATTCTTCTCCGCTGTTTCTTAGATTGATATTGGCTATCGGCCAGTCCCCCCAGTATAAAGTTGATGGTTGGCCGGGGTCCTGAAGCATGTTCGATGTCTGCCACGGCCCTGTCGGCCGTGGGAGCGGCTGTTGCCCCGCGGGTTGGCTCCCTCAGGTACCACTCCCGAGGTGCTCGGCGAATCGGCACTACCGAAATTTGGGGGCTTTAGCGATGATTGGTCGTGGCCATAGTCCACTGTGATGTCGCGCAAAGTAGGGATCTGTTGTGCTGATAAGGATCTGCCCTCATAGGTGGGGGCCACTTAAAGTCGGGGAGGTCTCGGATGATGGGCAGGAGCCGGTCATAGGCGATGTTGAGGCTTGGTGGTAGGAGGATCTTTCCTCTTCGGATTACCGTCGGGCGCAGCCCCTTGCCTTAGGCACAGCACACGTTCGGACCAGGCCCTTGCGATCGGCTTGCCACTGGGTGGATTATCACGTGACGGTTTGCGAGCGGCCGGATGTTATCTTCCGGCGTGAAGGAATTTATCGCCGTGGTACAATTCCTCCATAGTTGCGCGGGTCGGGGATAAAAGATTAGAAGAGCAGGGGTGGTGGCCCAAAGCACGAGTTTGCAAGGCGCATCCATCTTATAGACATCGATCTGTTTGGACCGCTTGTTCGAACTGGGCGTGAAGTCGGATGGACTCACCTTTCCGTTTAAGAGGATGGGCCGGAGGGGCGAGTGTTCCCTTTTTGTCGTGAGCACAAATCTTGAGAGGCGAATGCGGCCTGATTCGCCGAATGTGTTTATTGATCCTCTAGGGAGCTTGTGAAACCAGGCTAAGGTAGGGCCCTTGAGGCTGGCCGGGAACACCTTACATAGGAGTCGATCGTCCCTGGTGTTGAGGATCATTGCCTGATTGAAATGCAGCATGTGATCGTGTCTGGATCGGAGAAGCCGTCGTACATGGCGGCGAGGGTGAGTATGGAGCGCGAGGATCGTAATCCCGGGGATATGCTGTCGAGGTGTGGAGAGCATGTCGGTGTGAATCCCCCGGACAGCGGAGGAAAAAATCATTTGCGGAGCATTAGGCGGCCCGGCGGTACATGGATGAAGTCTTGGCGGAACCCCATTTCGGTCGAACACATATTAGTGGTTGGCGTTGGCGGTCGTTAGTCCGCAGTGGGTTCTCTTTCACCAGCACCTTGGGACAACGATCGCCGGCCCCGGATCGGCGGGAGTGGTCTTGTTTTAGATTGGGCTTCTGCGGCGTTCGAGGATGGTGAAAGGCTTGGGAGCGGGGAACTTCCGGAGGAGAGCTTGTCATCCGTCGGTAGGTCGATGTCGTCTTGCGCAGCGACCTCTTTGCCTTTGCCTGGACGGGAAGGAGGAAATGGGCAGAGAGGTTCCCACGATTGTTCGGCCCGGCCGGCGTCCAACCAGGTTTGCAGGCGCTCATTTTCCTCTCGCAACCGGTTCGCCTGTTCGTGCAATTTGGCCATCTGCCGGGCCTACTCCTCTTGTTTTGCTTCCATCTCTTGGAGCGGAGAAGGAGGCGGTCTTGAGTACCAGGTTGTTGGTTGCTAGTCATGGCCCGATTGGTCAGACGGTCAAGCGGGATGTTTAGAATAGGCCCCAAAGCTTTGGAGATCGGAGGTCATAGGGTGGGTGTACAGCTCGCGTCTGCCACGAGATTTCTTGCTTGGCGTTTCCCACAAACGACGCCAATTGTGATATCCTGAATTCTCAGAGTCAGTGCATCGTCGGAGCATTCACCAGTTGGCTGTAATCTGCAAAACAAATAAGAAGACGACGGTGGTCTTCCGTCGCCTTTTCGATGACAAAGTTAGTATTTTTCTCGAAGACTTAGGGCTTAGAGCAGCCGTTATCTCAGTTAAGAATCTTGTACCTCGTTTGGTGTGACTTGCTTCCCTTTTATGGAAGGAGAAAGAGGATAGTCTTGTTGGAAGTAGACGATTTCTTCGCTAATGTTAGGGAAGGTAGCTCTTATTCGGGAAGGATGACTTATTCTTTCCTTTTAAATGCTTGCCTTCTGATGGGACATTTGCTAAGATGCTTTCTTATTCTATTGGAGATGAGGAGGCCGGCTCATGGGAGATCTTATACTCATATCATGAAGAGCCGGTTGACAACTTCGTTTGGTGGGGTTCTTAGTCGGGAGAAAGAAACACCTGGGTAAAAAGGCATCTGGGATATGAGGTACTCGGGCGCAATGAAGACAGAGGATTAGTACAGGGCGTTCTGGCGGTAGCTTTGGGTTCAAATTCCTTTGGGTACTGGCGGAGAGATCACCGGGCATTCTGGGTCGGCTTTTAGACTAATCTCTTTGGGGATCTTGGGCTGGGTCGAGCTCGGGCCCATAGTACCCACAAATGAAAATTAACTTTTACTTTGAATTTAAACATCTAGGTTTAAAATGTTGTGCTATTTCAAATGTGTTTCCAAAATTTCAGAGGCGGGGGGGTATGTGTCCCCCATCAGAGACTATTTATTACATTATTTTAAAGTGTTTAGTTATAAGAAAACACTAAAAATTAGAAAAATAATTTTCTTGAGCCATGCTTAATTTTCCATAATTAAAAAGAAAAACTAGAAAAGAAAATTAGGAAATAAAAATGGAAAAAATAAAAATAGATTTAAAATTAATAAATAATTTATATTTTCTATTTAAATTTATTTATTTATTGTAAAATCATTAATATAAAAAATAAAATAATTTTAAAATGAATAAATTTATAATTAAAATTAATTATTAATTTTTTAAAACTATTTTACTCTTTAATATTTTGTTCTTTAAACTTTACTGGAATAAAATATAACCGAGTTTGTTTTAATACTTTCCAGAACACAATGTAGATTAAAGGAAAAAAAACAACAACATATATATGGAATAAAAAATATATAATTTTTCTGTAACTTTTTACTTCTCTTTTATTCTCTTATTGAATTCATAATATAAAGCAATGGAAAAAAATATTTTTGCATGTTATCATTGTTTCAAATTTTATATAACTTCTTCTAAACATTCTCCTAAGGAGACTTAATTTATTAGAAGCTTAGAGCTTGTTTGATTTCTATTTTTGAAAATATTCTTGAGAATAGTTTGTGAAAATATAGAGAACACATAATAAAAATAGTTTGTGAAAATAGTTTGATTTCTATTTTATATAAATTCCTTATCGTTGTGTAAGAGAAATTTGTAGCATCAAATAAGGCACTAGAAGATAGAAGATACTTTGATCTAAATTTACTTGTATAAAGTGTAATGGAAAAAGTGATGATAGACAACACATAATAAAAAAATAAAAATAAAATAAATAAATAAATAATAAATATATATATATATATATATATATATATATATATATATATATATATATATATATATATATATATATAGCTGATTGGTTGAATAATTTGGAGTGAGTATTCCAAAATAATTTCTTGTGCAATTTTCATGTTAGAACTTTTTCCTTGCCCTTTCATAGATTCATGACATGATAGATGAACTATTCATAAATTAATGCTATGTATGTGCAAGGAGATTGAAACATGAGCAATTAATTACAAACGGTTCACATGGTTTTAGAAGTAAGCCCCTATAAGTAAAATATGATGTGACAAAGTTAGAATTGGTTGTCTTTGTTATCTTTTTTATACATTGATCTGATCATCCAACCAATATCTCGTATAAGGCACATGGCTTGAGTGCTTTATGAATTGCATTGTGGATACTAGTCTTGACTTTTTCTGTAAGTAGATAAGTTATCCACAAGATAATCAGCCCTTTATCTGATGGGCTTCTCCCACCCAACAATAGCCATGGTCATGTGCCACTTCTTAATTAGATGGATGATTTATTTTAACCTTTGATATGAGTTTTCCATAATGAACGCACTAGTGTATGTGATGTACTCTTAATAGGGCTTATGATGAATTATAATATAAGGTTTTTAGTTTTCATAATTCACTAAGTTACTATATTGAATGGATTCTCAACCTCAGATGATATTAAGCTTGTCTCAAAATTGATAAGAGGCTTTGTCTTATAGTGAGACTCCAAAGTGGTATATATAAATATATTCCTATGGTTTAGGTCATTGCTGATGGAATTTAATGGTAATAGATATTATCAATAGAGACATCTTGTGGTAGTGATATGGATTCGTTCCCTTTTGACTAGTCTTTTTATATATCCTCTTTTTATTAAAAGGCGAAGAGATTAAGAAGCATGAGTTTGTCCATGGAATTATCCTTTTTTTGTTCCCAAGACATTTAGGATGTTAAGGATATTAAAAAAAAAAATGATATATTTTCTTATAAGTCTAATCCAACGACTTAGAGTTGAATGATGTATCAAGGAACAAGACGAGACAGGTTTACATCAAGGGCATATGATCATATAATTTGCAGTCGTAATAATTAAGTTTGTTAATGGAATTTGACATATACCACTTGGACGTAAACTACATCTATTGATTATACAACAACTGACATATAACTTCAAGAATTTGAGGAGTAATATTGATAAGTATTATAAACACTAGTTCATGAGAAGTCCACATGTATTAGATGTTAAGTCACGAATACAATTAGTAGTAGATCTGCCTTGGGCTTAGGGGGGTAAATGACCTGTCATATCTACGCGTCGGATAGGGAGAAATTTTAGTCTTATATAAATGTGAAACACCTGCCGACTGGTAAGAGCGCGTTCATAGCGGATAATATTTACTATAGTTAAATGAATCGTTCTGAGTGATATCAGAATCGATCACGACCGTGTAGGGGTATGTTTCGTTGGCTCCGCAATCTCATGGGATCACAATAGGGGCGTTGTATGCGCATGGGGGAGAAGTGTTTAATAAATATCACGATTGAATAAGAGAGAAATTTGCGATCTTATATAAATATAGGTTTACTGGCCTGCCAGCGTTTTAAAGCGGTAGAGGTCCAGCTAAGTGAAGCGGGGTGATATCTACGTGGTTAGATCGGGTTGTTATATAGTAGTAGGGCGATCACTTGGAGCTTGATGTGAGGGCTATTCCATTGGCCCCACAGTCTACAGACACCCATAATGATGACAATGTATTTGCATGGGGGTGTTTGTCACATCTCACATCGGATAAGGGAGAAGCTTTTCTACAGCGTATATAAGTTAGACTTCTCTCAACCCAAGAAACTGCTTTTAAAATCCATGATTTAAAGCTCAATGATGGTTATCTATACTACGGGCCAACTCATTACACGACCCCTTTGAAAAAATGGGAGGTAATTGGTTTATAATGGATTTGAACAACATTACCAAGTTTGGAATTAAGTTCATTAACCTTTGTTTTATAATGTACCCTTTAAAAATTTTAAGCCTATTCACTTTATTTTCTAGGCCCGTCACTCACTTAGTACAAACATTCTCATTTTTATCAACATAAGGTGCTTAAATGCAATTGATTCTCTAAAGTGAAATGTTTAATAAATTTTAAAATTGGATAATGAAGGAGATTATACTTCTATGATCCAAAATTAATTATAAGGAATAAACTCAAGGACCTAAGTTTGATTTGGTTGGTGGAATGAACCATATGTTAACTTATATGAACAAAACTCTTATCCCTTTTCACTCATTTTCCTTATCTGAACACGTCTCTTATCCGATATTGAAGGCTACAGAAAAGTAATTATATGAAAAGTGAATATTCTATTCTATGACTTCAAAATTTGTATTTGTATTTTTATTTTTTGTAATGAAAATGTTAGCATCATAGATCAAGAAATATAAATTTTCACTGAGATTATTGCTACTAAAATATTATAAAAAAATTTCTTACATATATTTGGTATATATTTTTTTATAGGTATGTGGTGAATTCAAAATTGAAAATGGCTAAGATTTTTGTATGGATGATTTGATTAAAAGATTTTGGGTACATAATTTTGAAATTTTGATATTCTATTAATTTTTGGTCTGATTTTGATAAAAATATATTTTTAATTTTTTTTATAAAAATAACTCATTGAATACATAAAATGTAAAAGAATTTTTCTATCATAATGTATCATTTTCTAACAAAACATGAAAATATCACATTTTCCACAAATTTAACGTTATTTGATATACTTTTAACAATTTTTTTATTTTATATTGGCAAAGATCGCACTTTATTTTTTTTTTTCCTTTTCTTTTTTGGTATTTAAATTTAATTTCCTTATATTTTGATCCATGATGAATTAAATTTCATACCCTTCTTTTTAATAATTTTGAAATTAATCATTTAGAATGTTTATTGAATTGGTACTATCCCTTAAGCGCAGCATTATTTTTTAGAAAACGATTGAGGTAGGGACAGAGCCGACATCCGTGGCAGGGGGGTCATACAAACTGGTCAAACTATTGTCAATTCTCTTTGACCAAACACAAGGTCACCATCCTTATCACATTTACTAAACTACCCCTACTCATTTCTTCAATTACATCTCTACCTTTCTTCTGCCACTTTCTCACCGACAAGTTCTCCCCTCATATCTCGTATTTTCTCGTATGATACAATCTTCAACTTCCTTTTTGACCCCAAAAGTCCTTTATTTTTATTTATTTTATTTATTTTTTATAATATAGTCTGATCTAATTCATTTTTTTTTGTACCGGATAAACCAATAGACATGAATTTGACTCGATTATGACTAAGGTGCGATTTGTTGTTTTTTTTTTTACTTAACGTTGAGTAGAACTATTCTTGTAAAAAGTGTTTAATAGATAATGTTTAGTGGTTTGCTTTTTCTTAAAAAAAAAAAAAATCAATCTTATTATTTTCATCTAAATTTAAAAATAAGTTTTTAAATAAAAATATAAAAATATACTTACTTTTTACTTAAGCACGAATAACCTATAAGATTTTTAGGACTAGTTTGGTAGTGATTTTTAAAAGTATTTAAAAGGCTAAAAACACTTTTAAGTATTTTACTATTTTTACATAAAAAAAGACGTTTGATAATATTTTAGAAAACACTTTTGAAACTTTTTTTTATTTTTTAAAGAATGCTTTTGAAACCCTACAAAATATTTGAAGTGTTTTTTTAAGAAGCATTTGATAGATATTAAAAAAAAGAAAACACTTTTGGGTATACCTAAAATACCTATTTATTTATCCTTAAATATCTATTTATTTTTCTTTAAAATATCTATTTTTTTATTTCAAAAAATCAGGATAATATAATATACTTTTAAATTTTCAAATAATTCAAACCTTTCTATAAATATATTTTTGTACAATTTCTATAATCATAACAATAATTATAGTAAGTTTCCATGAATACAAATGTTTACATTTTTTGTAGAAATTTAAAACTTTTAGCCACATAACATAAGAAATTACCATATTAAGACTCGAATTTGGAACTCTTCCTCTCCTTATGCCCTACCTATTTAAACATTGAACGCCCTATTACATGAACTAGGCATGATGATCCAAATATTTATATATTTATTCATTAATTCAAATCTTTTTATAAATATTTTTTGTAATCATACAAATTATTATTTTAGGTTCTTATTAATGTTTATGTATGTTCATTTATTAATTCAAATATTTTTAAAAATGTTTATAATCATAAAATTAATTATTTTATGTTTTTATTAATACAAATATTTATATATGTTTGTTCATTAATTCAAATCTTTTTTGTAAATATTTAAATTTTTTTAATAATTATAAAAATAGTTATTCTATGTTTTATTAATGTAAATTTTTATATGTATTTTTATATTTTTATAGTAAATTTTTTTATTTATTTTGATATCCTATTTTTGTAATTAAATTAGATGTCCTTTTGGTAATTTTAATGTTATAAAAACGTTTTTGTACCCAGCATGTTACAAAAAAACACTAGGAGAATAGCTTTTTTAGATTCCCATAAAAACATTTTTGATAGAAGTATGGTCAAAGAAAACATTTTATTTAGAAGCGTTGTTACAAGAAACTGTACCAAATTAGCCCTTAATTGGATTATAAAGAATATGATTTTTTTTTTAAAGTATATGATTTTCTTATATTTGAATATCTAGTTTTTCTTAATAAAAAGGTATCTTAAAATCTACAGAAAAAGACAAAATCCAACATTTTGACATATTTTATATTCAACAAAAAATTTAAAAAATTTAACAATAAGTCATAAAAAAATTTAAAAATCAAATAGGGTGAAAGCAAATTGCTTTCAACAAAAAAAAAGAAAAGAAAAAAACTCCACCTAATACTCGTTGTCAATAATTTGGTTATCACAAAATTAGGGAGAAATTGAAAGAATAAATATAGAACTAATCTAGAGTCTATATGTTTATTTTTATATATTATTTTTTTTTTCTGGTATCTAGATTCTTTATATATATATATATATATATATATATATATATATATATATATATATATATATATATATATATATATATATTTTTTTTTTTTTCTTGAAGAGAAAAATAATTCTATTGATTTAAACTAACAATATATTGATAAAAACATATAATTAAAATCGTTAAAAACCACAAAGGATGAAACAACATCAAAGTTAATAATATAATGAAACAACTCAAAACTTATATATTTGATAGCTAAGTTTACACGTTTGACATTACTATTATGACTAGAATACCTATGATTTTAGTTCTACAGCATACAAATGACTATTGATTTGATTTTTTGTCTCTAATATTATATATTTTACTCGTTTGAATCGTCTAAACACAAATAAATGTCACACCATGACGACGAAATCAAAATTGTCATATTAAGATGACACAACCACCTTCCGCACCAAGACGATGACAACCACACGTGCATGAAGGCGACGACAACCGTACACGCATGAAGGCGGCGACAATCACACGCGCACTAAGGTGACAACTAAATCACGAAAAAACAAATATACCTAGATTTGTGTGGAATAACCACTTTATTAAGGAAAAATATATATAAAAAGAGGTATATATGGGTGATTTCATGTTAAAAATGACAAAAAAATCACCACTCATTATTTAAAGAGATCATGCTAGTAGCGAAAAAATTGAGAGAAAAAAAAACTATTTATATATAAAAATTAAAAAGTTTTAAAATACTAAGCTTTTGACCAATTTAAGAATAAATATAGAACTAATCTAGAGTCTATATGTTTATTTTTATATATCATTTTAAATTTTTATTTCAGGTATATTGACTACTTATATATAAAAATTATTTTTTTAAAAAATACATAAGCTTTTAACCGATTTAAATTACATTTAATTTTTTCTTTCATATTTTTATGATGAATATGATTAGCTTGTTTTTGTCCAAAGAGTGTTGTCTTTACAAGTCGAATAATATATATATATATATATGATTTTGAAAAATATGCTACTTTTTTCAAAACTATTTGTTTCAAAATTAAAATATAATTTATTATCATAATGAAAATTTTATAATGATTATTTAATAATTACTTATAGTGTAAATGTGCAAAAAAATACACCATGTTTTTCCAAATATCTCATCTACATTTTGAACTTATTTTGGTCTAAATATGCCATAGACGTTTACCCCCGTAGCCGACTTAATATGCTCCTATCATAAAATCGTTATGGTGGCAGTTAAATACAACATGTGTGTAGACCTCCAAAATTTGAAAGTTTACGGCGTTTATTCCTTCAAATACAATCCCACAAACGGAAATCGATGCTTTATAGTAAGTCTCAACTCTCTATAAAATTCTCCTCCTTTGATCGATGGGAGGAAAAGTGGAACTAAGGGCCTCCCTACCAAGAGTGGAGGCCCTAGTGGCCCTTAAGTAAATGTTTTTTAGAGGAATAAATTAGGTAATAACATGTAATTTGTGCTTTATTTAGTCCATTGCTTTATTTTTTTGGGGCGAGATTATGAGTTTTCCCTACATCAAATGTTCTGCCTGGGCCTTAAAGTTTTGTACGCTTAATTTAAAAATAAGACTAATTGAGGCAATCTAAGACATGGGCAATTTCGGGGAGACGATCCCGATTTTATGACTTTCGCTTGAGAGGCGACTTGATCCGGGGAGTTACCCGTCTACCATGTAAGTTTTATTGACTTTCTTTTTATTCTTATTTTATATAGTTATTTTTTTGTATATATATTTAATTTATTCTTATATTTAATTAGTCATTTAATTTATAGTCATACTTTTTTATTTTCCTTGTAAATATATTGTTGCTTTTTGTTTATTTAATTAAATTGATTGTTTATGTTTTTTTAATAGATCCACTCATTTTTCCTTAATATATGAACTATCACCCACCCTTAATTTAATAAAATTCCCAAATTTAAAAAATTCAAGTTCTAAATTTTAATTTCTCAATTTTTAAAATTCAAATGTCCAAATTTCAAACTTCAAATTCTCAAATTCTTATTTTCTAAAATTCAAATTTAAAATTCAAGTCTTCAAAATCTCAAATTTCAAATTTTCAAGTTTCCAATTTCAAAATTACAAATTCCTAATTTCTAAAATTCAAGTCCCCAAAAAGCTCAAATTTCAAATTTTAACTTCAACTTCTAATTTTCAAAACTTCACTCAAACCCATTTTCAAAACTAAATACACACTTACAATTCCTATAAAATGGAATTTTGGGGAGCACTAGTAATATATAAATGAACTTGGGTGTGGCTCTTGACATTCTTTACATCATTTTAGTTTAAATAATTTGACATATGATTTATAACCAATTTTTAATCGAATGTGAATAGCTAGATTGTTATCAGACAACATCGCTTCCCAATTGGTAGTGCTTCTAACATGCAGTCCAAGTACACATTTTTTTCATCCGATTTTGCTTGATTGTTTATTTATATATGTCTTGCGTGCTTTTGTATTGTTATTGTTTATTTTCGGTATTCATTAGTTGATTAGTCAAAAGTCATATTTTATTTACTTACAGTGAGACCCGACTTTGCGCTAGAGTGGTGCTACGCCTAATCGTATTCTTCCCGATAAGTGACCTAACCCTGTGACTGGGGACTCCTGGGCTTCCTGCACTCCACTTTTTCCACGGGAGTCACATTTAGGGTTTTTCTTTTTATTTTGTTTTCTCTTTTAAACTAAAACAAAACTAAGTGGCAACTTCAAATCGTTTTCTAAAAATGGTTTTTCAAAAATAAAAACGAGTCTCACATTTTTAAGTGGGAAGCGCGCCAATAGCAAAAAAATGTGGGGTCCATCGACTCACTTGCAGGGACAATGAGGTCAAGCAGATACAAATTAAGGAAAATGTGGAGTTTGACTGGTTGATTGATAGATACTTCTTTGTGCTTTTGTGTATAGCACATTGAGAGCTGACTAGGCGATTGTATCTTTCATATGTCTAATTGTTATATCATTAGTATTGGTTAGTTGACTTCATCGGTCGATTCTTACATTCGTCTTGTTATCGCGTTTTCATTGTTTATTATATACACATCATATTTCATCTTATACTCCCTACTTAGATTGTATTAGTGATATACTGCGCTTTGCATGGTATCACATTGCATGACTACCTTACTCTGCATGATTGCTTGTCGCATGTATGTAGGTGCACATGTATCCCCCTTATCTCCCGGAAACCTGTCTCGGTCGGCTTTGTGTCTCTTGGTTTTGTGTTTGCAGTTGGAGACTTGTTGCTCCTTGCTTGCTTTTCAACCGAGCTAGTGACTAGGAGTAAGGTCTAGTGATGGGCTATATCCATGTTTGTGAGCATTTTAGAGGTGGTTGACATATTGATGCTGAGGAGTCCGATCTTCGAAGACTTGTATAGCCCAGAGCTAGATTTAGGATACTTTTTTGACCGGTGTGCCTTTTCTAGTTTAGATGTCATTTAGGTTTTTCGAATGCACCAACGCATACACTGTACACTTAGTTTATTCTGAGCGTTGAGAGTAGTGAGAGCCTTTACCATAAGCTGCCCCCTAGGATGTTGAGGAAGTGCATGTGTGGAGGTGATGACCACCTTGCATGGAAGCGCCCCATCTCTTTGGAGGTGTGTAGGAGGTTGTGTACCAATGGAGGGTACGATCGCTTCTGCTAGGGACCCCTTTAAAAGACTTACCCACCATTGTCTTTTTAGAGCTGCCATTGACCTTCTAAGTTGAGTTTAGATCCTACTAATTAGGACTCTCATCCTACACGTGGGTGCATCTGTGAGCCTTTAGGGCTAGTTTAGTTATGATATGGATCCATATTTCTCCATTTTGGTTTCCTTTTAAGGGTATACAAAGATTGATTAGAGTTTGGGTTTCAATGGAACAACTTTCTACATAGTGTTGGCTTATCTATTATGTTTTAGTTCAGCATTCACTTATTGATTGTGTTCAACTCGGGTAGTATCTTTGACAGTTTTCTATATTTTTAGGGCTTATTCGGTAATACATTTTGAGACCACCTTCATGGATTAGGGTTCGGGGCAGACTAGTTCCTTCAACAGATCATATGGTTATGGATTTGTAGTTGGTTATAGTTGATCAATTTGCCTCAACGATTTCCTTAGTCAAGCCCGAGGCCATACACAGGTTAGCGGGAGATAGATGGGCGACCAAGCCCGCGTGACCCAGTTCGAGATGAGACTCAATGATTCTATGGCTGTTGATTGGCAGTTTTTCATGAGCCATTGGTTCTTCATGATCAAATAGAGGTAGCGCCCACGGCTACGGTCTTGTTTGGTGGCGATGATACGTGCATGTATGGGATAGAGTGAACAACGCTTTCGATAGATGAGGATCTTTGATGGAGTTACCAGTTGTGATGATATTGAAGTATGTAAACCTCATTCACCCATAGCATAGATTCATGATATTGATGTTTGATGACCATGATTTGGATGAGAGATACCAATCTGACTATGATCATAGTATCACTTATGAGAAGCTGCGTGCTTATGATGATCACGAGACAATCAGCAGTACGTGATTGGTCCTGGGAGGGTTGAGTTTTGGTTTGACATTATCTACATATGAGAGAGACAGATTGCTTCACTTGCTCAGATTATACTTGGATGTTTTTGCACGATCTTGTGGAGATATGCTAGACCTCTCCTTTATTGCTCATTATATGTTGTTGGTGCCACATGCTAGACCACTACAACGAGACGATTTGGTTTTGAGAGTCCTTAGAGATTGAGTAGTGACCTTAGGGAAGTTCAGACTCACCTAGAACAGATCTTACATTATTAGAGAGTTGACCCCAAAGGGAGCTGCATGGTTGATGGACTTAGATGGAAACCAATTCTCAAAGCCAACCAATGTAGATCAACTAAAAACTCCTTATGTTCATAATCATGGTCGTAGGATGGGTGGCCATCACTCGCTAGCCATATACCTACTGCTACTCCATATTTTTTTACCGCTAGCCCATTGAGCCTCATGCGCACGTTGGGCTCTATCTTTCTCTCATAGCCTTGCTTACCTTTTCATACCGGATAGCCCTCCGTGTGTGGATGCCTTAGTTTAGGATCTTATGAGTTATGGACACATCGACATATTCCCTTTACATCGCCTACCACACATTCACTTCCCCCAATGATTCGCTTCCATGTCATGAAGTTTCTATGTTTCACCACTTTCTTCTCTATCTAACTTCTCGTTTCATCTCATTCTTTCCCACTTAGGGATTGCGATCTATTCATCTTACCGCATGTGGGTTTGTGGGTATCGCCTCTCTTCACTCATTCCATCGACATTTATTCGTAGACCTTAGCTTGAGAGACTTATGTCATTTCATCGAGTTGTTTTATCAGACATTTACACTCGAGATATGTTCAAGCTTATTGCCATATTACTGCTTTCATTGTTTTATTCAATCTATGCGAAAAAAAAAGAAAAAAGAAAAAAAGAAAAGAAAAAAATATAAATAAATGTGCACGTGTATATATTAGGTATCGCACGTGATTCTCGAGTATGTATATGGATTTATATGATCATCATGTTGGAGCGATGTATTACTTATGAGAGTCAGTGGTGCAGCTTCCGAAATCCCAAGATCATATGCTTTACTTGAGATTTTGTTAATGGGTATGTGAGATGATCCATCTCTCTCTAGTGGGCCTGAGTCGCTGGTCATATTCATCATTCCATTCACGACGATACGTGTCTTCCCATGCTGATTCTCGGGGTAGATTCATCATATCATCATCGCTTTTTCCCCTTAACAAGTATTTATCTTCATACTGCATTTTCACATTTCATCACCCCTCATATATGTTTATTGATTTCAGTCCGATGTCACTCTACATCCTTATCCTCTTACCTATCTCACCACATGTTGACTTTGTGTCACATCGTATTATTGAAGCACTTCCATCGATGTTCTTATGTCCATGGATTCATGAGACTTTATGCATGTGGCATTCCACACACGAGGGCACTCCAGTTTGATCATTGTACTCGGAGCCTAGTTTCATACTTCTTTTAATCTATATCACCCCAAGCCTACATTACTTCATCCATGTCAAGACCACCTCCCCGAGGCCATGGAATCAAACGCTCTCTTTGGATGCTGATCTACAGGTATCTCGTGGACTTGGTTAATATCCGACATCATCATGTCGCTTCTAGAAGACACCCTACTAAAGGCTTGGATTTGTTTCTAGTCAGGGTTCTCGATGACTCCTGTGTTAGCACTCTTCTCATGGATGATCGATGTCGATTGGCTCTCGATTTATAGCATTCGATGTCAGACATCGGGGCTCACTTCCCTAGCTTATCGGGACCATTCGATTTGTTGGCTCTGGTGTAGACCGCCTCGTCGAGACGCATTTGAGCCTCATGCTTGATATTCCAAGGTTCTCATCAATATGTTTCTATCGGATGCCATGTACTGTGGCATATCCCCCGCTATCAATCATCCGAGCTCGTTGTTCTATAGGCATCGCCTCTCATCAAGATGATGAGCCATGGGCCTATTATCCCAGGTTTCATCATGTTTCTATCTGGATGTTACACTGGGCATACCACTTAGTTATCGATCATCCGCTGGCCGTGGATGGTATGGACAACTTCGTCGAGAGGACGAAACATTACACTCGGTATGCCACCGAAAGTGTACTTTCCTACTTGTCGAGGTTACATAGTCTGGAGATATGTAGATGGTTTTATTACGGATGATCTTCACGAGACGTTTCGCTTCTGTAGATTGCTTATTCAATGGATTCATTGGGCCATGTGTGAGTTCACATATGCTTTTTGTAGTTATTTCCTTTAAGTTCGCGTTTAGAGCCATTTTACTTTAGCTCACAGTGTTCGTAGCTATTTTCTCAAGCCATGTCAGAGTCGTTTTCTTCACATGCTCTGAGCCATTTTCCCTACCATGCTTAGAGCCGTTTTCTTCTGGCCATGCTCATGCCATTCTTAGCTCAAGGCCAAGAGTAATTTTCTTAGTTCGTGCTCGTGATCCATTTACTTCGCCGTGTTCAGAGCCATTTTCTCTCGCTTTTGGCATTCGTGAGTCGTTTTTATTCAAGCCATGCTCGAGTCAAGTTTCTTCTGGCCATGCTTCAAGAGTCGTTTTCTTTAGTTTGGTGTTTAGAGCCGTTTTCTTCAATTTGGCGTTTAGAGCCGTTTGCTTCCTTCCAATTTTATGTCAGAAATGCTTGTTTTCTTCACTTGACGTTTAGGAGCCGTTTTCTTTAGCTCGACGCTCGGGTCGTTGTTTTCTCTCGGGCCGTGTGGTTCAGAGTCATGAGCTGCAGATGGCATTCCGAGCCATTTTCTTCGCCTTACGCTCGTGAGCCGTTTCTTCACCTTGGCGTTCAAAGCCATTGTTTCCCTTCACTTGGTGTTCGTGAGTCGTTGTTTCGCCTGTCTTTAGGAGCTCATTTTCTTCTGGCCACATGTCGTGAGCCGCTTCTTTGGGCCAAGGCTCGTGAGTCAAGTGGCAGAGAGTTTTCTTCAGCCACAGCCAGCCATTTTCTTCAAGCCATGCTCGTAGTCAGTTGCCTTCACTCCGCATTCGGGAGCCATTGCTTTGGCCCCAAGGCTCAGCCGTCTCTTCGCTCATGCCCAGCCGCCTTTCTTCGCTGTGTTCGAGCCCATTTTCCAGCCATGCTCGAGCTGCTTTCTAAGTCTCAGACTGTAGTCATTTTCTTCGCCTACATGCTCGTATTACTCTCACAGCCATGCGAGCCGCTTTTAGCTCATGCTCAAATCCATTTTCTTCGGGCCATGCTCTGCAGTCAAGCTTCGCTCAAGGTCTCAGCCGCTGTTTTAGTTCTGGGTGTTCGTAGCCATTTCTCATCGGCCACATTCGTACTTCGTCCGCATGACATCTTTTGCTATGCGCTGTTTGACTGGCTCTCCCGCAAATAAGGGTATTCAGGATTTCCTCGCTTTACCTTCTCTACATTCAATAAAGGCATTCAGTTTCGCCAGGTTCCTTCTGCTTACCACACATTCAAATTATAGTCTCGACTGCATATTCACCATTTGCCTTCTCACTCATAGTTCAAATCTGTATCTCTCATTAGAGATATCGCACAAGATTCACTGGGCCGCCAAGATCGCCCACTTCATCACATGGCTTCTTTCGTTATATCTTTACTTTCCACTCATAGCTCATGAGTTTGTTGCGAGTCTACATCTAACCATTATCAGGTTTTTATTAGCATACCATTTGCCTTCAGAGCTTATTCTCTAATTGGTTTCACTATTTTGTTGAGCGTTCACATTTTTTTTTTAAGGACAAGATGACTCGTGTCTCATCTCACGCAAAGGCACAGACCATTCTAAATACACCTACGGGCTGGTCGACTGGGCTTGTTTTAGATTTTGATATAGGTTTCAATTCCTTTGAGAGGACCTTCTCGACGGAGGTCGATCTGTATATCATGTAAGTGTGGATTATAGTTATCTTGTTTTTTTCGCCATTCACCTTAGGTGCTGCCTGGGGAGCCTCTCATTCTTTCTCCTGCGCCCCTCTCTGACACTGGGGGTCTTCTTTTTCTCCATGCAGCTCATCTCACTTCACTCAACTCTTCACACCTTCGCTTTATCATTGCTCGTGCTCGCTACACTCGCGAACTCTATCAAAGAGGGGCATATTCAGAGACCCCCAAAATTCGCTTACGGCGCTTATTCATTTGCTACATAACTCAATATTTGAATGGAGCAAGGAGAGAGGTCTCCCTTTCCCTATAAAAGGGGGCCTCTCCTTGATTTGGAGGAGGAAAAAAAGGAAAATCATGGGCCTCCCCCACCAAAGAGTGGGAGGCCCTAATGACCCTTAATTAATTTTTTTTTACGGGAATAAATTAGGGCATGGGCCTATGTAATTTAGGCTCTATTAGTCCATTAAGTTTATTTTTTTAAGGAGACTATGGGTCTTCCCCCACGTTGAGTGGGAGGTCCTTAATAGTCACAAAGTTTAAAGGTTTGATTTAAAATAAGATGGCTGGGGGTAGAATCTTGCATCGGGGTACTTTGGGAGACGATCCCAACTTGAGGCAATTTCAAACTTTGAGAGGCCACTCCTGGTCCGAGGATCCGCCCGCCTACCAAGTGTTTTCGACTTCTTTTATTCTTATTTTATAGTTAGTTATTTTTTTGTATATATATTTATAATTTATCATATATTTAATTAGTCATTTAATTTATAAGCCTTATTTTTTTTTATTTTCCTTATAAATATATTGTTGCTTTTTTATTTATTTAATAAAATTACTGTTAATGTTTTTTAAATAATTAAATTTATTTTTTAACATATGAACTATCATCACCATAATTTAACAAAATTCCCCAAATTTAAAAATTCAAGTTCCTAAATTACTCATTTCTCAATTTTTAAATTCAAATGTCTAAATTTCCAAACACAAATTCTCAGAATTCTTATTTTCTAAGAATTAAAAATTTTCAATATTGCATTCAGTCCTCAAATCTCAAATTTCAAAATTTCAAGTTTTCAATTTCACATTTGAAATTGCAAATTTCTAAAATTCAAGTCCCGAAAAAGCTCAATTGAGAATTTGAGCACGAACTTGAATTTTCAAAACTTCAATTTCAATAGGTTTTAAATTCATTATGGTTAATTCTATAATTCTGAATGAAATCTGGGGAGTTAATTTGTGTTGTAACATCTACTCGTGAGGCGGGTGGGGTGTTAATGTATCATTTTAATAAATAATTTAGCATGATTTCTGTGGTATTTTAATTGAATGTAAATAGTTTATGACATTATTTAATCTTAACGTTAACTTTGATCATTGCCATTCTATTATTGATCTAATTTGTTTTCATCAGAGCTTTCTTGATTATTTATTTATATATGTCTTGCGTCTTTTGTGTTGTTATTCTTTATAACGATTCATTAGTTGATTGATCAAAGTCGTATTTTTAAGCTAGTTTTGTTTAGTAGGAGCCAGAGCTTTAGGGGCTTAAAAGGTGCTACGCTTGATCGTACCTTCAGGTAGTAACTGACTATGGACAGATTGGTTTCCTATACTTGCCTTTTCTTATTAAGTCGCATTTAGGATAACACTAGCATTTTGTTTTCCGCACTAAAACGAACAAATAGTGGCGACTTCAAAACCATTTTCTAAATAGTTTTCAAATTAAAATAAAAATGATCTCGCCTTTTAAAAATTGAAGCGTATAATGAAAAAAAAATGTGGGATTACAATGTGATGGTCAAATGTCTGGGGTGGTGGTTAAGCCACCCCAGGCCAATTGCTACACCTCGAAGCCCCAGCCACCACGCACCTCAGTTTTCCATTCCCATAGATCTTCAAACCCATAATGTGTAGCTTATGTGGTATAACACTTAACATTTCAAAAGACAAGGGCATAAGAAAGGGAGGGGGGGTTCTTGGGTTCGAATCCTAATAGAAACAATTTCTTGTATTATAGCTTCCTGATATTGAAACAAAAAAATCTTTTCAATACAAACATATTTATTTATAACTAATTAATAATCTAATAAAATAAATAAATATTAAAATTTGAAATAATATTTTATAAATTTGATTTTCTTTTTTAAATAACTATTATGAATTAATTTTATTAAAATTTCGTATTAACTTAATACATTAAAATATATTAGTTTTAATATAAAAATACTTTAAAAAATATAATTTATTTTCTTTGATATTCATAATATTGTTATATTTATAAAAATTATAGTTGGATCTAGTTTTATATTTTTAAAACTTTTAAAAAATATTATCTTCAAAAAAATGATAGAATATTAAACATAAATTTTTTTCAAACATCATTTAAAAAAATAAAAATACAAAAACACTTTTCAAACTAGTTAAAACTATTTATATTTATTTATTTTAAATAGAAATAACTTGAAAAAAAAATTAATATAACTTTCTCTAAATTCAACGAGCACATTTTTATTTAAAAAAAAATGTTTAATATTCTATAAAAAATTTTAATATTCAGTTTAAAGATTTTTATATTCAATTTTAATATTTATTTATTTTATTAGAATTATTAATTATTATAATAGACCCTATTTTTCTAATATTATAGGTAATTTATTTTAATACATTAAAAACAATAGTTACAAAAAGAAGTGAAGGAATTGGATGAGGCGGGTGGGTTACGGGGTAAACGACAAGGCCAATTTAAACGAAAAAAAATTCAAGGGTGTAAATGAGATATTTAATATAATATGAGGGGGGTTTTTTTTTTTTTTGTATCTTAGCTTGTTACTTATAGTCAATAATTAGAGTTTTTATTATATTTTATTAATAAATAACAATAGATTTTTTTTGAAAATATTGACACTTATTTTTATGTGGCTTACCATTACATTATAGATTTATGATTTAAATACGTATTTTATTAGTGAAATTAATTTATGATTTTGGATATTTAACAGCAAGAAAAGATCAAAAATAAGTGCATATTTAACTAAAAATTCAATTCTTGATTTTAGTGGACAGCTACATGAGGATAAATTATGTTTTTAATGTTTTTTTTGATATCATGTTTTGAATGTTAGAAAATCATCCAAATAGGATCCCATTTGGTAAGTTTAATGAACCAAATATGTTTTGAAAACTAATCTTGTGACAGTTTATAAAATCACATTTTCTTGAAATGCTTGTGATGTTGAGTAACTTGGTATCACTTTTTCTCCTTGTATTGTTGTTGGCACTTTGTATTTCCTTTCTCTTACTCAATCCTACAATATTTCTTGAAGTGATAGAAATCTCACAAACTTTGAATTGAGTGGAGAGGGAGACCAAGAACCCTTTTATAGCCTTTTAGGTAACCTTCCATCAAGAGTCACAGCAGATTCCCTCCTAATGCATCAAATCCTTATGTTCATGTATGTACCTTTATAAGTCTCCTCTCATTTCTCTATAAACTATGTTGTGGTTTTTCTTTTCATCCCCATAGAAAAGAGGGAGTGATTTATTAAGTATTTTTGACACGGAAATCAATCCGCTCCATTGATTTTTCGTCTACTAGTTTAAACCTTTACAGTAAGTGATTTGTTCCACTATGTGAGTTTTATTTTATTTTCTTTGTTTTCTTAGTTTTTGTATCGATTTAATGTGGTTATTCATTGGTTTGTATGGGCGGTGAGTGATAACTTTATGAATCGGACAGAAAACCCAATTCTGTTAATCTGTGTATTTTCTTGTCGAATCTTTTTTAAGTCGATATCTGTTTTGAAGCAAAATCCATGTTCATTAACATATTTCGTCAAACTTTTGGGAGATGTTAGGTATTAAGAAAATATGGATTATATACTTATACCTGGTCTTGATACATTTTCTAGCTATAACATAAATATTGATATTTATTTTTGTTAATGCAATAGTTTAATTTCATATTCGGATATAAGAAAAAGATTCGCTATAAGATAGATGGAACTACTTCAGTTTTCATTGTAAAAAAAAAATTCCATGTATCATTCATAAAACTTTGAAGTGGGTACACCGTACATGGTCATTGTACAAGCACTGCTAAATATATTATTATATAGGATAAAGTAAAATTTAAATATTGTAAAATAATGAAGTGTTCTCTGCAGTTACACATTGTATCTGAAACATAAATAAAACAATGACCCATACTAAATCAGGAGAGGTTTCAATGACTCAGATCATCAATTTGCATATACAGTGTCTCCAGGCCAATTTTTATGGGTATGATCGTTTTGTTCAACAAGACTTTTGGGCCTCTGGCCTAACGTTTCGGTTTCGATGAAAATCAGGCTGGGTACAATCCACTATAATTGAGTTCACGGTTTTTATTTTCCTTACAAACATCCGCGTGTTTGGACTCTTGATGATGCCTTTTAAATTGGGCGGGATGAAACGTTGTGGAATATTGGCGACGCGGAGTGCGTTCTGTGGTCTGCGGTTACGGATAAATGCAAAACAAGTAACAAAGAGGATCGGCGGGGACTCATCCGTTGCCGCCCCGTTCACTAAAGTGACTATTCACCATTGAAGCTCGTCGTTGAAATTGCTTTGAGGCGGATAATGCGCCTTTCACGATGGGGCCTTTGATATTAATAGTATATGTTTCCCAATTGGATGTGACTAAGGATTCTCTACCATTGAACAGAGGATTTTCTATCCTTGTGTCGAATTAATAGGGATGATGGAGCGTTATTGAATTATCTTAACTACCCTTATTGGTAGGAATTTGAATTTGATTGAATATGTTCTTAGAATTTGTCAGTGTTATTGGCATGGTTGAATAGGCTAGGATCCCGTTTTGGGCGAAGTGCTAGGAGCTCGGGCATTTCTTCAAACACATCTACTTCTTGGGCTTGGTAGTGGGCACGTATTTTTTAAACCAATCCCAGTTCTATTATAAGTAGGGATTTTAGCATTTGCATATGCTAAAAGATTTTAATAGTTAAGGCAGGCCCCATTTTTTACTTCTATTCACTTGCATTAGTATTACATTTATGGGTTCTGATGATGCCTTTCCAACGGGAGGCGGGAGCAGGCGATGATTAGTTAGTAGGATACAGTTAACTGTGAAGAATTTGGGATGGAGCTCTTGGAGATATGCGGTTTGAGTGGATCGCTGCCTTAGTAGATGCGGGCTTTAGTGTGTCATACTTATAAAAACAAAGGAAGAAGGGGTCGGCGAGGAGCTGTGGTGCTTCATCAAAATCACTAAGTCCGATTTCTTTATGGGAAAAGAGGCTGCTTAGAGCAGATGTTGCAGCTTATGGTGCTCGTCCCAAAGTCTCATTACCTTTCACATTAGGGTGGCATGTGTTATAGTGATTATTGACCAGTTTGTATATGTGGATTTTGATTTCCCATTGGATGGGATTTTCTTATCGTTGTCGGATTTGGTAATGGATTTAGAAAGAGCTGTTTATTTGGGGATAATCTTCCTTCCATATTGGGGGAGATCGGCGGTGATAATCCTGTTAGTATTTTCCGCACCTTAATGATAAGATTTGGTTGGATTGAGGATGATATCATTGTTGAGTTGTCTATTTTACGTATTGGCGAAATAATCTGATTCTGAGGATATGGACCTTCTATTATTCATCGAGATCGTCCTTTGGACCTAGCGGGCCGGGCCTTCGTTGGGGGCATTTTGGTGCAGGGGCTGGAGTGTGCGTTGGGCGCGCCACTTCTTTGGGCTTGGGGCGGAGGCGGGCTGTGAGCCATTTTTCATACCCACATCCAGGCTGCCCCCGATGTGGGTCTCTGAGCGTCGATGGGCGAAGCGCCTTCGTTCTTGCATCGGATGCCATTTCCACGTGTCTTTCTGCTTCTTTTTTGAGTTTCTTTTCTTGATTCCTCCTACTTCTTCTGTGCCTGCGGTCCTCGACCTCTTCGCGATCGACCTTTATTTGCTCGAGAGTTCTTGTTTGATCCTTTTATTATGAGGTCTTTTGCATTTTAGGCGCCTTTATTCGGTTTTATTCATTTTGGGACAAACAGTCTCTACCTCTTTGGTTTCTCTTGATTGAGTCGACGGACTAGGGTTAAATTAGTTGGTTTCGTTTTTCTTGTTTGCTTTTATTATGGTAAGATTGGCTTACTGTTCTTTCGTGTATTGGCGATGACTCATAGATTGTTGGTTAAGACAGTTAAGGGGATCACTTGGCCCTTTCAATAGTGGATTGAACCAGACGTTCAGGGCGCTCTCCTCTTCCTTTGGTGGACTAAAGGGAAAATAAGCCTAATTAAATATCTGGGGGGTGAGATTACTTAAATACGCGAAGATCGACATCTTGGCGTGGGACTGCAGGTGGATTCAACAGTAATAGAGTTTTTGGTGACGTTATCGACCTCCCACAGCGTCGTATGGATTTGACGATCTTGACTTTTTATGTGAAGCTGGTGGATGGTATGTTTCTTTGAGAGTCATCTTTGATAATGGTCTTGTTTTCCCTTTGCACCTTCATGAAGGGGTTTTGACTAATGGCAAGTCGCCCCCTGACTTCGCTCCCAAACGGTTTGAGTGCTTTTTGATGAACTGTTGGCCTTTTGGGGCTGAGAGGCTGGCGTCTCCTAGTGTTAACTTTGCTCCTTTATCTTTTTGTGAAGGAATTTCTAGGGGCTTCTTCCTTTATTTCTCAGGCGCCCACAGGGCTCCTCAGTGATCTCACGATCTTCCTTCCTCCGCCGTCGTGGAAGGTATTGATATTTCTTTGTGGCGGTATGGCGGGAATATGATCCCCCTTCAGACAAAGATGACCTCTGTTAAGTGCCAGCTTAGACCTTTGATAATCTTCGTGAGTGTTTGCTACGTTTCGGTATAACGTGTGAAGGTTCAGATATTTTTGATTTGTTATTCTCATGCTTCAGTGCTGAAGTGAGTGCGTAGTGAAGATAATGTGTAGCTCTAGCGTTGAGACTGTAAACCAGTCTTACGCGGGCGATAATCGGACATTCCTGGTCCGTTTAATTTGAGATCTGCGTTCCCGCTAGCCGAAGCCTTACCTCGCTACCATGGTCTCCTGTTAAACTATGGCCTCACTAGGGGAGAGATTTGGTCCTGGATTGGGGGCCTTGTCTCGGGAAGCCAGGATCACAAGCGGAAAAATCAAACTCCTTTGGCTGAGAAAATTGGCCCGGTTTGGTCGAGGTTGAAAGTAGGGCGTCTGAGACTTCTGCTTTCGAATGGGGCCAGGCTGTGATTCTTTTTGCTATGGTCGGGGCTCATGGTCTCTCTCAGCTTCCTAAACTTCTTTATCAGGCAACAAATCTCTTGGATGGAGCAAGTGAAAATGAGTGTGTTATACCTATTACGTCTGGAATCGAGCCTTTGGGGTGCTAGACCGCCTCATGAGGTGGAAGGAGTTGGAGGAAAAAATCAGGCATCGAGTTGGCGAAGATGGTACTCTTTGCTCTTCGATCACGAGACTCGCGGCGGTGCGATCTTGTCAGATCATAAGGATTACGACCTTGGGAGGGTGAAAAATTGCAGTTAGGCGATGAGTTCGGCTCTATCCTTGGGGTTCTTTGGTAGTCCAGTATGCGTGAATGTCTACATTTCGGTTGATTAAGTGTTGGATCGGTTGGTTCATGTTTGAGTGTAATGCGGTGCCCTCATTTGAAGGATACGTAGATGGGCGAAACTAATAACCATGTAAAATTGCGGTTTTTGCTAGCGAAAGCGGCCTCTCTTTCTGACGGAATGGCCCACTGACAGCCTTGTAGCGAAGAGGTGGAAGAGACTTAAATCCGATATAAAGCATGCTGGCGTCGACTGCGTGCGGGCGGAAAGCAGAAGGATGAAGTTAGGGTAAGACGGCGGTTGAAGCGAGCCGGAAGGTGGGGGTGAGCTCGAGTTGCGCGTGATGATCGGTGGAAGAGGACCGGGATGGGTGCGGTCTCCAGTGCGAGGCTTGAAGCGGTTAGGGATGAGCTGATCATCGGGCGATGCGAAATTCAAGGGTTCGTCGCGACTTGATGCGTCCGTGTGAATGAAATGGCGTAGCTAGTGCGTGGCTTTCGTGAGGTACCAGAGGCGGTCTTTGCTAGACAGCTGATGAAACAGAGCCTCGGTACGTAAGTGGTGGGCGGGTGGGGATGGCCGGATGCCGGATCTTACGTAAAATATCAGCGGTTGCTCGGAGGGATGATGTTATTAGCGAGTTGAGAACCAGCCCGATCCAGTGGGCCTGCAGGTGGCTCGCTTTTCGGCGAAGAGCCGTTAAACGTCTACCCGGACTTGGACTTGACCGACCTCCCAGTAGCGAGGAGGCGGAGTCTTTCTCTGCCGTGTTCTCGAAACCCGGGATACTCTGGTGAAGCCCATTACCTCTTCGCCGATACATTTCCTCCTCTTGACGCCTAGGTTTACTGTGCTCATTACGCTTGACTGGCTGCTTTATATTTTTCTTTTCCCTGTATGCACCTTCCGCTTTTGTGGGGCGGGCTGGACATATGTAACTCTCCTTTTTTAATAAATATTCATTTTTTAGATGCGTGTTCTCCTTTATTGGTATTTTCGCTTTCTTCATGAATTGTATAGCGGGTGAGGTATGGTGAAATGATTAAGCTTGTCAAGCGTGTCATTGAGGCTTAGTGGTGGTGTACGGTGGACCGATTCGAGCTATAAGGCTTGTATGGCGGACTATTGCCCCGGTCTGGTGTTGTCTTGCATGTGTTAGGCGGTTTGCCAGTTCTGAGGCATTCGTCAAGTGCTTGGCCCGATCTCCATCGTCGATTTGCATGAGTTGAGCGAGATTCCTTAAGTACGCATGACTGATACAGTGACTTAGCCGACGATCTCCGTCGGTGATTTGCATGAGTTAGACGATTCACTTAGAGTACGCATGGCTATTTTTCGTGAGCTCAAATCGTTAGGTTGAAGTGGGCTGGTTGGTGATCGCCAGTTGTGGTTGACTTCTTAGTAGCATGACCTGCGCGTGAATCGTTAACCACGTCGGTGGGTGTTGAAGTGAACTTCGTCACATGTGAAACCGATTGGCGACGTCATGAAGCTGTTGGGAAAAGAGCCTCGTTAGTGCGGCGGTAGGCGGGGGCTCGTCCATGTGAAGCCTAGCAGGAAAGAGCTTGTCCCGTCGCGAGCGGTTGAGGCGAGCTCGTCGTGAGCTTGCTTTGGCGGAAGAGCTCGTCGTCGCGAATAATAGTTGAGCGAAGAGCTAGTCCATGTGAAGCTGCCGGAAGAGGCTGTGGAGAGTGAGCTGGGCTCGTGTAGCGCGGTGGCGTTCAAGTGGCGATGGCCAGAAGTGGCGATGTGTAAGTGGCGATGGCTGAGCTGCGACCCGAGCGGTGTGGCTGTCTGAGTAGATGAGCTGAAATCGAAAGTGAGCTCTTTTGGGCTCTGGCGTTGTGGCCTTGGTGGCGTTCGGCCGGTGGCGATGGCGTGCTGGTGATGAGCTTGGCGGCCCGTGGCTGTGCGAGTAAATGAACGTCAAAGTGAGCTCTTTGGGCTCTGGCGTAGCTAACGGTGGCGTTCGATGAGGTGGCTGTGTGGTGGCAATGTAGCACAGCGTTAGTCCGAAACTCTTGACGGCTGAGCGCGTCACGGTAAGGTGAGCTCGTCGAAGTGAGCTCTTGCGGGCTCTGGCGTTGTGGCGCTTGGTGGCGTTCGACCTAGTGGCGATGTAGCGAGTGGCGATGTAACTGGTGATCTGACTCAAGGCGATGGCACCATGGAAGTGAATGACGTTAAAAGTGAGCTACTGGGGCTCACTGTTTGTGGCATTGGTGGCGTTCCGTGAGTGGCGATGTAGTCGGTAGCAATGCTGCTTTGGTGATCGCTCTGGCGGCGTGGCGCATTAGGTAGATGGGCTGCGTGGTAAACTCTTTGGGCTCTGACGTGGCCTTGGTGGCGCTTTCCAGCGGTGGCGATGTAGAGTGGCGATGTAACTTTGGTGGTCGACTGCGGCGACGTGGCTGTCTGAAGTAGATGAGCTTGTCAAGAAGTGAGCTGCCCCAGGCTCTGGCGTTTGTGGCCTTGGTGGCGTTCGGCCCGAGTGGCGATGTAGCCCAGAGTGGCAATGTGCTGTTTGGTCGACTCACGAGGTGGCGTGGCTGTCTTTGGTGGATCTTCGTCAATGTTAGCTACTGGGCTCCGTGGCTGCACGACCTGTTTGGATTGAACTGCTGCATGCCGACCCGTTCGACCGATTTTCTTGAGGAAAAGTCACGAGGCGTCTTTGTGCGGATTGATGGAGAATTTGGAACGTTCAGGTGACTTTTTGAAATTAACGGCTGCGCAAATGGCGGGCACGACCTCTGCGTGGGGCTTATACTTTGTATAACTCTACGGTGCGTGCAGGAATCGGATGAGATGAATCGTAGAAGTCTGATCGTCTTGCTGGGGATCATACGAAGATTTGGGATCAGCTATTTGTTCTTCCCATGTGGGAGTTGTGTTTTCCTAGTCTCACTTTGCTAGGAGTCATCATTCATTCCCTAGCTCAGTGCTAGAGGAATGTCTCGTCCACGGAGAAGGCGATGTTTGTGCGTCGCCTTCTCCATTAATTCTTCTTTCTCTTCCTTCCTCCTTTCTCATTCTCTACTTTCATCTTTTTCTTTATCATTCTCCCTTTTGTTTCTTCTGCGAACTCATTCTAATCTTTTCTTCTTCTCCTCTTACTTCTTTCTTTCCTTCTATCCTTTTTTGAAGAGCTTTGTGTACTGATTATGTCGATGACATCGCGATTGTATCAGAATGTAATCAGTTGGAATAAAAGTGAACTTTATGTCTATGAACTTTCTCATTATGTATTTTAAATGTGTATATCTGAGCTGTTTGAGATGTCTAACTAAATAGCCGATTGAGCAGCTCAACTCGTTACATAAGAATCAATAAGGCTCTATTTAATATTAAACGCGTTATTCTTTGGTACGCGCTTAGATGTTCGCATTCCATGTATCTTGTAGATTTTTCCTTCTATGCGGAGCTCACCAATTGCGAGCGACTATTTCGAGATATGATGTAAAGGACCTTCCAGTTGGTGACTTTTCCATGCGGCCGGTTCTTCCTTCTTTGGCGGGAGTTTCTTTAAAGACTAAATCACCGACATATAGCTCCACGGGTTTTGACTTTTGTGCCATTACCTTCTTTGTCTTCCTTTGATAATCCTCTACGTACGCCTTAGAACTTGCTCGCTTTTCATCTAGGAGTTCTAGTTTAAACTGAAAGATTTCGTCATTGTGATCACAATGCTAACTTTCGATCTGAGAGACTTTGTGCCGTCTCTCATGAGACTCTTTAGTGCGAAGGTTAGAGGCGAATGGGACGGTTGATGATACACAATATTAGATCCACCCTTGACGCATTTTCGGGGAGGTATTCTACCAATTTCCTTTTAGGTCTTAATTTGGTTTCAAAGGCGACTTTAAGGGTTCGATGATGACTGACTGTCGGATTGGATTAGCAGTGTCTTTGGAGATGAGTAATAATTTTTAATTGAAGCCATAGAAATCTCAATTGGCGCGTTGTCAATTGTTTTTCCGTTGTGCGATACCCCGGGACCCTTGAGACCTCAAACACACCTCGTCATTTCTTCTACAAATTGTGTATCTTCTGCTCTGTAATTATGGCTAAAGGCTCGGCTTCGCCCACTTGGTGAAGTAATCCATTGTGACGATTATGAATTTGTGACCACTTACCAATGGGTGATTAATTGCCCAAAAATTGCAGTACGAACCCTCTGTGATAGGTTTGGTGCTTTTTGCGCATTAATCATGTCATTTATACCAGTCGGTGTTGAGTCTTCTTAGTAGCATATGCCATTTAGAAAGTATTTTAGTGTTTTCTGGGGTTTGCGCACTAGAAAGTTCAATAACCGGGATGTATGATGAATCATGAAGTTTGAACTCAGAAATTAGCCGACCATCAACCAGCCAAGGAGAATCAATAGCGAAGGCAAAGTGAAGAAAAAGTGATGCCGATGAGAGACGGGAGTGAAAATCGACAAAGCAAACCATTTCGCTAAGCACTGCGAAAATTTGCGTTGGATGCGAGAAAATTTAACCAGTTTGCGAAAATTTTGCAGGATTCGGCGAGTGGATTTAAGCTGAACGCAGGGTTTCCATTGACCTTTGTTCCTAGCGAAATTTCATCGTTCGCCTCGCGAAAATTTAGCTAGCTAAGCGAAATTTCGCTAGCTAGCGAGTACTGACTATGCGCGAAATTTCTATTCCCTGTATGCCTTGTGATTTGCGCTACCTATGAAATTCTTGATCCCTAAGCGAAATTCCGCGCCTCGTCATGTTTTTGTATTTAATGCTATGAGCTCAAATTTGGTGTATTACTCTCTTGTCCTTTAACAGCCAAATTTGTAAACTTTTGGTATTTTCATGTATTGAGGTGGCCTATAAACCCCTCTCTTTTGCATGATAATGAAATTTTGGGAAGCAATAATTTGGGGAGAGGAAAGAATTTGTAGTTTTCATTTTGTAAATAAGTCTCATATTTTTAGTTAGGGTTTACTGCTATCTCTTCCTCTCCTCTTTCCCTTACTTTCTGAGCCAAACACCTCTTGAGGATGACAACTCAAAGATCGCCAGCTAAGCCTGCCTTTCTTTAGAAAGAGGAAGGGAGAGCTAGCTTGGTGGTGGAGACATATATGTTGTTCTCTTATCTTTGAAAGTCCAGTCTTTGTATTTATGGCCCTCGTCTTCTCAAGACTAGAGTTGAATAGCATTGAATGTTGTTGATTGGCCAATACTCTCCATGCTAGGATCAGTGCATACTTATTGCTAGATGTACTGTGGTTCATTCAGATGGTGCTTTGAGCCTCTGATGATATTTAATGCTAGGGTTTCAAGCGAAAAAGACCATAGTTGCATGCTACATTGTTGATAAATAGGAGTTGTTTTTAGGGTTAGGTTTGCTAGTTAAACATGAATCCCAAAGTTGTCTGTTTGGACTATCAGGTTTGTATCATACTTGAGGATGTATTGCCATAAAACCAGGACCAACATGTTTATACACAACCACCTGAGTTGTGACTAAATCTTCCAAGTTAACTTTTTCACTTTACTTCAGTTTTACAATTCCTCAATTTTTCAAACTACTTCACTTGTTTTTGAAGCAAATCGAAAAGTCCAAATAAAGTCTTTACCTTCGATTGCATATGCAAATCATTAGGATGAAAACGCCCGAGTGTTCGACCACAGACCGCCTCTGATGGCAACTCGGCGGTATAGTAGAACAGGTGTATATAAATTTTGTTGATTTAAGCTGGCCCTCTTGTAGCCACGAATCAAAATGGCGCCGTTGCGGGATGGTGCCAGCTTTGTGTGGTTGATGTTTTTGTGATCTTTGCCGCTCACGAGTGAGGCTGGCTGCTTTTCTTCACGTCTCAGTTTAGGAAGCTGCCCGGTTTTCATTACTTTGGTGGCCCCTTGTTTGCTTTGTGGTTTTAATTTTGTTATTTGCAGACAATCTTTGCAAGCTCTGTAGTTGCTCTTTGTGTCTCTAAATTTTGTAACCGGTGTTACATGCAACGGTGGGATAGAGACACATCGGGTAAGCTGAATAAATTAGTACCTGACTTGACCCCGAATAGTGAAGTGGGTGTTTTATCACGATCTCATGGTTCCCCATACACGAGGAACAACAAAGTCGACCAGGAACCCCATGAATCAAATGCCTATAGAACCATGGAGGTCACATCACCCTCACAGAGTTAATTGCCCCGATACGTATCATTCCTCCGTGAAGATGTAGCGGTGGGGCGCTTGTTGTGCTACTCCCCACATATCATGGTATGGGAAAATGAAATCGCCACACACTCATATTGAGGTTGAGGAGTCTGCACCACTATATTTAAGGAAGGTATGATGGACGACAGTTCTTTGAAGCTAAAGCATTTCCATTGACTCTAAAGGACAAGACGAATGTGAAACCGGCTTCGGGGCCACAAAAACCATTAGAAATTGGGCATTCTTGAACTGAATTTGAAGAAGTTCTTCGGTGCTCATAGAACAATAATTTGAAAGACAGAAATTTACACCTTTGCGGCTCAAGATGGTGAGAGGTTTTATCGAGTGTTGGGAGAGACTGAAACCATCGATTACGTCATCATGGGTTTGATATCACTTGGATGTTGGTGTTCTTATGGTGGTATGTCTTTGCCATGAGCGGCTTTGAAGCACCATGTGTGGAGGAGACTTTCTAAGTAGCATCAAGTGAAGCATGGATTTTTTTAAATTACGTGGCTGAGACTTCTAAGGGTTGGGGATAGAGCACATTTTAGAAATTGAATGGGATGAGACCATAGGTCAAGCTTGAAAGAAGGGTGGGATGTATGCCTTTGCCCGGAAGGGGGAAATAGAGATGAAACTAGGATTCGACCTGTTCTGGAAGGTAGGAGCTTGAAGGCAAACAACTCAAGGAGTGCACGGTGTGAAAATCCTACACGGTCGATCCTTGCACCAATTTCCAATCCCTGTGCACCAGTAGAACCATGTCTGTGACCTACGGTGAAGGATTTGATGTCGGGAATGTGCGAAACATCAGGCCAATTCAAACCCTGACAATCGATGCTCCTGTAAACAATCACCACAATTCAGGTTAGGAGGAATCACCTAACCTTGCTTGGAGACCGGCCTTTACCTTATATGCCCCGGGGTGCCAAACCTCAGTTTGGTACCCTATCGTAATCCTGTGACCACCATCATCTTCTGAGTGGAGACAAACCGTATGAGATTTGGGTAAGGTGGTATTGTTTTGTTGGGGCAGGAATCAATGTCTGTTTGGCCTGAAAGGATTAAATCTTGTGAGGCTGCGAATAAGAGAATAGATGGGCTTGAGAGCAATCTGACGGAAAATTGACAACTACGGTGTTATTCAATCACGAATCCCGACTTTCCTTACATGATTCTTAGAGTCTGAAGGGAGGTTCCTTCACAAACACTTCCAAATCCTAAAGGGATTCATGAGGTAGGATCATCCGACAATTCGGGAATGGATGATTAAAGGCTATAATTACCACGAGGATGGAAGAGGTTGATCATCAGCATGCGAAACGTTGGAAGAAGAAACAATGGGAGAAGAATTACATCGAGCATATTCTCCTAAGGAGGATTCAATGAAATACCGCAGCCACCACCCTCCATTTCCCTGGCTTAGAAATTGAAGAAGGCATCTCAACAAGCGGGCATCTTAGAGATTAATGAGTGAAGGTTAACATCACCTTTATTGGACATAATCGAGCAAGTGCTGTATCTTGAAATTACGAAAGATCTTTGCACAATCAAAGAAGGGATTAGGCATTGAGAAGAAGGCGTTTCTCCTTTGAACAGAAGTCGGTGCCATAATCAGAAAGCAAATACCTGTCAAATCTGAGGATCAAGGATCTCCCCACAATTTGGAGTCAATATTGGTGAGATTTAATAGAAATCATTGGCAGTTGCAGGCGGGGTGTGAACCTCATCTTAGTATTCGATTATGCAGAGTTAGGTCTAGGTAGACTTAAACCTACCAACATCACACTTTCATTGGTAGATAGGGCCGTTGAATCCCTAAGGGATAGTTGAGGATGTCTTAGTGAGATAGATGAAATTCTCTTATCCGATGGATTACGTGGTGCTTGACAGCAGGCGATTGCAGTGAACCCGATCATGTTGCGTGTCATAGGAAGACTGTTTACGTACGACCCGATGCAATCATCGATTGGGATGAGTCAGCAACTAACTTTGGTAACATGACTTTGGGTTAAACATCTTTCATTTTGAGCGAGCATGGGTTGCTAGAAAGCGAAAATCAAAGAACTAATGAAGTTGTTTCCATTGGCGGTCGATTGTGCGGGGAAAGCAAAATGTCCGGGAATGCGAGGGAGAGATCGGTCGAAGATGGTTTAATCTTTTACCACATCAAAACCAACTACAAGCCAATTCCTCAATTCCAAAACCGCTTCGATGAGGACCACTCCAGCGATTGGGCACTGACATAATGTCCCGACCCCGAATTTCTTTGCATGGGGTTGAGAGGTCTTCTCATAAACCCCCATATTGTTGTTTGAGATTAGGCGGTTCGGTGTTTTCAAGCAAGATAGCGGTTCCACAATTTTGCTATGTCTTAATTTAGTTAATTTAGTTAATTCCAGTTTTTCGAAAATTTTCAACAGCGGTTTGCTTTTTGGTAATTTAGTTTGTATATTATAGTCATGATGTGGTGTAGTTCATTCAATATGTCACAGTAGTATAGTTTCATCTGATAAATTCTTATAATGATCATGTTGATCATTATCTTATTAAATCAATTAAAATTTTTGAAATTAGTCGCGACCAGCGAGTCGAAAAATAGCGGCGGTGATGGGGAGACCGCCATTTACGGGAAGTGCTATAAAGAGGGAGGGGAGGGTGGCTGGTGTTAACTGTATTCCCCCTTTGAGAGAAAAACCTCACTATACTTCTGAGCTCCACCCGGTACTCAGTCGCTGTATTTTATTCTTTGCCGAGTTCGCCACACTTACGGTAGCCTTGATCTTATTGCCGCTGCGTGGATTAGGCGTGATCATAGCGACCACAGGAAGCGTGTGCCGCTGCATTTCGCTGAAACGTTTTCTCTGTCCCGAGCCACGGTGAGCCTCCGCGCGCCGCCGAGCTGCTGATCGTTGCCCGACCTAGGCGTGGCTGCCGGGAGCCTTGATACGGGCCTGCCGATTAGGGACTCACGGTGCCCTTGGTTTGTTATTTGAATTTGCCTCATCATGGTCCTCTGCGAACATTTGGCTGTTCGGGGCCGGTTTAGATTCTGAGCCCCGGTGACCTTGGTTCATCGACTGCACCCGAGTGCCTCAATCACCTCAGAGGCCTGAGTTGAACCTCCTGAGCCTCGAAGCTACATTTCTGGTGAGTCGAGCCCTCTTCCGATTATTTTATTTCGATTAAATTATGGTTCGTACTCGAGTGGAATACGCATTGATGTGGTGGTGTTTTGCAGAGGAGGCCGACTCAGGTCAGCTCAATCATCACCGGTCCCCGGCGGTGCCCGAGAAACCTCGGGGATTAGCCTTCTCAGACCTGGATGGGACCAGGTGCCCCATCCACACAATACCTCGAAGGAGAGTTGGGACGGGGCCCTCCGCGGAGCCAGCGCATCGGAGCCCCGGGCGAGTCATCATCCTCTCGGTCGCAGTGGTCACCGGTCCTCTAACTGGAAGAACTATCACCTCCGAGTGTCACACGCGCCGAGGATTGACGATGGCATTGTTGTAAAGGGCCCGTTGGGGGAATGGCAAACTCTCATCGCGGGCCGTTCCATCGAAGTCGTACTGGCGTCCGTATTTGGCGATCTGAATCGCAGATCGATGAGACGGTCTGAAGGATTATTCGCTATTGCCTTTCATGACCGGCGGTGTGTATCCGCGAGTGATGCTGCGGTTCTACAGCTCGATGGCGTGCAGAGGATCGGCTGGTCGTGAGCTTGATTCGATGCTCGATGATCGTAGCGGAGCGCTCGGCGGCGATCATTCGACATTTCTTGGCTGCGATATCTGCCGACGTCGAGGGTTTACGAGAGATTGAGGCCCACAGCCTCATCGAGATGGTTCGAGCGCGGCCCGAGAACACCAGCTGGACGGTATTTTCTGAGGCTTGACTACATGCAATATCTTTGCTTGTCGACCATTTGTTCGGGGCGAGCTTATTCCGTTCGCGTATTCTACGTGCGTGGAGAAATATATATTAGAGGCTCTTTCGGGATCTCGGAGGGATATTGATTCCCGATCCCTGCGCTAATTTGGTGATGACCTCCTTGCTACATTTGAGAGAAGGTCACGGGAAGGACTGTACGACGAGAGGCATTCTATTGCTGATCGCAGAGACTCTGTGGGTTCTCAGAGGCATATGCAGTTCGAGAGGGGATCGAGATGAGGATTGACCGCACCCTGGTCATGTCGGTGGAAGCGGGTGATGACTATGCGGGTATTTTTCCACTACGACACAGGACGGGAAGGGAAATCTTAGGGTCGGGGCGAGACCACTCATCTGAATGATATGCGCCTGAGCCCGAATCACGATGAAGTCAGGTTCCACCAGATATCACGCTTCATCCCCTCCTCCCTGAACTACCTTATTTGCATGGTCTCGGCCCATCCTATTTCCTTTTAGTGTGTTGATCATGGCCTTCGAGAGAATAAATCCCAGTGTGAATGGATGCCTATCTGTACACTTGCGGCCACAGGCGACCATGCGACCAGGGATCGAGAGGTTGACCCGGTGCTACTCTATGCTTGTGAATCATGGCGCCACGGATCGCTATATTAATACGACTCAGAGAAGAGCCCGCCCACGATCGCGAAAAGCCTATTTGGATGTTTTGGCTGCCCGGCGGCCAGCCGACTTTAGACCCACCACTGGCCGGTAGAAGGTGGTGGGTTCTTTATGCTTTTGTATAGTTACTACAAACGCATCATTTCTTGTTTGATTAGGATTTATGTATTAGCCATAGTGGCGGTGATATTTTATTGCTTTACCATTCATGTGCGCCATTTTAGCAACTATATCAAAAGCTATTCGATTTATATATACTCTGACTTTTGTACATATCATGTTTTGTACCTTTACCATATGTCGTTTTTGTCTTGATTGGACAATTGGTGCTTAAAATTAGACAATTGAATTGCTTCCATTAGACGGTGGATTGCTTCAAATTGGACAATTGAATTTTTATTGGAGGTGAAGCCACATTTGTCGCCTTTATGTTAGAAAAAAATTCCATAGCGATTCAGTTTTTGGTCGATTGCGGTTCCGACTTGCCCGACTTGAACATTTCTCCTTAGGCTAATTCGCTGCCATCAGTTATTTCCGTATTTGTGAATTTATTCCTTCCTTTCGGCTTTGCAAAGCGACCTTAGGCATGTTGGCCTTTAGGATGGTTTGTGTTACCCTGATTGAAGACGATGTAGTCTTCGAAAAAGAAAAAGAAAGAAAGAAAAATAAAGTAGTGGTTGCCTTGGCTTAGAGCCTGGTCAGAAGGGGGTGTGGCAACCTTTGAAACAGTGCCTAAGCTAATTGGTTAAAGTCATCGATTTTGTGTTTACATGGATGGATGGTAGGTCTATGGTGTAGGTGCTTGATTTTCGAGTCATACCGGGAGTCGGGTGGCTTGTAGAGTTCTGGATATTGATCTTTGACTTGATGCCTTTAAGCCCAGGTGGTTGGGAGTCATGGTGGACCCCGATTACACGGACTTTGGTGGGTAATTTTTCAAGTATTGCATCCTACAATGTAATTGAATAAAGAAAGAAAGAGTAACTATCCTATCTGGGTTGTTGACAGTTTAAGGCCATGTCGGTGTTAGGTTGGGGGAGAGGGAACAAATTTTGCAAATTTATTGGCTTAATCACGGTTATATAAAGAATCATTAGACTTAGGTGGAAATTCAAGTTGAAAGATAATGGATCCCAGATTGAAGCCTAGAGGTATTTGTTCTTGTGGATTTAGTTCTTTCATATCGGTTGCAACTTTGATGTCCAATTTTTTTTTTTCGGTTTAAGTGCTATATATATATACCTTTTTGAAACATAACCTTTTTTGAAAATCACCACATGCATCCTTTTAGTTTTGCATTGCTAAGGGACTAGCAGCGTTTCGGTTGAAGTGTGATTAGTGCCCAAAAAGTGCAATTTTGAATACTATATTAGTCAGGTTTGAGTGCTTTTTGCGCATTAATCATCATTACTCTGATTAAAAGTGTTCCAAGTCTTCTTGCAGTACTTGCCCTCTGTTGTTTAAGAGTATTTTTGTTTGTTTGCGAGGTTTTTTAGCACTTTAAGAAGTTCAATATCGGGATGTATGGGTGAATCATGAAGTTTGAACTCAAGTGTGATATGACGACCAAGTCGTGGCGAAGGCAAAGTGAAGAAAAATTGATGCGATAGAAACGGGAGAGGCAAACGGTGAGTAAACCAAAACCAGGCGTTTTAAGCTAAACTGCGAAAGATTATTTGGGATTGCGAAATTTAAGCAGTTAGCGAAAATTTTAAGTTCAGCTAAATTGTGGATTTCGCTAGACACCGGGGTTTTTCGCTGAAGCCTTTGTTCTGCGAAAATTTATCATTACTTCTCCACGAAAATTTATTAGTGTGAGAAATTTATTAAGCCAGTGCTTAGAAACAGCCGAATTTCCTATTTCGCTATGCCTTGTCAGTCGCCTGGCAATTCTTTGATCTTGAGAACTACTGCCTCGTCATGTTTTTGTATTTAATCTTAAACTTCAAATTTGTTGTATTACTCTCTTGTCCTTTAACTTAGCCAAATTTGTAGGCTTTTTGAGTATTTTCATGTATTAAGGTGGCCTATATAAACTCTCTTTTGTAATCAATAAGAGAAATTTTGGGAAGCTGTAAATTTGGGAGAGAAAAGATTTATAAATTTTCATTTTTGTAAACAAAGTCGTATTTTAGTTAGGGGTTTTATTTTATATACTTATATATATAACCCGCCCACTTTAAACTTGAAACACCTCTTGAGAATAATGACTCAAGAGATGCTTGGCTAAGCCTCTTTCTTTGAAGAGGAAGGAGCTAGCTTGGTGGTGGGGCATATGCATGTTGTTCCTATATCAGAAAGTCACAGAGTCTTGTATTTATGGCCCTCATCTTCTCAATTAGGATTGAATAGCATTGAATGTTGTTGGTTGACGATACTCTCCAACCGCTTTTAGGATCTGATGCATACTGTGCTAGATGTCTTGTGGTTCATTAGTGGTCTTTGACCTCTGAAATAATATTTAATGCTAGGGTTTCAAGCGAAAAAGGGCATGGCGCACTCTTACTGTGTTATTTCGAATAAGGAGTTTGTTTTAGGGTTAGGTTTGCTAGTTAAACATAGATCCGGTTATGCGTGGGTATAAGGGTTGCATGTCATAGCGAGGATAAAACGAGGAGACTTGTTTTGCCACTAACTTACCAAAGTTAGTGACCTAAATCTTAAGTTAACTTTTTCACACTTTACTCGAACTTTACAATTCTCGATTTCAAACTACTTCCCTTTTGTTTTTTGAAATAATCAAAAAAGTCCAATAGAAAGTCTTACCTTCATGCACTTATGATATTTTTAGGATGAAAAACTGCATCCGGGTGTTCGATACTAGACCGCTCTCTTTAGGTAACAGACTACAATGGTAATGAGAACAGGTGTATATAAATTTTGTTGATTTTAGCTTCGGCCCGTGTACGAATCAATGGGCGGGGTCGATGTCGAACCGCATTTGGAAAGGCGGGCTTGTGGTAAAGCGATTGGTTACGACCGGGCGTGGACAGCAGCGTGCTCTGGCGGTCTGCATTTGTGACTTGATCGGTTGCATCTTTAGTATTATAGAGCTAAAGTAGTATCCGCGCCTGAACTTTCTTGCTAATACTTTCGAGCTGGAGATATGATTCTGCATAACTGCCAGTGCCTTCTCTCGGCGTCTTTTCTAGGTGTCTTCTCCTGCGATGCATTAAGGAAAGGTGTAGAAAAAATCTGCTTGCCAGGGGCTTCCTTGTGATTGGTAAGCTGGCGAGACCTTGCCCTTATTTTTAGCAGCTTCTTCGGGTCGTGCGGTAGGCCAAGGTCGCTGTCTCAATCTGAAATGGGCTCCGTCAGTCGGTTTGGACGGGCACAGGCGACCACCTCCGCCGTAGAGATCGGTGGGGGTTCCGTAGGGTATTCGATGACCGACCTGCAGGGATCTTCCTGTAATTGTGATATTTGCCAAGGTGTCGGCTCGGGTTCTGCTCTGGGGACATGCTTGACACGAACGGCGAGCTTTTAATATGTCGAAACTTCGGGTATAGAATCATCCTTTCACTTTTGGCCTCGTAGGTATCTTCTATTTGTCTGACCACCAGTTGGGAGTCACTGTAGACCTCTATTTGGTGTTCTAATGAATGTGAGGTTAGGCACATGTGACCTCATTGCTTCGACTTTGTTGTTGAAGTATGGAATCCGTCACAGTGCGTGCTATTCTATTCTTACCGGGAAGTTAGGATAAGACTGCTCCGCTCGCGCGCGTTCAGCTCGCATCTCGTTTCAGTGGAGAGGTCGGTCAATTTGTGGCGTCCTTAGCGGGTTAGTTGATGTAAACTTCAGGCGAAGTCGGCAGAACTGCCTTTATTGCGGTTTTGGCACAATATCGATATATTCCTTTCGACTCTATGGCCCACTTCATCGACCGCCAGAATCTACGCGGTTTATGCAACACTTTGTTGTCCGGGTATTAGTTGGAACTATGGTATGAGCACGGAAATATGCAGGAGACTTATTTGTAGTTACTAGAGCAAAAATTAACTTTTCCATTCTTGGGTACCTCTCTACCTTCTCTTAGAGCTAAGTGCAATAGTAAAGCGGGTCTTGAACTCGCTCTTATCTCTCTGGCGAGGTATTCGGCGTTGGTTAAAATCAGGCACGGCTAAGTATAGAGTAAGGAACCGCCGACAGGACTTACGAATGGGAGGGAACTCGAGGTATGTTTCAAAGCAGTAACCCTTTTGCTTTGTATCCATTGAAAGACTTTCTTGAGCTTGGAAGAAAGGCGGCATTTATCACTTGCCCTGGATATGAATGATCGGCAAGCGCGATCCCTTCTGTCATTGTGCGCGCCCTTTATACCAGAGGGTGGCGGCATGTCGAGCCCCGCCTTTATCTTGTCTGGATTTTGCCTCCGATTCCGTTGGTTTACTATGAAACCGGAATTTTTCGGTTGACAGCGGCGCATGACTGATTGCTTCATGTTGTAGTGCGGTTAGGCGGCGGAGAAGATGAAGCGATGTGAAGGTCGCGTGGTGGATTTTACGGCATGTCGTTTGTATACCTCCGTAAGTGCTATACGCCGGAACATCAGGTTCTGACCTCGATGCTCCAGTTTCTTGAGTCAACGACATCACCGATAATGGGTTCCGCATCTTTGTAATAAACGAGTCTTTTCTTGGTGATGGGGTCCGTCACCGATCTGGTTGTAAGCGAAGGCATCCATAAAGCGAGGATTATGCGCCCGGTGGCGTCCGATGGTGATCCTCGGCAAAGGAAGGCGCCTTTGGGCGTAACTTTGTTTACTTGCCATTTGCTTTCTTGACGAAAGCACGACGCTTGCCAACCACTCCAGATACTCCACTTCCCCGATCAAGCCCCGGGCCGATGGCTGCCACCTCCTCGTTGATGGCTTTTTGCCTTTTGGTGCGAAGCTCCTTCGCTTTTGCTTGACCAAATAGCTGACTCCGGCCGGGTGTTCAGCCTATGTGTGATTAATTAGGTCAATTCTCCATGTCCGCCGTTTCTATAAAGCGGAGACGCTCTATTCTCGTCTCAAAATCGAGGTAAGGAGGCTTTTGAGATCTTCCGCCAGTTTGGGAGCCGATATAGGCGTAGATGTTTCCTGTCGTCATCCGATACCGTCTCCGGGCTTCAAGGCTAGGCTCCGTGGCACTGTCACGCATGCTGCTCGCCCACATTCACGCTTGTCGACCGCTTCGCTTCGTGGAGGCCGTAGCATTCCCCGGCTATCCGTTGATCTCTCGAACCATCCTTTACCCGTGTATGGTTGGGAACTTGATTATCATGTGGTATGCTGAGGGATTGGCTTTTATCGCTACGAGTGAGGGTCTTCCCAACAACATATTATAGTTTGATGGGGCGCTTACAATGAGGAATCTTGTTGCTTGTCAGTCGTCGTAAGGCCTCCTTAGGTGAGTACTCAGCTGGATTGAGCCCCAAAGGTAACACCTTTCCCTTTAAAACTCGCATGTGTGTCAATGGGCTCCGCTTTTTCTTCCCAATGCCCATTTTATCGAAGGTTGATCAAGATGATGTCACCAACTCCCCAAGTATCAACTAGGAACCCGATGAACTCGCTTTGTTGGCCACAATTGCGCCGAACTACCACCCGCCTTCATGGGGTGTTGGCATCCCTCCGCATCCGAAAGTCGAGAATGTGATGGACGTGTCGAGCCGTGGGCGCTTATATACCGCTTGTATCTTCCCGAGGCTTCGCTGGCCCCGATGCCGCTATAGATGGCCTTCCAGCCGAACTAGACTCTCCTCCGCGAATCCTCCCGGATCACATGGATTTCTCCATGGGTTGCCGGTGTTGAGTCGCCGCTCCCACGAGGCTACGGGGTTGCCGAAGCCAGCCTTGTTCGGGTTTACTGGCCCGATTCGGCCCCGACTTTGAGATATGAAACGCCGGAGGTATCCGCGTCGTATTAAGTACTCATATTTCTCTTAGATGTATATAGTTGTCTCCGTGCGATGTCCATATTCCTATGGAACTCGCAGAATATTTCTGGTGTTGTCCTCAGAACGGATCTCGACTTCATTCGAAGTTAGCCACCAGAACCGCTTGTTCCGTACTTCATGCAGGACTTGTGACATTGAGGTTGTTAGGGGGTGAAGCTACCGCGAATAACGCCATCGCCTTCTATCATGGTGGACCCGCATTTATCTCGAGGCTGCTACGCCTTCGAGATCGTTTTTCATTTTTCGAGATCCTTCCCGTCGCTTGTCTTCGGGGGGGCTTCGCCTCGCCGTTTTTGTCCTGTCCACTTTTTCTTTATGAGTGAAGAGCTCTTCTGGATATGAGGCTTCTTCACCGTTAATATACTTCTCCGCTTGCGTGCACCCCGCCATGTTTGTTTGGGATTTTGGATATGGAAAACATTAAGTCTTTCGATCGCACTCCTAACCCAAAGAATGAATGCAAAGTGATTTCGCTTAATTTTTCTACTCCGTATGTCTATCTTCGTGGACTCGGCGCTGAATCTTGCACGTAGGGACTTCGACACTTTCCCCGCGAGCCCCGCTTGACTGGCCAATAGATGGTAACTCCCGCTTCAGGACGTCCCTGCCCGATGAAGTGGGAGACCAACTGTCACGGATAGCTCTCCGAATGAAGAGATTGATGAAGGTGGAATTTTATTAAACTAGGCCAAGGCTGGGCCTTTGAGTGTAGTAGAAGAAGTCCCAGACGTATAGGAACCCTTGCCACCCATGTAACTCCATCCGATTTTGTAAGCATTGAGGTGGTCAACTGGATCTTTGATTCCATCGAATGCTTCCCACTTCGTGGCATTCTCGAATCTCATTACTGAAGGTGGGGTAGCGTAAAGACTTCTACCGTGAAGGGTGATTCACTTTGTTGCACTAAGGTGTCCATAGTATCCGCGTCCCTTAACCACCTCCCTTCACACGACCGAGCCCCGTTGAAGACTCCTAAACCTCCTCGCTCCCATGATCGTCTCCTCCCCGCTCCCGGGTCGAGGGTGACGTAGTTCTTCGTTCCCGTCATGTCCCCCGAGCATTGCTCCGCTTTCCCTCCTTCCGTTGTGGGCCACCAGTCCGTGCACCCTGCCTCGGTTGACTCTCAAAGCTCGCTTCGCACTCCTGGGAATGTCGTGGACTGCGGTCGCCCTCACTGGGAAATGTTATGACCTTCCCGGTCCGCCGTGTCTCTCGCGGGATGTTGCATCTTCTCGCAAGTTGTTCTAATCCTTCTATCGGGGCGTTGGATTGACGAGGCAAAGTGCTTCCACTTCGTTCGTATTGACTTGCATTACTTCACTGTCCCGGTGAGGTCCGCCGTCCACGCTTGCTCGCGGATCTGCATTCTCGAGTGATCGGGCGCGCCCCGGCCAGGTTCCGTTGATACCATCAAGAATCGAAATCAAGAGATTTATATAGGAACTATCGCTCCTACGTGACGGCGCAACCGATGATGCCTTTTTTTCTTAACCGGAACTGGCCGGAGCGTATGGGGGTCGCGGCCGACCTGATTGTCGCGGCCGGGATGCGTGCTCGAATGTCCGGCCGGTGTGCGATCGCCGCAGTTGTTGATTTGCAGTGCTCGACGTAGCACTCCGCAAAACAAGGAAGAAGGGGTTTCAGCTAGGCTTCGCCCGCGGCCGCTCCGATGCCTAAGCCGCTTTTCCGGAGAAAAGAGAGACTGCTTAGAGGGCGAATGTGTCGTATATGAGTATGCGTTTAAGAGTGCGACGTTTCACCGCTGTGGTGGCTATGATGATAAGATGCCCAACCATTGCATCAGAATCAGGGATTTATTCCCCATTGGATGGGATTTTCGCATCGGATTTGGTAATGGATTTAGAAAGAGCCGTTTTATTTGGGATAATCTTCCTTCCTTATTGGGAGATCCAAATCGTGATAATCATATTATTTTCCTTTCCTTATTGATAAGATCTTCGTTGGATTGGCGTGATGATACTTGTTAGGGGTTATTCATTTTCTCGTATTGGCTAAATACAACTGACGGTGTGATATGGACCTCTAATTCATCCAAGATCGCCCTTTGGACCTGGGCCAGCCTCTGCTTTACCGGTATCAGGCCCGGTATCGGGTCACGCCAATTTCTTCGCTGGCTTAGAGGGCCTCGAGCCCATTTTTCAAACCCTATCAGTTTCGAACTTGAAATCTCCCGTATAAACTGTCTCTACTATTTGAGTCAGTCTTCAAGGGCGGCCAATCCCATTTGTAATCTGAGAATAAAAACAAAAGTAGGTCACAAGTGGGTTTTTGGATGAAAAATAGAATAATATTTTTATTTCTATTTCTTGTTCTAATGTTTGTCCTATGGGTGAAATGTCTATCTTTTTCGAATGTTAGAAACTCAAGATTCCAAAACCTTCCATTGATGATAGAAGTGAAATTTCAGCTTTTGGATATGGGTTAATTGAACCTCCGCTCCAATTATTATTTGAAGATATGAGCCTATTCAAACAGGACTTATTGTTATTGATTTGATCATCCCTTAGATTGTGATCTATGAGAATTGAATATGAAGGATAGAAAGACTATTGTGTTGAAACACTATCTTAATTATTTAATTTTCTCTCCCTAAACGAAATAATAAGGAGATGATGATTTTTTATCATGTAAAGTTCATTTTGTTTATGAACACTAAGTTTGGTTTGTAATGCTTTCTATTTTTTGTTTTTTTAAAAAAAAAACTTTCATGTTGTCAAAAAGAAAAAAAAAATTCCATATAAAATTAGAACGTCTGGTAAAAAATGATTTAATATATTCTTTTAAAATTACTCTCATATATTTTAAAATTAATTTTGAAAAAAATTATAAATTTTAGAGTTGATTTGATTGATGTTAATACAACCATCGTTCGTTTTAAATTTCCCCTCACCAAATTCCCTATTAATGCAATCCTTTTCCCTTATAGAGAACATTTAGTAGTGTCTTCACTTTCTCGGCCCACTCCGATGAGGTCTCACTCACAAAGGCATCCCCAGCCACAATTGGCACCTGACCATGAGCGGATACCATTTCGAGGTGTTCCTACCAACCCACAGCCCGCCTGGCATGGAACCACCTCGAATGGGTATCTAAGCCTCACGGTCCTGTGGTTCGAGCCTACCTGAGGCGAAAGAAACCCCAGCTAGGGATAGCCCCGTGAGGCGTAATCACCCCCGTCTGAGTGGGCCGCTGGCCTTACAAAGGCGCCTTTGGGGGCCAGCTCATCTCCGACGAGGGGGTGGTGTTTACCATGTTATTTCTAGGCCTCGGGCTACTCCGTGGCTTGAACCTGGGACCACAGCTGCATACTACTCGAGTGCTCCCACTACCAACCGAGCTGCTGGTGCAGCGGGAACCACCGAATGGGTACCTAAGCTCATGGTCCGTAGTTCAGAGCAATACCTGAGGCGAAAGAAACCCCGTGAGCTAGGGGAGAAGCCCGTGATCGGGACCACCTCGTCGGAGCGGCCAGCGGCCCCACAAAAAAAAAGGCGCCAGCAGGTGCTCTCACTGCTTCACTTCCACCGACCATGCATCCCAGCTCACACGCTTCCGTGCACACTCGACGCCTGATGAGCGCATTGGCCCGAGGTTCCCACTACCAACCGAGCTAGTAGCCCAGCCTGGTGCTGGAACCACCTCGAATGGGCATCTAAGCCCACGGTCCCGTGCCCCGAGCCCACTCTGAGATAAAGAAACCCCGTGGAGCTGGGATAGCCCCAGGAGCGGACCACCTCGTCAGAGTGGGCCAGGGGGTGGGGCCCTTACATTTAGGTTGGTGTTTGTTAAATTCATGATATTCATATCAAACCTAAATCCTATAAATTTGAGCTTTTGAAAATTGTTTGTTTAACATGACATCAAAGCCAACCCAAGACAACCCGAACAAATTTGTTTTTTGAAAAGTTGTTTGTTTAAGATGATATCAAAGCTTGGTTTGGTTGAAGGTCATGGCTTCGAGCCACCTCTTTGCAATTTGAATACTTGTTCCCCATTTGTATATTTGAAAGTCCATAATGGACTATGTTTGCATCATATGAGGCAGGGTGTCAAAGACATGATATTCATATTAAACCTAATTTTTATAAACATGACTTTTTAGGAAAGTTGATTGTTTAACGGTGTTTATAATTTTCTGACACTACAAGGAAGTGAGCTTTTAGTTGGGGTCATTGACCCCAACCAAAAGGAAGGCCACGTGCAACTGTATTATATAATTGCAAATAAAATGGGCCGCAACTATGTGTGACTATAAAGGGCATAACTAAAAACTTATAGTTGCAATTGTAGTTTTAGCCATAACTAAAGAAGGTGCACAACTAAAGGAGACGACTATGGATGAGGTCATATTTGGGCTGCAACTATAAGAATGATCATAGTTAGTGTCATTTTTAGCCATAACTTAAGAATGAATATGGTTGGGGTTATTTTTTGACCTCAACTATAAGAATGATTATGCTTGAACGACCAATTATAAGAATGATTATGGTTGGGGTCTTAGATTGGTTACAACTAAATAGGGTGATATAAAGTGGGTCTTTGTTTGGCTGCAACTAAAGAAGGGAGATATAAAAAGGATCTTTGTTTGACGGTTTAATCTCAATTTAATAATAAATATATTTTAAATGAATTTTTAAAAAACCATCCATATATATATATCCAACAAGCAGCAAGAATGAGTCAAAATGAATTGCAGAAGATGCAACCAAACAAATACTAAACCCCTTAAGTGATTTTGTACGTTCTAATTTGTTTGCAGTACAAAATTTCATCATAATAATAACTTGACAATAAGGGTATCAACCTTTTCATGAAAAAAAAGCAAATTAATAGTTTTATATTTGATGGTTCTTTTTCTACTGATATTGGGCTGGAGCTTCTTGGAGCCATTGGGTCGGTTTTTTGGATCGGCTCATTATGCAACCTGCAACCTGCACAGAAAGGATGATCCGGCGGGGGTGTGCCGGCCGCCGCTCCGATGGCTAAGTCAGTTTCTTTCTTATGAGAAGGAAAGAATTCAACTATTTTATGGCGTTATTAATGCGTACCTTTTTGTGGTGGAATGGGTCAGTATTTATAAGGGGAAATAGTGGTTACTTTCCTTGTTAGATGGTGATACGGTATCTCTCCCATTGGGTGAGGAGTTTCCTTAATTGATAATGGAGGAGCCGTGATTATGTAAGATCATTCTTTCCTAATCCGTGAGGCGCGAATCATGGAGACTAGGTACTTTTCCTTTTACACGAGTTTTTGGACCACCTATATCACTTGATTACCCGCAGTGGTTTAATTTTTGGGGCCCGGCCCCATGTACTCGGCATGGGTAGGATCTCACCGGTACGAGCCGCTTTATCGATTTGTGCCCCAACCCCTTCATAAGGCGAGGTTCGTCGCGCTCGGGCTCGCAGGTTCGGGCCTCGTGCATCGTGCCGTTTCTTACCCCATCGCAGGCCCCCAGCCCTCGGGTCGAAGCAAGCTTAGGCAAGGGCTGAATTGTTTCTTCGATCAGTTGTGGCTTCCACGTGGCTAGCAGGGGATGGTTTGATATGAGCTTTGTCGCCTTCAAACGCCTCAGATAAGATACTACTTTCATTTTCACTAAGCCAATAGTTGCTTCATATCTTTAGAAACATTCCTGTATCGTACTTCACCCCCTTCGCTTCGCGTAGTCTTTGATCAACCGTAACCGCTTGTGGGCTTTCTCAGTCGTCCCGTCTTCCTAGGGTCGCTTTCCCTTGTTTTCCTCCTCCTTAGTTTGGTGCGCCCTTCTTCTCTCGCCCTCGTTTTGAATTTCCCTGTGCCAGTTAGGGCATACTGGGTCGGGGTCCCACTTTCGCTGCTCCTTGTTCGCTTTCTCCTCCGCCGCTAGTCATGCGTGCTTCCCATGGGTCTTCTCGCTCAGAGGTCCCGCGCATAGAGGGAAGGCCTGCTTGAGGAGTCCTGTGTTAGAACTGGTGCCAATTCATGGCCCGGGCCGCTGTGGTTCCGGTCCTTCAGCAGGCACTTCCTCCATTCCTGCAAAGGCAAGGGAAGATTATGGAGATTAGCAACTGATATTCACATTTGAGGGCCACCGTGAGGTATGCGGAGGCCATGGGCCCCAGCCTGCTGAGAGCTCCCTCGCACGCTCATAAAATCTTAGCTACTTGTTAAGGACCTCCTCAAATGGGCCCAAATCCGGTGTGTCTTGATCTCCTCACGGTCTACGTTGTCTCTGCTCCAAGATGGTCTCGCTTTTGAGGCGGCCTCGAGAATGGTCTTCGCTTCCTTTGCACCCTTCATCAAAAGCGCTCTACAACATTTCAACGTATGCCCGTCCTAACTTTCCTAATTTTCGGGGCTTCGTCAGTTTCGTTTTTTTAGGATAAGGCCTGTGGTCCCTAGTATAGCTTGCTGGTTGATCTCTTCAAATAAGGAAGGAGGGCCTCGTAAGGCTTTTAGAGATGCCTCTGGCTGGCCATTGCCCGACCTATCATTTCGAACTCCTTCTTCCTACCAAGCATCGAAAAGAGAGCTTACTTTGTCTGGGTCGGGAGCACTGGAATACAACCCATCGACTGTGACGATACGCCGGGGATTCGTGATGCATAGACCGCCCAAGAACCCGCGCGGAGTTTTCTATCTCGCTAGTAGGGCCAACTTTAAGGGTCATGTTATGCTTTGACTTTGTTTTGGCTAAGGCCGCTTCAGTATCCGTGTCCCGACCTTACTCCCGGTGACGTGGAAGCAAAGCGGCAATGGGCAAGTGTCGCCCTCAGCGTATTCCAACCGATCAGTCGACATTCCCACTTCTTCGTGTGAGCCTCTTCGTCTCCCATTTCGAGATCTCCTCCGCCCTTTGCTATGGAAACTTCTCTTGGGGGGCTGATTAGTATCCAAATAGTGATATTTTGAGCCCTGTTTATTGTAGGTTTTGAGCACTTTTTGTGTACTAATCAACCTAATTAACTCAATTGGCACACCAAGGTCCCGACTATACTACTGATCGCATTTTGTGGCTATTTTTGTAGTTTTTGCAAGCTAAATTAGGCTAAAGTCATCGAGTCGACTCAAACACGAAGAATCCAAGCCAAACTCGGAGTTACAAATTAGAAGTCAGAAGGAAATTGGAGCAAAAAACAAAAGAATTCAAAACACTACAAATTTTACAGGGTTGCGAAAATTTCGCAACCTGCAGAATTTCTCAAGTTACGAATTTTCGCAACTTACTACTGTGTCTTATTGACCCCGTTTTTGACCAACTTTTTGTTCCTTTTTTCCTAAACTACCCTCTTTGTATTTTTTAGTGTTTTATACATTTTTGTAATTTCCCTTGATTTTGAGCAAAGATATAAGTCTCACTAAGGCTTTGTATGACCATCAATAAATGCACAATTTCTACGACACCTTTCAACTCTCCCGCTTGTTTTCTCTTCCCTAATTTTCCTCATTTTCCTCACTTTCTGTTGCCAACACCTCCTGAGGATGTGACAACTCGAGGATGGTTGGCTAAGCCCTCTGTATCCTGAAGAGAAAATGGGCCGGGTAGCTTTGAGGTAAACTGTACCGGGTCGCCTTGTTTTTAAGAAGTAGTTGTTGTCATTGCTTCCCATCTCTCACTTTAGGTTTAAATCCTTTTTTGATGTTTCTTGATCGACCAAGATTGCAATCTTTAGGTTCGTGATGCTTATTACTAGACCCACCGATGTCGTTTAGTTGCTAATATTTGTCACGTAGGGGTAGATCAAAGGATCACTTTTTACTGTCTTGAAACATTAATGACCAATAAAATCTATTTCTCAAGAGGAAAACTATTAGGGTTCGGTTTTATAGCTAAATGAAGATTCGATTCAGGAAATGACTATAAGTCATTCTCCCCAACATGAGGAAATGGACTCGAGGACCTCTCAGTTGCCCTAGAACTCCAAACCCAGTGGCCCGAGACTTCAAGGAGTTCTTTTTACATTTTATTACATTTTACTAGAAGTCTTTAAATCACCAACCCTTAATCGTTTTTATGAGTGCCTAAAATCCAAAGTGAAATCACCATTTCGACTCACGCTAGTTACCTACACGAAGAAAACCCATCCTTGTGTTCGACCTCTAGAGTTAATTATACCGCAAAGTAGCTATGCTACAACAAAGAAGAGGTTTAGGTTTATAAATATCTTTGATGCTGAGCACCAAATCTCTACCTCAGGTATGCTACGATTTCGAATCAAATGGCGCCTGCATCGATGGTGCCTAAGCAGTGATCTAGTTGTTGAACTTGTGATCCACATCATGTTGCCAGCACTTCAACTTTTCTTCAAACAGAAGATTTCCACAGTCACTGCTAAAGTCGATTCAATTTTTTTACCCACCATATACTTCATTCTATCTCATTTTTTAATAATATTAACCTTAAAAAAGAAATTGCTTGTTTTTGGCTCTTATCGCGGTTTCCTTTTGTGCTCTTTTTTCGTAGGGAGTTTATGCAACACCGGATAGGAAACACAAGAGGGGCCAATTAGGAAAGGAGTAGTGCTCCACAAGAACAGAGTCATGGAATTGATTCATACACGGTGTCAGATGGCCTCTCCACTTATGGAGCAAGAGAGCAATAAATCTGAAGGAACCCAAATGTGGCATGCACAATGAGGGACCATGTACACCCCCCAAGAGTGAGTGCACCCTCCTGCATTGTGCCTCCTCTAGGGGACATCATTATCCAGCCCTATCTAGTGCCCTTGCTCCCCACTTTCCATGGAATGGAGAGTGAAAATCCCTATTCACACATTCGGGAGTTCGAGGAAGTATGCAATACATTCAAAGAGGACATCCCCAATGTTGATATGATGAGACTGAAGTTCTTCCCTCTTACTCTAAAGGACAAGGATAAAATATGGCTCAACTCTCTGAGGCCGAACTAGGAACTAGGAGCAAGTGCATGTAATTTTTAAAGAAATTCTTCAAAGACCCATAAAACCAATAGTCCAAGAGGGAAATTTACACCTCACAAACTCAAGAAATGAGAAATTCTACCAAGCAGAGTTGCACTAGAGAGACCATCAAGCGTTTCATTCTCACCATGGCTTCTGATACTTGGATGTCGGTTAATCACTTCTCTAATGGAATGTCCCCCTATGGAGCAGCTTATTGGAGACTATAGCGAGGGGACTTCATGAGCGTACATCCGTGATGAAGCCATGGATTTGTTGGAATTATGTGGTCGAGATATTATCCAAAGCACGGGATGAACCCAACCCCAAAAGAGTGCAGGTGACGCAGGACCAAGTAGCCCAATTCAAGGGGAGGCATGTACTCAATCACAGAGGACATGGAGTTGAAGGCAAAGCTATCCACCTTGACTAGAAGGTTGGAGGAGCTTGAAATGCGAAATCATCATGAGGTGCGAGCAGTGACAGAGGCATCTATGCCTAGCTAACCTTGTTTCATCTGTCAGTCCACTGAGCACCAAGGAGAGCACTGCCCAACTATTCCTTCAGTAAGGGATATGATGGCTGAGCATGCCAATGTTATGGGTCAATACAAGCCACCAACCACTGCCCCATATGGCAACACCTATAACCCTAATTGGAGGAACCATCCTAACCTCTCCTGGAAGCCAAAGCCTCCACCATATGTGCCCCCCTGGCCGCACAAAGAATGTGGTGGCTCTCATTCAACCACAACCACCACCATCCTTATCCCTAGTTGAAACAGGTTAATATGAACTTGAGCAAAGTGGTGGGCAACTTTGTGGAGGAACATGCTGAATGCCCAGTTAATTAGAGAATCGGTACGTTGGAAAGCACACTCACCAAAAGACAAATTAACTCGCACTCGAGATTTCCCAAAAATATGATGAACCCACTGTCTAAGAGATCTCCAAAATATGACAACTAAACATCTCAAGGTTAACTAGCCAAAGAAGAGGTGGAAAAGGGAAATTCCTCTCTCAAACACAGCCTAATCCTAAGGGAGTGCATGAATTGAGCTCTTCCAAAGGAGCCAACCTGTGATTACGGAGCAATAGTTATCACTTTGAGAAGTGGTAAGGAGATTAAACAACCAGTCCCTAGAACAATAGAAGAAGGCCAGGAAACAAAAGAAGTTGAACTAGAGGAGGAGGTGACCAAAGAGAATGTAGTGAAAAATAGCACACCCCCACCTTTTTCGTAGGCACTAAAAGCCAAGAAAAAGGCCATCAACCAAGCTGAAATATTAGAAGTGCTAAGGCAAGTGAAATTCAACATCCCCCTGCTTGACATGATTAAACAAGTCCCCACGTATGCCAAATTTTTGAAGGACCTGTGCACAATGAAGATAGGGTTAAATGTCGACAAGAAGGCCTTCCTTACAGAACAAGTCAGTGCCATCATTTAGTGTAAGACTCCAGTAAAATACAAAGATCCAGGTTGCCCAACCATCTCGGTGTGAATATTGTAGGCACTTCTGCGTAGAAGCACTACTAGATTTGGGGGTTGCGGTCAACCCTCGCTACCTTATTCGCGTTGTATAAGCAAATAAAGCTCTGAGAGTTTAAGCCCACGTCCATTACATTGTCCCTTGCAGATAGATCCATAAAAATACCAAAGGGCACTGTGGAGGATGTTTTAATACAAGTGGAAAAATTCTACTATCTTATAGACTTTGTTTTGCTTGATACAGAACTGGTTGCAGTGGGGGTTAACTATGTGCCCATCATCTTGGGAAGACTATTCTTGGCCACTTCTAATGCGATTATCAACTGCCGAATTGGAGTTATGTAACTCACATTTAGGAACATGACTTTGGAACTCAATATCTTTCACTTGAGTAAAAAGCATATGCAAACTAACTAAGAGGGTTCGGAGGAAATTCTGCATAATTGGATACAATTCTCGAGGAAACGTTTAACAACAACAAATGCAAAGGATGTAAGACCGAGGAATCGCTTGACTGCCCCAAGAGCACAGAAACCCAAGGCATGAATACTGTATAAGGGCACTGGAGAAAAAAGGAGGAAATTCTACCTCTACTGATTGGGGGAGAAGCCAATGAGCCTCAAAAACTAAAACTCAAGCCCCTGCCTGTGGAACTAAAGTATGCATACCTGGAAGAATGAGAACAGTGCCCAGTTGTCATATCCTCCCTACTCAGCAACCAACAGGAAAACAACTTGCTGGACATCCTTCAGGAGAATAAGCAGTTATCATGGAAAATCATTGATTCAAGGGCATGTGCCTCAGAAGCTCGCACCCATCACATCTACTGAGGAGGAGGCAAAACCAAAGAAGGCGTTCCACAGAGACTCGAATCCGCACATGCAAGAAGTGGTACGTGCGGAAGTCTTAAAGTTGCTGTCGTGGTATTATTTTACCCATATCCGATAGCACTGGGTGAGTCCAACCTGTGTTGTGCCTAAGAAATCGTGGTAATCCACCGTGTATAATGAAAAGGGAGAGGAAGTGCCCACCCACTGCTATAGGTCGAGGGTATGCATTGATTACGTAAGACTAATGAGGTGACAAGGAAAGATCACTTCCCTACCCTTCATGGACCAAATTTTCGAAAGGATTTGAGCACTCCTTTATCGCTTCTCGTGGCTATTCAGGCTATTTTCAAATTGAAATTGCTGCGGAAGACCACCTTCACCTGCCCATTTGCTTTATATGCCTATAGGAGGATGCCACACAGCTATGTAATGCCCCGCCACATTCGGCGATGCATGCTTAGTATCTTCGGCCCATTTGGTGGGCGCGTATGGAGGTTTACATGGATGATGTTAGTTTATGGAGGAGCTTTGAAGAATGCTTGATCAACTTAGAAACTGTCTTTACGCTAGGTGTATATAGAAGAACTTAGTGCTGAGCGGGAAAAATGCCATTTATGGTCAACCGAGAAATTGTCTTTGGGACATATTATTTCCAAGAAAGGAATTGAAGTTGACAAGGTGAAAATTGAGATGATTTCCAAATTGCCCTCTCCCACGAATGTGAAGAATGTGAGGCAATTCTTAGGGCATCTTGAGGCTTTACGGGAGGACATCAGGACTTCTCAAAATTGCCAAGCCTTTTATAAGCTATTGGAAAGATGCCAAATTTGTGTGTGGGACGAGGCGCAAGAGGGCTTTGAGGCTCGAGGCTGCCAGCCACTACACTAATAGTGAGGGCCCCTAACTGGAAATTACCTTTCGAGGTAATGTGTAATGTAAGACCTCGCTATTGGAGCAGTTCTCGGGTAGAAGGAAGAAGGAAAGCCTTATGTGGTTTACTATGCAAGCAAGACATTGAAAGAGGCACAGAGGAATTACACCACCATTGAGAAAGAGCTATTGGCAGTGGTCTATGCTTTGGATAAGTTTCGTACTTACCTGGTTGGGGCGGATATAATCATCTTCACAGATCACTCGGCTTTGAAGTACCTTCTCACCAAGCAAAAATCCAAGGCAAAACTTATTAGATGGGTTCTCCTGCTGTAAGAGTTCAACCTGTAAATTAGGGACAAAAAGGGTGTGGAGAATGTTGTTGCGGATCATCTCTCGAGATTAACAATAGCACACAACACTCACAACCCTTCAATTAATGATGAGTTTCCTGAGGAGTCCCTGCTCCTAGTAGAGAACACACCATGGTATGCCCACATTGAAATGCCAGCGGGGAGGGAGTTACGACGGACTAGAAGGCATAAGACGGGAAGTTCTTCTTTCACGGAAAATTCACTCTCTGTTGGAAGGCCTTACTTGTACAAATATTATGCGTCGAATAATCGAAAATGTGTACTTGAAGGAAACGATGAGATACTAGATCTTTGCCCGCGAATGAATGTGGAGGTCATTTTGCTTCTAGAGGGCGCATGGAAGGTGCTCCGTGGGATTCTGGCTGGCCTTCACTTTTGGATATGAAGCTCTATGAGTACCGTGGATCTGACAAATGTCTTAAAGGTTGAGGAGGATCTCTGGAATCGTCCCCTGGTGCCTCTGAACCGGAGTTTTGGTAGTTGATGCATTCCGATGTTTGAGGCATTGACTTCATAGGACCATTTCCTTCTTCAACTGGATATGTTTGTTTTGGTGAAGTCAGTATCTTATCAAAGATGGGTTGAGGTGGTGCCTTTGCGGAAATGTGGTGACCACTGGGTGGTGTTGAAATTCTTGAAGGAGAACATCTTCTCCCGGGTTTAGGTCCCCAGGCCATAATTAGATGGAAGTTCATTTGTTTGTGATGGCCTTTTAGGAGCCTCCCCAGCTAGATACGATGGCAAAACCTGAAATTGGCCGCCTTACCGTCGCCAGTGGTGAGTTGAGCTCGCCAGCGAGGATCCAATTAAAGCAATGGTGATGAAGACTGGTGAACTCCAACGAAAAAATGGAGGTCTCTCATTTCTTTGTAGTTCATGTGACTGGAATAGCATCTGAAAACCATCCCTTGTGTCATATCACCTGAGTATGGCGAGGCATAGCCACTTAAATGTGAGTGTAGTATGGACAAGGTGGCGTTGAAAAACTAGTAAAACCTAGACATAGGAAGAGGCTGGCCTTAAGGCTCTTGTGTCAGTAATTTGGAAGCGCAAAGGAATGGTATTCTGCCTGCCTTACAAAAGTACAAAATGGACTTAAGTAAGCATGATCAGCTATGTAGTAAAATTTCAAACAAGGAGATCGGGTGCTACTCTGTGACTCCAGAGCTCCTCTTCAAGAAGCTCAAGTCGAGGTGGATCGGTCATTCATCGTCCATGGGTCTCGATGGATCGGTGGACATGTAATTCAAGGACAACAAAGGTGTTCAAAGTGTGGGCGAGTGAGCCTTTATCTGTTAACCACCACAATGAGACCAAGGAGGGTTCCTGTGACTCCCAATGAATCAAGATTTTCACTGTGTGGGTGTAGTCTTGTAGAATTTCTAAACACTTCAAAAATTTTGTTGAGAGTTTGTTCGTTTATTAATTGGTTTAATTTGTGGTTTTGCTGTTCCTTTACTTCAGTTCCCAGCTTTGTATTGTTTTTCTCTGTCTTTCATTTGCAAATTCTAATGAATTTTGTTCTCTGTTTCTGGAGTGTAGTAGAAGAGCGGGTTGTAGGTGTTGCCAGTGTCGAAATTTCGGAGTTTGCGAAATTCACTGACCTCACACCTCACTATTCATCTTCCCTCTCTTCGTCTTCTACAACTATAAATCCTGCAGAAGCCAATAAATTCTCGGTTGCCAGGCCCTAGCTTTAAAACCTGTTTATAGACATTGACTCTGTCAAAGCCTCCAACCACTAACACATGTGTTTAACCACTACCGCCCCCCGTTCTTGTCTGCAGCTATAGGCGGGCATAGTTGGGCTGGGAGGCTCAACTTTACTGGTAGTGGGTGCTTTGGCCTTTTCTCCTCCCCACGCTGGCGGGTCTGGCCCCAGCCGACACTGCGCCACGTGCGCTGCACCTCCACTGCTGTGAGTCGGCGCCTGCCCACTCGCCGCGGCTGGCTCTTGTGTGTTGCTATGAGTTCTTCTTGCCCTTGCTCTTGCCCAGTCACGGGTATGATATTAGAGTTAGCCCCACTATCCGTCTCTCCGTCAGAGGCTGTGGAGGCCCACCTTCCGAGGGCCCGAACCTGCGGCTGAAGTCTTCCAGTTCTGACCTAGGATCCCTATTCATTTGCTATAGGGCCTGTGAGATCTCCTTCCAAATGTCATGTAGATCATGGTGACCTCTTCCCTTGACCTATTCTTTGGAAGTGTGATTTGCTTGGTACTAGGGTTGCATATGAAGTCTATTATGATCTTCGCCTTTGCCAGGATCCAGGCTCATAGACTTTATCTGGCCCAGTGTGGGGTACTCCTGAGCCATTTATGACCCTTAGGTTTTTCTACCCTGGGTGATGTGGAGATTTCCACTATGACATCGACCAGTACCAGTATTTTCTATTCTGTTTTGCTATCGATGGTTGACGGGGATACTTGGTCTGATAGAAACTATATTTCAATCTCTGGGGTGGTCTAGCCAGCTGCGGCGGATCCACGGATAGTGGCCCCGTCCCTGCCCGAGGGGATGGTTGGGTTTTATTATCCGAGGACATGACGGCCGGTCATCTTGTTCGGGAGCGGCTTCCCCACGCATGCTCCTTACTCCCGAGTCATTTGGATCCAATCTGTTAGCTCAACCTATATTATATAGAGGAGGCTGATGCGAGCTTTATCTGGCATCTCAGGAGCTTTTGGTTTCAGCCACGTCGAGGCTCATGAGCCCCTGCTGTTCATTTGAAGAATGAGGTCCGCATGGAGCATCGACCCAAGCTAAGTCCACTCCCTCCCCATTCAGAGACTCTTATACCGGGTATTAGAAACATGCTCCAGTTTTCCCCGATGAGCCTGAGATAGAAGCGCCGTCTAGATTGTGGCGACCTGCTGTGTGATGCGGGGTGCTTTGTTCTCTGCCTCATCTCAGTCTCTAGATCCATTGGGGACCCGGTCGGCGGTTGACCTGCCTCTGAGAGGAAGCGACAGCTCAGCGGTGGGTATCTGAGAGGGAGCCTCGAATTCGACATCATCAGTTCGGCTCGACTACCACTACTCCGTTGCCACAGACATCCTACGTACCTTGAGCCACTTAGCTCCTAATACCACAGCTTATGCAGACTCAACGGGACCGAGTTCATCCGCGTCACCTCCGCAGCACATCACCATTTCTACTTGGGATTTCTTGGCCATTGTGGATGCAGTCCGCATGTTCTCGTCCTTTCTGACATCGTTTCTGGTTGCTAGTGCCTTAGGCGGGGATGACCATGAGGCCATCCTCGTGGATGTTGAGTCACTTGGGCTGCCCTCGATTTCCCCCATCGGTGCACCGCCGGGCCTCTTCGGTTCATTCTTCTCCGGTTTCGGCACCCTGCGCGACCAGCCCCTGCAGCTCCTCTGACTTAGACACAACGCGGCGGCGTGCTTGTGCTCCCCGGCTACACCCATTCAGCACCTCGGCTGCCGGGATGGGGATGACCTTCTTAGAAATTTACACATTGAGAGGTGGCACTTCCTTCTCTATTTGACTAATTCGAGCGTGAGAACAATGCTACATTTGGTTGGGGAGAGAGTTAGAAGGAAGTGGCTTTACATTCATATTTATCATATTTGAGCAAACCCATTTGTGATGTTTAGTGGCTTATTTGCTTATCAGTTTGTTGGAAGTATAGTTGTTTTTGTAAGAGATGAAAATATAGCCATATATCTTTTTTATACATACTATACAAGCTTTGTTTTTTAATTCCTAAACTTACACCTATTTTGCTTATTTTTTTGTGTTTTGTAGCTTATAGTTTGAAAAATTGGCTCTTATCAATTATTGATGTTAGATTAATTCCATGCATGATTAAGTAGATGATCAGTTGAGAGTCTCATAGTTTCCCGGTATTTTCTTCTGCTAGCTAACCACTACAGTGCATTAGGTTCTTCCCATTAGCTACCTAACTCTAGCCTCCTTAGCTACCAAGCCTACCGCTAGTTTTGTTGACCTGTAATGGGTTATGGACCCCGAAGAAGGCCAATGAAGTCTTCAAAGAAAAAGAAAAGAAAAAGAAAGAAAGAAAAAGAAAAGAATAAAAAATCTCTGGCTTTGCCTTGAAGCAGAGCACGGTTCGAGGGTATCGACAGTCAAACACAGTGCCTAAGCCCAGATTGGGAGCCAAACAGTGCTCGCTACGCAAGGTGGATAGGTGAGGTTTAGCGAGTTGTGAGTGCTGGAGTTTAGTCATTCGAGTCAGAGTGGAAACTTTGAGAAGAGTTAAGTTTGAAAGACCCTTGAAACGGATGCACCTCAAACATGTTGGTTGGGATTAATGATTGTATCCTGACCATGGACTTTGATAAAGTGATTCTGAAGGCATTACCACTGCAACTGGTTCTGTGGAATAAGAGTGGATCTTTGATTTATTTAGGTTGGTATTACAGGGTTATCGAGCGTTAGCATGGTTAGGAGAGAGTGCAGTTTGGAGTTCATTGTCGCCCGATCATATAGAACGCGATTTTTAGTTGAAACTTCGTATTTGATTCTCTTGAGTTGGATGTCTCACGAGCTTGATTACGTATGGAATTCATTCTCTCAGGATGGTTTTGATTAGAAGGTTTGGTGGTTATATTTCAAGGGTTAGGCATAACTCATTTACATTCTTTGAAATACAAATTGTGAACATAATTTACTCTTTATTTCTTTCTTTGCGTGTTTACTAGGGACCCCAACAATGTCGATTCTAGGAGAAGGTAACTGGCTATCTCTTGTTGACCAGTTTTATGTCTTTTTTGTTCCTTTTTTCCTAAACTACCCCTCTTTGTATTTTTTGTTGTTTTCTGCATTTAATCATTCCATTTGTCCCAGGCGGTATATAAGCCTTAGTCGAGGCTCTGTGGACCATCATGAAATCAAATAAATTTTAGCCTTGAAAGCTTTGGCTCTCCCCACATTTTCTCTTCCTCGCTTTCCTCATTTTCTCTGCTTTCTCGCTTGCGAACACCCCCTGAGGATGTGACTCGGAGGATGGTTGGCTAAGCTCCTCTTATCCTTGAAGAGTAGAATTTCTTTGGTGAGGTTTTAAGTGCTTGCTGAATCGTCTTGTTTTTAAACATAGTAGTTGTTGTCATTTATGCCTCTATCTCACTTTAGAGTTTAAATCATTTTAATGTCTTTGATTATTTAGTACTTGGCAGTCTTTTGGGGTTCAGTGGATGCTTATTACTAGATCAACTAATGCTCGTTTAGTTGCCATTTATTTGTCTTTGTAGAATTAGATCAAAGGATCGAGTTTTCTTGTCTTGAGACATTAATGATCAATAAATTCTATTTCTCAAGAGGAAAACTATTAGGGTTCGGTTTTATAGCTAAATGAAGATTCAGTTTGGAAAATGATTATAGGTTATTCTCACACGACACGAGAGACCTCTGGTTCTTAGACTCAAGAACTAGTGGCGAGACTTAAGGAGTTCTTTTACATTTGTGTTACACATTTCACTAGCAGTCTTCAAATTACAGCCCCATTGTTTTGTGAAAGCACAAAAATCGAAAGTGAAATCACCATTTGACTCAACGATTGATTTACTACACGAAAAACCTATCCTGTAACAGATCCTAGAGCCACTATGCTGCGATGGCTATGCTATAATGATGGAGGTTCAGTTATAATATCTGGGTCCTGAAACTTTAGTCTTTACCTGTGCATCTTGCGATTCCAGTGAGTCGGGGGGGCCTCTTGTTGCCAAGCTTGCGACTCGGGGAGAACTCCGGGCCGTGTCAGTTGTGAAGAAGAAGAAGGCGTAAAGTCTTGAGGCTTGGGTTCCTCTGAGAGTAGTCTCGGGCTCAGTGGGCCCCCAGTGGGGTGTGTTGCGCTTGATCGCTGTGAGGGCGGGGGTGACTAAGGTGGGTGGGTGATCTGCCTCTTTGGGATGTAGTCCAGTGCCATCCTACCACTGGGTCAAGTACCCAAGCTCTGACTCCTTTGGTTCTCTGCCTGTTAGTTGAGCAAAATGCCTCCGGGTGCGGGAGATAGGGGGATGATCCTTTGGATATGAGGGGTGAACCCCGTTGTTTACCATTCTTGAACTAGCCATGGGCTGTTTTGTATCCCATCCTTGGGACTCGATCTCGAGAAAGGTGGAAGCCTGTCTGCGTTGAGGAGAACTCCCAGCCTATCACTCACAGGACCATCTCGTATGTCAGAAGCGCCTTCTTTTATCATCTTGTCATTTGTGTTAATGTTGTCTACTAACTCAAGTCTTATTCCTTGGTGACGGCTGCTTATATAAGGGCGTGGCGAGAAGGGCCGGTTTGTCGAAGTTCTATTAAATGGCAAAGCACATACAAAACTAAAGTCGCCTCCGACCTCAGGAAAATTTGAGGCTGCGATCTCGGATAAAAAACGGCAGGAAGGTTGCAGCCTCATCATCCGACTGAAGCACACCTCGGCGCAAAGGCGAGGAAGCGGCGACAGAAAGAAGGCGCTGGGTGCAAGGGTTGTCGAGGATGGCTGGGTGAGCAGGAAAGTTTGGGCTGCGCGGGGAGGAGCTGTACACCGTGCGGCGTTGGATCGGGCTTGTTGGGAGGTTTACGGCGAGATTTCCATGGAGTGCTTAGCATTTAAGTTCCCTGTCTGACTGTCACGAGGACCTCAGTCGGCGGAGAATTGTAGTGAACCGCGAGGATAAATGTCATGGCCCGAGGACAGGCACCTTAGCGGAGCCTCGGATGGCTTGGCACTGTATAAGCGGCCCAAAGGCTTTTGCGGTTTGGACTTCAATTTTCAATCCACGATCCCCGATGAAAAGGAGGTGGAAGAGTGGTTTTGGGACCAATGGGACCACGAAGTGTTCTCACGATACCCCCGGCTCTCACTTCTCTTCTGGTGAAAATTTGTGGTCCCTCTTAGAGGCAGCTCTCTCCTCTCATCCATTGGAGGCTTGTCATTTCTTGCATGGCAGACTGCACTATTGAGTACGCGCAGCTGCGCACCAGGACATTTAGGCCCACTGTGCGATCTTTGCTCATTTGGTGACTTGAGCTGAAGCTCCGGACATTTATAACTCTAGTGGCTGCTGGTTTTTATTCTCTTTGATATTCGTCTTTTACCTTCTTGGTTTTCACATCTTCTTTATGACACATGTTGAGAGGTTTCATAGTCCATCAATCTTTAGATGGTGAAACCTTCTTTGAAATTTATCGACCCTTGATTGGCCAGAGCTCACATTATCTCATCAAGCGAGCTATGTGGCTTTCTTGGCTGAGGCTGGTGGTTGATGTGAGCTACAGTAGCCACTTTTGGGCCCAGGCTACATGGCTCCTTAGGCTGCAATATACGGGCTGTCGGGGTTCTCTGAGGAATTGAGCTTCATAATTCCCCTTTGAAAGCGGATACATGTCTCCTTTGGGCCCAGGCTCACGGGGCTCTTGGGCTCTGGTATACAGTAATTTGCATGGCCATGCCGACCTTTGAGCTACACTTGGCTCCTTGGAGTACATAGCCTTTGAAAAGCCCAGGCACAAGACTCTTTGCGAGCTGAGGCTCCTAAGCTACAAAGCGCCACTTGAAGGCGAGGCTGCGAGGCTTTGTTTGACCGGGCTCATGGCTCTTGAGCTCTGAGGCATACAGCAAGGCTGCAGGCTCATTTAAGGCAGACTCTGATGCCCTTTAGAATCTTGAGCTGCGAGGCTCTTTTGAGCCCAGCCCTCTGAAAATGCTGAGCTGACTCTTTGGGCTCTGAGCTCTGGCCTCCACAGCCAAAAATTTGTAAGCCCTTTGGAAACCTTTGAGCTACCATCCTTCAGCGAGCTACATAGCTCCTTGACCACATAGCTCCTTAGGCTATGGCCTTTTATGGGGAGTGAGGTGGCTCTTTTGAAAGCAGGAGCTACGTGGCTCCTTTGAAGCTGACTACATGGCTCCTTGAAGCCCAGGCTACATGGCTCCTTAGGCTACTTGTCCTTTACGAAACCAGACGAGGCTCTTTTAAGAGGCTAAGCTACGGGGCTCATAATTTCTGAAAGCTATACGAGCGAGTACAAGGCCTGAGACAGGCTACCGATCTCCTTGGCTACTTGGCGCTTTCTAAAGCGTTGCATATTGGCTCCTTCGTCTTCCTTCCCTTGGGAAAGCGTGCACAATTTTAATGCAGATCCATGGAGATTTGGAACAGGCTGCGTGGCTTTCCAAGCATTCCAGGTTTCATTATAAGCAAGCCAGCCTTTCTCGAAGGTTGTATACCTCGCTCTCCACCATATCCCTTTTGATGGTAGCCAGTTCATTACATGATGGCCAGTTCGGGGTTTGATCGCTACTACATAGATGCATTTCAGTGATCGTAGGTCGACATTTGGTTTCGACGTTATGCCATTTGTAGGAGTTGTGTTTTTCCCTAGTTCCTCCCTTGTAGGAGTTGTGTTATTCCCTAGTCCTGCTCATTGATGGAATTGAACCAGGGAACATATTTGGAGGGGGCGGCGTGCTTAAAGTGAATATTTTTAAGTCCCGCTTCGTCCATTATTCCTTTCCTCCCTTATTTTCTCCTTCTCCTTCATTTTCTCTTTCTCTTTCTTGTGGTTTTTGCCTTGATTGGGTGTTGGCCGATCGCGATTTTCTAGGATGTAAAGAGCGGTGTGAAGGAAGTGACTTTGCTAATTGTAATTTTACAGAATGTGAGAGCGACTTTCTTGATTGTAATTTTATGAGATAAGCGAAATAAAGCTGAGTCTTTTGGCATGTATACTTGTCCCGATGTTTGTTTTTTTTGTGATCTACGAATATTAATTGAGGCAAAATGAACACAAGGCTGTTTATTAAATTATTGTGAATTTCATGACTAAACTACAATCCAGACCCATTAGTAGAATCGCACGAGGTGCTCGGCTTATTCGAAATGTGAGTAAGGTTTTCCCTCTTATGTTTAAAAGTTCATAGTTCCAGGAATTGATTGTCGTTCCATGTGGGGCCACTTCTAGTTTGGTCCTAGCTTCCCATGAGTGGGGTCTTTCCTTGCTGGTAGGAGTTTTGACAGAACTGGGTCTTGGACTTCAGAAACTCTTGGGCTGACCCTTTAATTACGTAATATTTCTTTGTCTTCATGTTCTCGGCCTATGTAGAACCACTCGTTTTTCTTCTAGGAGGTCAAGGTTTAGGTGGAGAATCTCCTCGTTAATGGACCAGTGTTGCGAACTTAATTCTTAGTGATTACTGCTTCTAACCTCGGCCCGGGGAATGCGACTGATTAACAAATGCTAGAGCGAATGGGGTTTCTTGAGTTGCTGATTTGCGTGTAGTTCTGTATGCCCATAATACCTCGGGGAGGTACTCAACCCATTTTCCCTTTAGATTTTCTAGCTTAGTCTTTAAGGTTTCCTTGAGAATCCTTATAGTGACCACCTTGTCGGATTAGTTGTGGATGTTTGAGATGAGTAGTAATTCTTGATTCCGAGCTCGGAACAAAAGTCTCTGAACTTAGGATTGTCGAACTGTTTCCCATTATCAAATACCAAGGCTCTAGGGATTCTGAACCTGTAAATTATGGAACGCCAAACAAAGTTAAGTACCTTTTGTTTGGTGATCATTGCTAATGGCTCGGCCTCGGCCCACTTGGTGAAGTAATCCCACTTCTGTGATAAACTTGTAGCTCTACCCTTTGATCGTGGGACAAATATATCTGACCCCTAACGTTGAAAAGGCCCCGAGGGCTGGTGATTGAATCGACTCGGAAGGGAGGTGAGAGATCAGGCATGCTCTTGACGAGTCTTACATTTTTTAACCCGGCTCGAGTGGCGTCTTTGAGCATCGTGAGCTGATAATATCCTGTCTCAATGTCTTTCTTTGTAACGAAGGATTTGGCTCAGATATGGTGCGTAGATACGCCGTTCACCTCTCAGCACGTATTAAATACTTCCTTCCTATGCACTTGGGATGCTGGTGCAGCAGAAAAGCCTCTTTTTGTAAGGGTGCCCCAGATGATGGTGAATTTGGCGACCTCGTCTAAGCAGAGGCCATGTTGGATGGCAAATAACCTTTCACCAGTAATCGATAAGGAGTGTCCATTTCAGCTCGGATATTAGGAAACTGTTCCATCGTCGGCGTTCAGGGTTGCAGGAGGGGTGCTCGGCCGTTACCGATCTATCAGATCCTCTGTGATCTTTGTTCTTGCTTCTTTAGGAGCATGCACTATGTGGATCTGTAACAGGACGTGCGACTTGAACACATGCGAACTTTTGGTTCCCATACCTTGGGACTTCATCGTTGGAATCGTCTCGCGAAATCTAGCTATCACGTTAAATTTTGTCGAATTCCAAGATAGTCGGAATTTCACATTTTTCGAGGCACCGAGATTAGTGAGGGACACTTGACGCATTGTGAGTGGATCAAGAGGTTCCACGTGTCATGTGTAGAATGAATCAAACATGAGCTTAAATGGGACCCATTAGAGACGTGTGGCAACATGTGAGTGGGTGAAAATCCATTGTAGATGGATAAGGGGATAAGGTGTAATCTAAGGAGCCAATGGGAGCTTGACACTTGGAAAGAAAGGACAAGTTCTCTTGACTAAGCTTGACCCAATCGGTTTGGGAGGGAAAAAGAGAGAAAGAGAGAGAAAGAGAGAGGAAGAAGAGGCTTTTTAGAAGCTCTGCAACTTCTCTCTAGATTTTCCACGACGATCGGTCAGGTGAATCCAGGCGGGCGGGGACAGGTGATCATGCTGTAGAGCTATAGTGAGTCTTAGGTATTGTGGGTTTTAATGAGCTCTACAGGAGGTAGGGGTTTTTCTCCTACTTGGTTTAGTTCTTGTCCAAGATACAAATGGATTGGTGTGTTTGGGGCTAGGAAGGTCGTGTGTTCAGTCCCAGTGGGGCCAGAAGAATTTGAAAATTTTGGATTGTTTAGACAGTCTAGGTTAGGTTTGAAACGTCCCAGTGATCTGATTAGTAATGTTCTGATGATTTGGGCATTTTCCAAGTTGAGGCGCCTTGGATTTTCTATTGGCTATGTTGGCGGGTTTTGTGTTATTATACAGATGATAACATGTTGTTGTCGTTAATTTTTGTTAATATATGCATCTTGATGTATTAACATGTATTAATAGAAAATGGCATAATGCATTTCATATACTGCAAGACACCTATGATAGGTGTGAGTGCATGACATGTTTTCGGAGGGTTGGCTTACAATTGGTTATCGGAGTATGTCCACAAACGAATGAAAAATCAGAGGGTTGTCAAAAGAAAATTTTATCGGAAAATTGTCCAAAGAAATGCATTGGAAAGTTGTCCAACAGTTCACATTGGAGGATGTTCAATGGATTGTTTCGAAGAGTTGTCCAACAATTCACCTCGGAGGGTTGTCCACAAAGTAAACAAATAGATTTGTTTGGAAACAATTTTCATACATGGCATAAGCATGCGTGAAGGAAGTCGGTGGGACTGAGGCATAGGATTAGGCATGTAGACATTAATTCAGAATCATAGATTCCATGAATAATGTGCTTGCCCGTGCCACGAGCACTTAGGTGGGGAGTAACTTGTGTAGGAAGGATTCAACTCTTGGACATTGCTCACCCAGTCGTGGGATCACTTTCATGCAGAGGGTATTCGGGAAGACGGCTCACTAGGTAAGCTTTTTTTGAGAAGAGAAAGCTTAGGCTGTGGCTTTTATTATATGTTTTGTGACACCCTTATCTGGGGTCCAGATTGTAACTTGTTAACACCGCGGAAGCTTGTGGATATGGTGTCAACGATATCACCTCATTTATCTCAACCATAATGCGACCTGTTCACATATTTGGTCCTGAAATATAAAAATATGATAGACTTTTACAATGTGTGAGTCCTTTTTATCTGACAAAAAGGTATCATGAACTGTCCCAGGCTCATCCCTTGGTGCAGCCACATATGAACCAATTTTCAAGGTGGTCCCATGACAGGTGAGCAAAACTTTAATAGTGATAATGCTTCTGAGGTTACTCCCACCTAAAATGCACATGCAACAACATACGTAAACATACCAATCACATTTCATACAATTTATACAACATTATATGAAATATTGGGTATCATGCATGAATGCGACCCCTAATGCCTCCTGACACAGAGTCGGCCAAACTTCACTCGCACGGAATGCAAGTGTGAAAAACCAATCATGGTGTTTAACGATGACTGAAACCGTTGAACAACCCTCACAATCTTTAATTTATCAAATCGTTTTCTTTTCTTTGTAGAGGCCCACGGTTTTGGGTTTCATACGCGAGGCCTTGCCATACTTTACGGCTTATTTTCGCGAACTTACATCGCCGGGAATCATGTCTAGCGTGATACCATTTAAGTCTTTCACTGGGGGAGATATCTTTAATAACATGCGCTGAAACATGTGATTTATCATTTTGATTGGTTGCACTTCCATGAGTCTCAACCTTGGGATTTGTCCATTTATAGGCTCACGACCCATTCCTGACATCGGGTGAATGCTCGATACCACTGCACCCACACTCGACTCAGCCTTGAGGTGGCGGAGTGCGTATGAAATATGATCTGATGCATTTTCCTTCATGTTACATGTATATATAGTGCTACATGAAACATTAATACCATGGATAATTATGAATTTTACATATAATTAACATCCATGCAATCCATGTTAATACTTGACCAGCAAATATTAACATGATATTTTCACCACCGACATGTGTTATTTATTTTTCGTGATAACACACAAAATGGCCCCGAATCTGGACTCATATAAAGCGGGGCACCTCTTGGTCCCTTTCGGGTTCATCAGAATTATTATGATACAAAACACACCCGCAAAAACGAAGACATCGGTCCAGGGATTAAAATAATAACAGTTAGGTGATGAAAGCAGTCACGAAATTTTAACGAACTATCTGAAAGCAGGTCTGAAATTTGGCACAGACTATGCGAAACATTCCCAAAAATTCCTACACTCGATCCAAAAATTTGAGGGTGAAATTCCCTGGCCTTTGCGGCCTCAGTAAATCGAGCCATTAAATGACCTTTAGGCTAAAAATAACACAAGTAGGAAAATTCCTGAAGCAGGTTTTGTGGCTTCGAGATTTGTTACCACAGCGTGAGCCTGCGTTACGTGGATCAGCACACTTAACCGACCAAGCGAAAACCTCTGATTCCGTTTAGTAGATCGAGAAAGCGAAAGAATAAAAAGTAAAATTCTCTCTCTCATCTCCCACGCTCATAGTTAATTAAGGCCTTCCTTTTATCTTTTATTAATTATTATTATTATTATTATTTGGATATGGTTCATATTGCTTCATTAGATCAGTTTCTACCCCAAATGATTTTATTTCTTTTCAGTTCCTTTATTTTAAATGAACTTGGCGACATTTCTAGACTTACGAGATTTTAAATAAAATCGTCGCAAATCATGTGACTATCACCCGAGAAAATCGTAAAAATATTCCGCTTGTCTCAAATTTGTGAGAGCTTTTTTGGGTCACTAATTCATGAAGCGGGATTTAATACATTATTTATTCGTTTAGATCATTCGAGATCTAAATTTTCGGTTTTGAGCAAAATTCTTTATTTAAATTTTTAGGAAAAGGTGAATTTTCGGTTTTAATTCTTCCCCATATGAAATTTAATGCAGAGTCACACTATCTGTATACATAGAAAGGCATATGTAGTAATATTCTAATACCCGAATATTATACCCACTTTTATGATCTGAGCCAAGGAAAGGATAGGTGTTTCGCATCATGTCATCGCATTCTCTATATTTGCCTCCTCCACTCCTTGGACATTATGCAAACACTTTTACCTTAGCAGGTCTTACACATCATGGATATAATCTCGGCTATTCAAGATGCACATTGGTGTACCTCAGGTCATAGTGACCGATAGTAATCTCTCCCGATCCTTGCATGATGGATCACGGAGTATATTTGGGAACGTGGAGGCGTGGGAACACCCCTTATGGTACCTAATAGCGGCTTCGGTGGTAGTATGATGATATGAGTCATGCTGCCCTCTGAGTACCTCGAAGGCAGATGCCTTGATCTTTAGCTTCCCTTGTATAGAATGGTACTCCCTCTCTTAGGCATCACCTTCAAGAAAACGTGATCACCCACCTCAAACTCTAGAGGTCGACGCCATATGTCGGCTCTGAGTCGTGAGAAGATGCTTCCGAATCAAATCCACCTTCTCAGAAGAGTCTCAAATCATATCCAGACCAGTGATGGAACACTCTCCTATCTCTGTCCAACAGATCGGTGATAGACATGGCCTCCCATATAAGGCTGCGCTAGGGTGCCATGCGAATATTTAAACCTAATAACTATTGTTGTAGGCGAATTCCCTGAGGTAAATATCTCCCATTCCCTTGAGATCAGCAGTTATCGCGGCGCAACATGCCCTGAAATCACATATGGTCCTCTCAGCTGACTATGTCTAAGGATGAAATCTTGTGCTCATCGTTAGTGTAACCCAATGGCCTTTTGGAAACTCTTTAAAGTGTCTGCAGTAAATCTGGGATCACGTAAGATATGATGAGGCGGTACTCCATGTAGCAGGACAGTCTCACAAATATACAGCGGCAAAATTCCTCTAGTGTGAAGGTCATCATACCCAGCTAGAGAATTTCTTGAGCTTATTGGCCAGGTCCTTCTGCCACATACGTTTATCATACCTCAGTTATTCGTGTAGTGGTGTCACAATCCATGCGTGACATACTCTAGCTACTCATTTACTCTAATGATGCAGGTAGACTTGCTGGCCACGATGCTCGACCTTTACTGTGTACGTGAGACACCATTGAGACAAGTCTACAACGTGTTTAGCCGTCCCGCTAAATAATATGAAGGCTGAAGATCTCGGTACATCTCTGTGCACAGGATACACAACAAAATGACAGTGGAACTCCCTTTGAGGATCTCTCTCAAATCTCGGTCGGATTGAGAACCTGGCCCGAGTCCCACTATCTTTGAAGACTACCATGTGTGGATGCTTTAACCTTCATCACCGTGCCAACGATTACTCGATCAGCAATGGACCCGATATCTGCGTCACAATCCACAGGAACTCAGATACACCACCTTCAGTAGGGATGGCGTAGCTCACAAATCTACTAGCCTCACGAACTTTGATCATTTGTACTACAACCTAAGGCGTCGTAGTCTTGAGCATACGCCTCTAGATCGCTCGCTGGCGATTGCTCAGTGACGGATGGCGCGTGGCGTACATTTTGCCTTGCGGGATGTGATAAGATGAAATCATAATCCTCGAATACTCCATCTATGCATTGCCCCTCATGTGCGAAGTCCGTTGTATAAAAGATATACCTCGAGACTCTTGGCCCAGTGCGACAATACCTCAAACTACTCACCATACAAATGGTGATAAATCTTTAAAGCGAAAGCCTCAGTATGAGCTAGATCATGTAAGGTAATTCTTCATGATTCTTTATTTGTTTGAAACCACAAGCCACAACTCTCGGAGAGCTGCATCCGGACACATCAGTCCATTCTTGAGATCACAATTTATCTACGCTCTGTAGGGACTATCGAGAATAGGGCTGCAGTAAGCCTCATTTTCCAATTCTTGGAATGTGTTCTCTCACTCCCGAGTCATTCCGATTGAAATTTCTTTTTCTAGTAAACGGAACCGAGGCTCAAGGTGAGTGCTGGGTCTCATAAAACCCTTTTCCAGCCGGGTTCATAATGTGGACATCTGAGTTCTTGTGGCTTTCAGGCGGGTGCGTTCTATGAGGAGTCATAGAAATAGGTGGCGTACAGGAGTGCTGACTCAATCTGAAGTCTACATCCTTGTGTAGAGAGGTAATCCGGTAAACCTCAGGAAAAACATCTTCATACTCGCAAACCACCAGTGAACTCATATCCCGTCTCCCTCATCCTGCAGAGGTAAAGGCTTGCTTCTTGACCCACATCATTGCCCACTCCGTCTGGAGTCGATGCCTGATCTGGGTAAAAGCGTCATGCCACCCTCCCGAAGTATAACATGACAACATCCTGCGTGTAGGTGGCCCACCTACGATCCGCAATCGAAATACTTGACTCTGTGGGACATGACTGAGTCCGTCCTAAGGATGATTCGAACTCAGATATGTCCGTGACCCTCGGGTCCGTAGTGAGTAGAATCTAAGATCTCGTCTGATCAAGGCCTCTGATGACCGCCACACCAGTTCACAGGGAGAGTTCCACATAACAGTTTTCGAGGTTTCAACCTTTAAGCCCAAAATTTTCTCACATTATGTAGCAATAAACATGAGCTCTTGTGCATCGAGATTTAAACAACACTCTTGCTGAGTGAAGCATTACCACCTCTCAATTTGATTTACAGCTTCAGTTCTGGTACCTGACATAAAGACACTGTGGTCCTTAAAAATAGGCTGAAGTCTTGGCCTCGACGCAGCCACCAGCCTTGGCCTCTGCTGTTTTAACACAGTCTGGCATAACCTCTGATTGAGCATTCTATCTCTGACCCATCTTGGGAGAGAAGGAACAGGCGAGTCAGCCTTTATCATTTGTTATTTGGACATGATGAAGCCACAGGATCCACGCCTGTGGGTGTCCTCTTCATTGTGTATCCCGGTGAAACGATGAAGTGGTCTCGGCCTTGAGTTGGCCCTATGGCTGAGGAACTACGTGGAATGAGTCTCTGCCTCTTCCACTAACTCGAGAATGAGTCTATGCCTCTTTACACTGAGAAAGCCTCTCAAAAATGTGGATTATCTGTTTGTCAATCTACCTCCTCTGTATGGTCATGGCCACCTGACCATAGAGTCCAGATCTATGGGTGGAGCCACTATGGTCTCCCAAATTCACCCCATTCTCGAGCCTCCGGCTGCAGTGCGGCTATACATCAAGTTATCGGCGTGCTAACGTGAATCACGCATATCTGCATCACTATCATAGTTCCTTGCCCGACTCCCAGGAACTCCTAGACTGCATGTAGCGATTGGTGAAAATCTTGCCCATGAAGAGATCACGAGACTGCACGCGAGAGTGTATTGCCTACATATAAGAGAGGTCTGCTAGTCACCACACTTGGGACTCACCTACGGATTTTGAATCTTGTGGCTGGGATCTTGGCACCTCATCGGAGAGTAATATCCGCCTCAATGCCTTCTTGTCTGCCCAGGAACCAGTAGTGCATACCATGGATCCTCTCACCTTGAGCGTCGGAGGATGAGTGTGACCCAGACACTCTGAGATTAACATTCCGGACCTCCTTGGCTACAGTACCGCGCTGTGGTAGCGATTCTGACAACTGACCTCGAGTAAGGCTTCTTTGATGAAGACAGTGGTACTAACTTGGCACCTCGTGGGCGACCTCTATGTCCCGATCCTCGAACTTACCATCTTGCATGTCAAATCAAATAAACTTTATTCAATTTGTTTACAATTACATAGTAACATACGTGCGATTACTAATAGACTTGACATCCGCGATGACACATTCATCTGTTTCAAAGTGGTGCTAATTTACTGGCCCTCTCTTTATTTATTTCAATAAAAATTCAAAACTTTCTTGGTCATTTAGTTTTGAACCACAGGTTGTAGTTCCTAACCTTAGCATTCCCTTTGTTCCTATATACATTATACCATGTATATAATTTTAAAGCTCAAATAACCATGATCACATTTCACATACCATCCATCGATGTATATGTTTCCCGCATAATGTGTAACACACAATCCACATAATCCTGAACATGGAACCACATCAGAACACAACATAGAGCACCATCGTCGATCAGTCTGACTAGAATCCCGTTAACTCTAGGTGTTTGTGCATAAACTCAAGATGCATTATGTGTATTAATTTATATAATAAATGTAAACTTCAGCCATATCCCTCAAACCTTAGGTAATCGATATCTACTGTGTTTCTGCGATACCAATTTGTGAAAGTAGTATGAGACATCAGCATATCATCAATCCAGGCCGGGCCTTTACATTGCGTGGCTCTCCATATCTGGGCGAAGTACCACATTGCGTATAGTGTCATGTATAGCTGCGATGCCATGTGTGAAGCTGGTATCAGGATCACACTTATGGATACCCTTTGGAAACCTGGGTAGTGGTTTTTCATTCAGTATAATACATTTTTATCCACGAGGTCAAGACGGCGACACCGCTGACCTCTGCAGAAACTGTGGATTAACAAGGTGTCCCAATCCATATCATTGCCGATATGTAAGGCTCATTCCTGCATATTTAATTCACAATATACAAAAATGCTGATAGATATTACCGTCAATAATTACTTTTCTGGCAAAAATTACATGGAGTTTATCATCAAAAACCCTCATCCCATTATGGGTCAATACGCATTGGACTTGTATAACAAAAAGAGGTCCCAGCAGGTGAGCAAAACTCTAATCGATGATAATCTCTACAAAAGTTCCACTCCCCACCAAAATGTACAGTAGCATGCGTAAACATCGATCACATTTCATACAATTTATGCGGCATTATATGAAATGTTAGTGATATCATGGGGATGGGCTGTACTCGCAGGCTGGTCATTAGTGTTTAACCGCGTCTCAAATCATTGGACAACACTCGATCTTGATTTGTCAAATCATGATTTTCTTTTTCTTTTATTTGACTGCTGATTTTTCGGGTTTTCATGGGCACTTGCCACCACTTTCCAGCCATTTTCTGACCATGTTTGAGAATCATGTCTAATCGTGTGAGATATTTATTTGGATCTTTCTTTGAGGGAGGGGGATCTCCTCGACTTATCATGAAACATGTAATTTATCATTTTGATCAATTTACATGTAGAATCTCAAACATGGACTTTATTAAATTTCTGAGCTCACAACCATTCATATGGTGATATATAATTGCCTTTTCTTACAGTTCGTGTGAGTGACGTGCATATCGAAATACATAAATCTGAATACATTTTATTATCTTACATATGATCTACCATGAGGCACCATTCTTCACACCATGGATCAGTCCTCAATTTTACATGATCAACGTCCTTCAATCCCATCAGTCATTATAACCAAATAAATCTTCAACTGATGTATTATTAAAGCCATATTCTTGTTTGTTTACTCAAACATCCTTTACAAATATTAAAATCTGGGACCCATATAAGCATTTATCTTAGGTCCACTTCAGGTTCATCACGATTATTATGATACCAAAACACCCTGGCTTGAAGGCCGTCAGTCAAGGATCAAAAACAAAACCTCGACACAGTGGGGACCCCAAACTCAAACGAGTCTAAAAATCATGTGGAGTTCAAATATAGGCATGGAATCCAAAGAATTTTAACAGGCGTGGGAAAGCAGTGTATGATTTGTACCAGAACTATTGAAACTATTGATCGAAATTCATAAAAATGACCTTTGGAGGCTAAAATAACTGAGTAGGAAGGCTCCATACCTCGTGGAGTTTGTGAAACTCAGATTTTGGTACCCATGGCCCTCGTTTGCGTGGATCAGCTTTGCCCAGCTCGTAAACCTAGGTCCGTTTAGTAGATTTGAAGAAAGCGAAGAAAAATAAAAATAAAATTCCTCTCTCTATCTCTCCTCCACTCTCTGCAGCGTCAGTTGAAGCCTTCCTTTTATCATCTTTTAACACTATTATTTTTTAGATTTGGATACATGGTTCATATTGCTTCATTTGAATCCCCAAAACAATTTATTTCTTTTGAGTTCACTTTATTTTAAATGAACTTAGCCAATGTTCGACTTCCTAGATTTTCGTAAAATCTTATGCTGATCCTTGACGACTTATCACCTAGAAAATCTCGTAAATATTCCGCTTGTCTCAAATTAAATGACTTCTGAGGTCACTAGATTCGAGGCGATTCGCGATTGCAATATGTTTCATCATTCGAGATCTAGAGAATTTTAGGTTTTCAGCAAGAATTCTTTATTTAACCATTTTTCGAAAAATTGAATTTTCAGTTTCAGATTTTGTAAAACGTATGAAACATTTGATTAAAACATGTTTGTACAAAAATTAATAGTTAACTCTTGAAACTATTGTAATATAGTTAGTTATATTTTGGTGAGTATGAATGTATGGGCCCGACGTGGCCAATTTTACTCATGTTTGAGTCTCGGGTAGAGAGATACCCATTTTGTGGCATTAAGACACTCAATGGCTACATGTGTTCCGCGAGTTGACGGGTTGTCAACGGACCCCCGGGTTTGGGGCATCACAATTCACCCTTTTGTTGTGTAAGTTTGGCTTTGCCTTTGACACTTCCAGCATAAGTGCCCCTCGCAAGAAATTTTATTTCGGCTTAGAAAAGAGTTATGTGAACACCACTATTATGATAGGAAGTTATGTAAATCAATTCCTATTTGCCTAGACAACTCGCTAAATAGGAAGTGATTTAGGCCATCGTGGTTGTTTAGGCTTTCATGTCATTTATAATGATATCCTTAGTCACCCTTCTTGTGCCTAATGAAACCCTTTCTTTGTGAACCATAGATGCTTCTTAGCCCTTGAATACTTTCCTTCAGTTAAAAACCAAATTTACCAATAACATGTGTGTTGATGCCTTATTTGAAGTTGCGTGGATGGGGTGATCGGTTGAAGTGATAATTGAAAAAAAAAAAAAAGATAAAGAAAAGAAAATAAATTCAAGGTTGAGTAAGTTTGATTTCGTAGCTTTCCTACCTTGAGCAACTAAGTTCTTAGGTGTGTTCTACACCTATCACCCTAAGACCAATTGGTCTGGGAGCTGTTGACCAAAATCTTGGTAAGGAGGTAGGTAGAAAGCTTAAGGAATGAGACCTTTTTCTCTTATACCTTGCTTGTTAGAAGTGGACAAGGGATTTTGGTGTCAAAGAAATTATGGAATTCAAATGAGTTTGGGGTGATATGAAGTGGTGGTGAAAGCTCAATGAAGCTTGAAGAATGACAAATGCATGTCTATGGGTGAATTTGAGTCGAAAAAGTATCCTTTACCATACCTTAATGACCATACATTATAAGCCACATAAAGACCTAGATATTGAGGCATTGTCTCTACATTAGTAGAGAGAGATGAAAAGCAAGCCTATGGGTCAGCATTTAATGTACATAGGTTCACCACACATGCATGTTTACATAAAAATATTCGGGTTGCAGTGGCTAAGTTGGGAATGACACTTCTGCAGCTCCTTGCATAAGGGTTGTAGCTGTCCTATTTGATTTAAGGATTGAATATTTTTTCTTAAAATTATCATAATCTTGATGTTATCCGCGTGATTTAGTTTGACAAGATCATTGAGGTAAATGTGCCTCTGCAAGGCTAGATCAACCATCTTGGGTGTCAAAGAGTATTTATTTCCTTTGCTTGAGGGCAAGCAAACCTTTAAGTGTGGGGGTTGTGATAGGTGTAATCTACACTAGTTTAATTATCATTAATCTCCTATCACACATGTTTTTAATGTGATTTCGAAGGTTTTAATGCTTGTTTCTCTCATATTTTGATGTAGAGGCGAGTTGAGCTAAAGAAACAACGGGATCAAAACAAGCAAAGGCTATTAATACAAAATTTAAACGACATCGTGATATCACCTACTCATGTCATGACTTGATAGAGGATGAAATTCATGAAGCGGCGGTAGCGTGTGGCGTTAGCGCGACTTTGCCGTGATAGAGGCTAAAGAACTAGGCAGCATAGCAGATGTCATGACGTGGCTTCCACACATTGCGACATGGCCGGGATATACAGATGGCCATATCGACGTTCAGTGTCATCTCATATCATTGCCAACATCGCTGTGATTTTGGCCAATAACTTGCTATTTTATGTCGGATTTTGGACTATAAAGGAGGAGAAACCCCGACCACAAGGAAAAAAGGTGGAGAGGATTTGAGATTAGGGAATGTGAAGTCTCGAGGAATCAAGTGAAACCTCTGAAACCAAGAGAGATGCGAGGAGACGAAGATTCTTCATCGAAACCCATATTTTCTATTTTCTACCCTAATTCTCCTTTGTATTTTCTTGTGTTCTTAGTATGTTTAAGTTTGTTTTTCGAGGGCTATGATGTAGCCTTGATTTGATTGGATTATCGAAACTTTGGATTAATTCTTATATAATTAATTATTTTATCGGTCAATTCATATTGTTTTCATAACGAATAGTTTGTTGATTCCTACCTATTTGATTATTTTCTTTATAATCTAGTTTGAAATAGATTTGTAGAGATCTATCGAATTATTGTTATTTACCTAGAGGTAGAGATATCCCGGGTTTAACATGGTAAACATGGTCTTAACCAGCAAATCTGCAGGTTTGTCAGTTGAAGCCAGTAACCATGGCCTAAACTCAAGAGATGCATTGAAAACTCAAGAGATCAATTAGAACTAGTGATATCCACTTGACAACAAGTAAACAAAATACACTCATTTAAATCCAAATTCCCTCAATTAATTATATTCTTGATGAATTGATGCTCTAGGGTTCTTAGATTGTTTTAGGTTTTCTTTATTGAGTCTTGAGTCTTCATTGGTAATTTAGGGTAATATTTTGCATGCTAGTTTATCTTATTTTTCTTCAGTTTTTTATTCTATCGAATAGATTAAGCTAGATTGGTCGAGTGTAGTAGCATAGTCCTCGTGGGTTCGACACTCTAATTTTCACTATTATGGTTCAGCATGTACTTTTGCCGACATTATAGTATATCTGTGTGCCTAACAAGGAATCAAACCTCTCTCATTCATTACTCTCTCTCACCTTGTTTGACAGCTTTTATATCTTGGGCATCTGAAATCTTAGTAGGTCTAAAAAAGCCAAATTTTAAGGTACGATGTTTGTGAACATTCACCAATCACTTCAAGAGTAGAGATTACCTCTAAAAGCCATCCTAAGCAAATTTCACTATTATAATACGCTACATTGAAAAGGTATTTTAGCTTAGGGTATCATATTCTTGGGAATATTGAATGTAGTTAGAGACTATGATTGCAATGAATTGGTAAGCAAACTTGATCCATCATGCGTAGTGCGAATGTGGTCTTGATCATTTTTGATCATACTCAGGGGAGTCCCCTCTACCTCAATATTTTTCATGATTTTATTTCATTGAGGACAATGCAATATTCATGTTTGGGGGGATAACTTTGTGATTGAATGAGCTTTGGTATCTCTTTACTCGTTTTTAGTTAGTTTGTTTGTGAGTCTTTGTTGCTTGTGATTTTCCTTTCTTTATGTTGTTTGTTTTGTGTCTCATATGAGTAGGATTGGTGCCAAGCTAATTGTTTTGAGAATGTTTTGACATTGTGCTCCAAATTGTTTTTATTTGGTCAAATTTGGGATACCATTACATTTATTTGATCTAGGATTTGAGTATATCTGGTGGTTATGGGAGACTTGGCTTGAAGAGCCCCCTTGTTATTCAAGAAATCATCTCTTAATGAAACTCGTACACACACACACACACACGTGATCTCATTTATACACTTTAGTTTCGACCCCTTTTTCTCAAATTAAACTTGCTTTGAGCGACCTTAACTTCTATAGTGATTGGACACTTCCAAAAGAGGGCCAATGTGCCCCACCTTTGCAAAAACAAAAGAAAAAAAAGAAAAGAAAAAGCTAAAATGTGAAAAAAGAAAGAATAAATGAGTTGACTCAATTGGAATCCCAAGCACAATCGAGGCCTTTCCTAATGCCTCGTGCCATTTGGTCAGGAGTCATTGACTTCATTGCTTGTTACATGGGATAGAAGATGAGCTTAATTCACAAGTAGGTGCTTTGGTTTTTAGTTGAGTGCTGTTTTGGGTGAAGTTCAAGGGGAACTTAATGCCTGATGCCCTTAACCAACTGGTGGGGAGTCACCAATGGGTCCTCGTTACATGGACACTTTTCTAGAATGCCTTAGCGTTGCTTCCTACAACCTTGTTTAGTGTTGAATAAAAAGGTGCATTTTCAACCTATTTTAGTTAATTTTTTTTTTCAAAAGAGTGAGTTGAGTTTGGTTAAAGTGCTTTGGGCCTTAGTCTATATTTGAGACCTAAAACATCATTTTACTTGAGTTCCTATAGTAAAGATCTATTATTGAGGCTTGGGAGTAAGATTATGATCACCATGCCATGCTGGATGCCATAGTCTTTAGAATTGCAAATGTGTTGGGATTTAGTTTTTGGCTATCATGTTTTCTTGGAACTTCTTCAATGTGTTCTCTTAACTTGTTGCTCATATCTATTCTTATGTTTTCTTTTTATGTTTGTATTTCCTTTGTTTGGGGACAAGCAAAGATTTAAGTTTGAGAGTGTGATGAGTGTTTTATATACTTATTTTATCTCCATATTTTGCTTAGCTTTTACTGGTTTTATGATATAAATAAGTGTTCTAATGCTCTAAATGTCCATCTTTATGATTAGGTCGACCATTCAGGTGCATAGAGGGGGAAATGGGGCGAAAAGCGAAGCAAAAAGTCAAATATTGATGCAGACATGAGGTGGCTTAGGCATCCATGGAAGCCAACAAGCAATGGACATAACACATGGTGCCTAGGCACCCCTACCAATGCTTAGGCGCCTGACTTGCTGCATCTTACAGACAACTTAGTGCTTGGGAGCTCTCTTATGCCTTAGCGTTCCCGACAAATCAATCCCAACCACAAAATATTGACGCATCTTAGTGCCTAGGCGCTCCTACCGGCGCCATTGTCGAGCCTAACTATGAAATTGCTGAATCTTGGCCCATTTAAAGGCCATTTTGGGGGAGGACTACTTAAGGAACATTTTAGGGTTTAAACCTTAGGGCATAGCTCTCTTATGGGAAAGAGGAAGATTGAAGAAGAAGAAGGAAGGTTTGAAGAGGAGATTTGGGCTTTCATGTTACATTGAGTTTATTTCTTCTCCCCTATATGCTTTCTCTCATTCTTATGGTTGTATCCTTCCTCTTAATGAATTGATTTTGTTTTTCTAGGTTTTAGATGTAGTTTAGTTATGATTTATCTATTTGGGATTTACTTTACCTTATATTTGATATTTGAATCATGTTTCTATTAAATTTTTTATTTGGTTCTTCATGCTTGTTGATGAATGATCACTATTAACATGATTTGTGACTCAATTTGAGATATGAGAAGTGAGAGTTGAATTAGACCATGGATAAGGCACCATAATTCACCATAGACAAGAGATAGTCACTAGTTTTGTGTGGTAATTGAGGTTTCTTGGGCTTATTGCGCTCTTAAGGGTTTGGGGTTGAGTAGAGATGCAAAATACCTAATTCCTAGGGGTAAAGTGTGGGCTGTCGAGATAGTTTCACATATGCAATAGTGAGACTTACCATTAATAGATGATTTGAATGTTAATTAGGGCTAAATTGGACCTAATGCATAATGATTAACTAAATGAACTCTAAACCCTAGGTCTTTTCCACTCATACCTTACCCAATTGCATGCTAGTTTAGGATTCCATTAGTTTAGTTGTTTTTCCCTTTTTACTTTCATCTTAATCTCTTCTCCAAATAAATCTAGGATTATCTCAATTTAGTACTTAGTAGCCTAATCTGTGTGAACGATACTATTACTTTTCACACTTTACTACTTAAGGCGACGCATGCACTTGTGCACATAGGCATTTTATTTTATATACATGCATTTGCACACAATGGGGGCCAGGCGTGATCCATGTAGAATCAGCTAGATGTCACTCCCTGCATGAAGATCCCATTTATCTAGCACCCGCCTTAGATGAACTTCGAAGAAAAAAGAGATAAAGTAAATGGTCGGATGGTCGAATACTGCTTGATGAAGTATGCAGTGAGTAATTTGAAGACCCAAATTTAAGTTTCAACAAGGGTGACCTCGTCCTACGCCGAGCATTCGATGAAGGAAAATTAAAGCCCAACTAGGAGGGCCCCTACTTAGTTATTGATGATGGATATAAGGGGGCTTACAAACTCCAATCCTTAAGTGGGAGGACAGAGCCGCGCCCTTAGAATTTTGACCTATATGAAGAATTACTTCCATTAGAGTATGACCAGCAAAACTATTTACCTTTCTACTATCACACCCAATAGACGGGAAAATCCAATTAAGATGAAATTTCATTCACTTCGCCTTTACCTTTTCAAGTTCCTACTACTCACCTTTTGAGGTCACGGACCTCGGGATTATGCGTCCCGCATAATTTGAGGTCATAAACCTGGAGACTACTTGTCCCTTACCAAAAGAGGTCATGGACCTCGAGACTACATGTCCCTCGCCATAAGAGGTCACGAACATTGGAACTACGTGTCCCTACCATAAGAGAGCATGGACCTCAAGACTATGTGTCCCTTGCCATATGAGGTCACGGACCTCAAGACTACGTGGCCCTCACCATTTGAGGTCATGGGCCTCGAGACTAAGTGTCCCTCGCCATATGAGGTCACAGACCTTAGGACTACATATCCCTTGCCATTTAAGGTCACAAACTTCAGGACTATGCATCCCTTACCATAAGAGGTCACAGACCTTGGGGTTCTGTCTCGCCATAGAGGTCATAGACCCTGGGAATTTATCATCTCAGCGTTTTACAGTTCAGATGCAAAGACTACATATCACTTATGCATTTTGAGGTCACGAACCTTGGAATACGTGTCCCTCACCATTGCTAGATCATGGACCTCAGACCTGATCTTAGGACCTTGGATCCCCTTTCTTCATTTAAACAACCAGCGGTGATAAAAATCTCAATAAAAGCAACATGCAACAACATAACTCCACATTAAAAAAAAGTGGAAAAGTTGTTCAGCCACATAAAAAGAGGAATAAGAGAGATGGGCTAATTCAAATATAAGTTGTTTAAAAGGGCATAATCCGTAAGGGTAGGTTCATAAAAAAGGAAGAGGGCTCAAGTTTCCCACACATGGGAGCATTTCCCTTATCATCTCGATATCAGGCAGTTCTAAGAACTAAGCGGCACTTACAGCTCACATCCCCATCCTTAGTCGTCAAACCAAGAGACTCGCTCGTCATTCTCTATGAAGATATGCCTCAGAATTGACCACCTCTCACTGATGTGGAAACTGACCGATCCATGACATTTAGTTCCTGAGCCTTGGTGTCCCGCATACCCATCGTGTACCAGTCTCATTAGTTCCATTGATCTCGAGCCTGATCATCATTATAAGTAGTTTGTATCTCCCTCCTGGCTCGCTTGACTTTGAGCCAGAAGGCTAAATGCATTTGCAGATAAGCTTATGATCCTTGACATCTCGTTAAACCTCCCTCTTTAAGCTTTGTGACTTAGGACATCCTCCTCCCTCTTTTTGAGGTCACGTTGGTGGTCCCTCCGTGCATTGACCATCTCCTATTTTAGCTGCATCAACCTCTTAGCATTCTCATTGAGCCTGTTTACTCATAATTCCTTTTTGCCATTCGAGGCTTACTTTTAAGGATGGACATATGGGATGCCTCCTCCACCTAATCGTATAGGCTTCAGGCCATATCCTCGACATCGTGGGCGATTGAACCTTTTCTTTGCACATCCATACATGCTAGAGATACACCAACTGACATGAAGTGTAAGGAAAGAGTATAAGTCTAATAACCCAGACGAGGATAAAAATATCAATATATATATATATATATATACACACACACACATAGAGAGAGAGAGATTATTACCATGGAAACTATGCTGAAAGGGGTCAGGTGCACCGAAGTTACTCTCCTTTGCCTCCTCCTGACTCTCCGTAGGAGTGGGTTCTCGAGAGGAGAACTCTCTGGTGTTAACTCCTAAATCCCATGAAAGCACCATTGAATAGTGACGAGCTTTGCAGAATGGACTCTAATGGGAGGATCTTTGAGCGGATCATGGGTATTTGGGATTAGGAGTTCAAATCGTAGTCGATCACGACTCGATCGGTCGTAGTGACTCGGGGCTAACCAAGTCGATACTGTTACCAGGTACAAGATGAAGAGTGGATCGACTAAAACTAGGTAAAACTTGGTGGACTCGGCCGAGTTCGCGAGATGACTCGGTCAACTCGGTGAAAATAAGTGAAAATACATAGAATAATCTCAGTACTATGAACAACCCAAAAATCAAACAAAAAATGAAAAATTTCAGAGATTCCTCTGAAAAGCCAACACAGTAAACTTGAATGAGACGATACCCATGATGGAATTTAAAAAAGAAACAATAAAAATCCAAAAAATTGTAGAGATTCGACTGAAAATTTCAAAGATTTGACTCAATAAGAAACGAAGAAGAATTAAAGAAGAGAAAATTAAAAAAATAAAACCTAACTTACTTGAGGGAGAATTGGAGAAGACGAAGTGACAATATAAACAGGGCTCTTCTGGCTAGAGTTAAACTCTTGAAGCAGAGCTTTGGGTGGAGAAGACCCTTAGGCGGCACCTTGGGCATGTAGGTCTCCTTCCCTTCTTCTCCTCCTCTCTTCTTTTCTTCCTCACTTCCTTCCCTCTTCTCTTCATATTTTGATTTTCTCTTGCTGAAGAAGGGTTCTTTTTCAACAGCTTTAATTCAACGTCAGTCGTCTTGTCTCGATGGACACAGCAGCGTCGTTGATTTCTTTTGTTAATACAAATGAAAGCGGCGTCGTTCCAGGTATGCAGGACCATGGCGTCGTTTTGAATGCTTATCAATGATGATTTGATAAAAGTGAGAATAAAACTAACAACTGGCATTTTGGTCTGACGAACGAATAATGCCATTTGATTAGTGTTTTGAATTTAAAAAAAGTTATGATGGATAAAACAACGTCGTTTTGGCCCTAGAAAGGCCAAAATGACCCAGATTTTCAGTCCTAGAAGCGTATTTTGCATATCCGAAACCTTCCGACCCCCATTTTGCCTGTTTTGGCGCCAAATACATCACAGCCCTCTGACCTCAATATAAACCATAGAAGAAATTATGTAAATTTATTTATTACTGGATAGAAATTTAATTTTTGTTGAAGAACAATTATGTTAGAAAATAATTTATTTTGTTAGCATTAACATACATATCTTTCATTGAATGCTTCATTAACTATTTAAATAATGTTAAATATAAAAAATTTGTTTTATTAAGTTGCAGCTTACTTAAATATCTATTTTAAAATAATTTATATAATATTTAATAATTTTTAAAATGTTTTAATCATCTTGCTGCGTATTAGCGTCTGTGATAAAGGCGATCTTAGGACCATCCGCGTTGATGATCGATGCCGCGACTTTGAACCATGGCTGAGACTCTAGCGGTTTCGATTCCACAACAAAGTAGTACTTGCCAAGAGGGTGCTTCTCCATCAGTAAATAAAGAGGATCTCCTCAAGCTAGAAATTTTGGATGTCATTTTGAGTGATTGAGCCTAACACACTTTGAGGAGGACACAAATAAGGTTCATATGTGTGTGAGCAGGATGCACATGAGTATAGTGAAAAAATTGGTGTACGGGCGTCGGTAGGGGAAGACACATCCCCTGGGTAAAATGCACCCTAAGCCAATACACAAAGTTTAGCCCCTTGATCTTCTATGGTACATCAAACGTTTCCAACCATGTCTTGCAACATTCTATTCCTCTTCCTAGTAAAATAGTTTATTATAGAGTCCTTGGAATAGTCTATCCCTTTTAATTACATAAATCTTCAAATTACCTAATAGATTTTCTCAACCCCGATTTGTTCTTTATGTTTTGATATGTTTCATCAAATTGATTTTTAACTAAATCAATGTAACATTTGATATAATCTAATGCTTTTGACTGATGAGAAACCATATAAACATGACCATAATTAATAAAGTCGTCTCCCTCATGCCTTGCTAATACTCATATGACAACAAATGTCAAAATTATGAATCAATCACAATGGTGATTTAACTCTTGTTTCATTCTCGAATAGTTTTTTTTTCTTTTTTTTCTGGTTATTTTATCAATGGACAAATTGTGAAGTTTAATGAATTGAACAAGAAAAATTTATCTAGCTAGTTTATACACTCTTTCTTGTTCAATATGGATGTCTAGCATGCCATATGTAGATGTTCGAATTAAATTAAATTAATAATTTAATTTTCTCTCCCTAAATGTAATAATAAGGAGATGATGATTTTTGTCAATGAGATTTAGCTTTGTGGTTAAGGGCTAGGGTGGGCATAGGGAAGGGAGGGTTCCAAGTTCGAGTCCTAGTGGGGACACATTTGCGTATTTATCAACAAAACAAAAAGGAGATGATGATTTTTTATCACGTATAGTTCATTTTGTTTATGAACACTAAGTTTGGTTGGTAACACTTTCCTTTTGTTTTTAAAAATAAAATCTTTATATAAAATGAGTTATTAAAAATGATTTAACTAATTATTTTAAAATCATTTTGATATCTTTTAAAATTAATTTGAAAAAATTTATAAATTTTAGAGTTAATTTGATTGATGTTAATACAACCATTATCTGTTTTAAATTTCCTCAATTTGCTCCCTTATTAAGTATTCTTTTTATTTATAGAGAACATTTAGGTTGGTGTTTGTTAAGGCATAGTATTTGTATTAAACTCAAATCTTACAAACTTGAGATTTTTGAAAAGTTGATTGTTTAACATGCATGGTATCAAAGCTTGGTTTGGCTTGATGTTGTGGCTTCCAGCTTCCTCTATGTAATTTGAATAGTTGTTCTCCATTTGTGTATTTGAAAGTCTATAATGGACTCCGGTTGCATCATGCGAGGGAGAGTGTCAAAGGCATGATATTTAAATTAAACTTAGGGGTGTAATCAAGTCGAGTCGAGTCGATATAGAGCCAATCTCAAGCTCAAATCGATTAAAAAACTCGAAGCTCAAACTCGATTGAGCTTTGTTTTTTCCAGATATTCGAAACTCGACTCAAAAAATAGTCAAACTACTCGAACTCGCTTTGAAAAAACTCGAATCAATTAAAAAAAATAATAATAATTATACTCAAACTCAACTCGACTCAAGTTCTACTTGATTAGTAAAACAGTAAAGCTCGATTAAGCTTGCAAGCAACTCGAGTCGGGTATTGTGATACTCGAAGTTGACTCGATAAGCTACTTGATGAGTATATTTTATACTCAGTTTATCCCCATGTTTTGTGTGTTTTGTGTTTTTTTATATAAATCAGTGTTTTAATGCTCTAAATGTTCATCTTTATGATTTGGTCAACCATTGAATGCATATGAGTGGAAGTCTAAAAATTAGCAAACTCCGCTACAACATGCAACAACTACTGTATTTTGATATTTTTAGTTGTAAGATGATCCCAAATGGATCATCTTCTGCAATGGATGAGTTATAGACTTTATAAGCTTTCCAAAGAGCCCTCATTCACTCAATTTGGACTTCAAATGATCAAGTTATAGTTTTTAGAAGAAGGAAAAAGAGAAGAGTGCTCAAAATCTGACCAGTTGGGACACTTTGTTGATTCAGTCTTTACCATAAGCTCTAAATTGTTCTCTCTGTCTATATCCATATTTTACACTCTCTAAGCTTTCCAATAGGACCAAGATTTCTATATTTGGAGTTTGGATGACGAAGGTATGGTATTGGGAAGCAAATGAGGAAAAATAGGGCATGCTGTGAATAGTGCTCACGCTGCGGTATGAGATTTACCATGTTACAACGTGGATGTTGGGCCTAACACACATATTTGCTTGTTTTTTTTTTTTTGCCTATTTTGAGCTCAAACTCGAGGAGGACCATAAAAGGATCATTCCAGGGCATTAGAAACAAGCTTTTAGGGTGGGAAGAAGCCCTCTTTTGGGTGGAAACACCCTACGGCACAAATATTTGAAAGAGAAAAGCTTTAAGAAGGAGGAAATGAAGGAAGAAGAGATTGGGGCTTCACTAAGATTTGTTTATTATCTCTTTCCCCCTTTATTTTCATTTCTTTTGATGGTTATAATTTTTGTAAAGATGTTTTAGTTTATTTTCTTAGGGTTTAGATGTAGCCAAAGACATGAATTTATGAATTTTGCTTAATTTATATTGATTGATGTATTATTTTCACATATGTGTTGAGTATTTCATTTAGTCTTAATGGTGTGGGTATTTGACCAATATTTACATGATTCGTGGCTTGATTTGAGATTGTGAAGTGATGATTAAGCTAGACCATGAATGAATTTCCATCTAATCATCATGAGGTAGAGATATAAATGAGATTAGGTGTGGTATTGGATTTCTAGGGTTCAATGCATCCTTAGTTATGATGGTTTGAGGTAGAGATGCAAATTGACCTTTTCTAAGGGTGGTGTGTGGATGCTTGAGAGATATTCGCATATACATTAGTAAAATTGCCACCTTAATATAAAAATGAGCATTGATTGATTGGATTAGGAGGTTCATATAAGATTGTTTAGGTGAAATATATGCCCTAAGGCTTTTTAGGTCTTTATTGAGTCATTGTAGTTAGGTTCTTGCATGCCAATTTAGTTAATTTGTGTCTTTTCCAAAATTTCCCATCATCCAAATAGAGTCTGAGCTAGATTAGAGTCGGTAATTAATAGACAATCCTCGTAGGAACAATACTCACTCATCACTTTATTATTTGATGCGACACGTGCACTTACACACATAGGAATTCACATTTTATACACATGCTTAAAGCCTATCAAGTTTTTGGTGTTGTTACTGGGGATTTGTGCTTTTATTAATACTGATTCGAAATATTTTGACTATACTTTGGATATAGTTAGTCTTATTTTATTTTCATTTTTTATTTTACTCGATTTTCCTTTTTGTTTTATAAGTATTTATGGGGACGTTGATATGGATCCTTTCATTGATTGACTCAAGCTATATACCAGTTATTACTCTCAATTGAATCTTCTTACCAACCAACTTCAAAGTGTCCAACTTCATGATGCCGAGTTTGAGGCCAATGATGTTCAAGTATACCTTACCATGTGTAGGTATCGTAATGGGCTTCATATGAGAATAGATTGTCAAATGAAGAATCCATTTACACAAGTTTAGCCACCCCAACTTCCACAAGAAGAGACACTAAGTATAATAGAGATGGCCAACACTCATGGCCACTATGTGGCTAATGTTTATACTAAGTTCATGGATGAGATAAGCCAAGAGCCACAAGGAGAAAATCTAAGTATAGCGGAGATGGCTAGTGCATATACCTAATTCATGGATGATGCTAAGAAAAAGGTCAACAAGTTATTCTTAGAAGAACAATAAGAAAAGTTGCTTAACACCATTGAAGTGAATCCAGGAGAAGGAGATTTGAAAACTCATGAGGTTGCCACCTTGAGAAGTGGGGGAGAAATTGAAGAGGTAAATGAAAAATAGGAAGTTGAAGAGGTTGTTGAAGAGTTAATTGAGCAAATGAATGAAGAGGAGTCAACTTCTCCAGAACTAGAAGAGAAGAATGAAGAATTTGAAAAAAAGTCCAGAGATGAATCCTTAGGCATTTGTGCAAGAGGAGTTTCCAAGTGAAGACATATCAAACATTTTAGAGGTGGAAGAGCTCGTACTTTCATGGCACGAGATTGAGGAAATCTCTATTGTGAAGAAAAGGGTTAAATCATTTGAAGAGTATGTGCTCAAGCTACTAGAGGGGCACTATAACTCCTTCCTAGAGAAGGAAGGATGAAAGAATCACCAACCATTCTGTAGTTGATAGAGTCAAGCTAGACTCTAAAAACAGAGCAGCTTGTTAGGAGGCATCCCCAACTCAATAAGTTTCCTTTCCCTTTTCCATTTTTTTAGTTAGCTTTAAGTTTGTCTTTGGATAAATTTTCTTGCTTGACCTTGTGTTTCTTAGTATTGATTTCAGGTTTTGGAATTCAAAGTTGGCTATGGGGTGGAGAATCTTGAAAAGTGGAGGTTTATAGCATCTTGGAGGCTTAAAGAACAAAAATTTGAATAAGAAAATCAGTTTCAACACCCTCCCTCATTTCACTTCATATTATTCTTCCTATTTTCAAGCCTCCCCTCATTTGGAACTAAGGTCAAACCCTCCTCCATACACCTTTGCGTCTCTTAGAAACCAATTCAAACCTTCTCCATCATCTTCAATCCTCATTTTGAAAGCCATACACATTCTCTCCTTACAAAAACCCACCAAGCTTTCCAAACACATCCCACCCCACCCATATCTTGGTTCACCATCACACTCAACCCTCATGCTCATGAAAGCTGAAATTCTTAATTGATACGCAACATTGAAGCTACATGAGCTAGAGTTGAAGTTCAAGAAAGCTTACTTCTACACATTTATGTTATTTGTGTGAATTGGAGCTCAAATTAGAGGTTTGAAATTGGTTGAACAAAAGGAAATTGATGTTTAAAGTTGAATATTGATTGGTATTGTTGCTAATTGTGAGCTTAGAGCTCCTTTGTTGTAACTTAAAAGGCTTCTAAAGTTCTTGGTTGTTCCAAAGAAGAGTGTACATGCCTATGCTCACCAAATGATTGAAAAAATGTCCAAGTGTGCCTCAAGTGTAAATATTGCTACAATGGGACTTCATAGGCTCAATTTTGGTGAAGTACCACTAGCGTACATCAAGTGGGAAGGATTTTGTGCTTCATGCTTACAACAATTGTGATTGAAGGATTGGGATGGTGTTAATGGCATTGTCATGCTTGTGGTGTGGATCCATGGTAATGAGGAGAATTTATTATGGCAAATTGTCAAGGGTTATTGATAGAGATGTTTGTGGTGAGTTGAAGATATATATTTGAAGAGTTGTGGTCATCAAGAAAGGGTGTTGAGCGTTAAGAGAAAGGTTTGTCAAGTTGTGCATTCATTGCATATTTCAAGCTTTATGGAGGAGAAGAAGGCATAACTTGCATTTCATGAGTGAGTCATATTCATTGGAGCAACTTTCGATGACTTGATCACTCTCAGGGGAGTTCTCGTTATCTCTTCTTGCTTTTTAACACATTGAGGACATCATTAAGTCTGTGTTACAGAGGTGGATGATTAAGATTCAATTTTTTTCCAAAATCCAGCACTGCATCTCACCACACTGTTTAGTTATTTCTTTTCAATTGTTTGGTTGTTATTTGTATGTGCTTTTCTTTCTTTCTTTTGTTTGTTTTTTGTCTCATATGAGTAGGGTTGATGCCTAGTAATTGTTTTGAGAATGAATTGGTATTGTGCTTAAATTGTTTTTCTTAGTCAAATTGGGGATACCATTGCATTTATTTGATCTAGGACTTGAGTGTATCTTTTGGTTGTGAGAGATTTTGCATGAGTAGCCCCCTTGTTTGTCAAGAAATTATTTCTTATAGGAACTCCTACACACACACACACACACACACACACACACACACACACACACACACACACACACACACAAGGTCTCATTTATACACTTCGGTTTTGACCCATTTTTCTCAATTTAACTTGCTTTGAGAGCTCTTAACTTCTATAGTGATAAGACACCTCCAAAAGAGGGCTAATGTGCTCCATCTTTGCAAAAACAAAAGAAAAAGAGAAAAAGAAAGAAAAAGAAAAAGCAACAATGTGAAAAAGAAAAAAAAAAAGAAGAAACAAGTGAGTTGATTCAATTGGAATCTTGGACATAGTTTGAAGGGCATTTCAAAGCCTAATGCCCTAAGCCAACTGACTGGGAGTCATTGACTTCACTGTCCATTACATGAGATAGAAGATGGGTTAAATTCACAAGTAGGTGCTTTGGTTTTCTAGTTGAGTGTTCGAGTGAAGTTGAGAGACAATGCAGTGCCCTTAACCAACTAATTGGCTGATCTGATGGATCCACTACATGGACACTTTTCTAAAAATTCCTAGCATTGCATCCTACCGCTTTGTTTTAGTTGTTGAATAAAAGGGTGCATTCTCATCCTGTTTTATTTAATTTATTTCAAAATTGTTGAGTTGAGTTTGGTTGAAGAGTACTTTGGAACCTTGGTCTGCATTTGAGATCTAAAATATAAATTTACATCGAGTTCCTTTAGAAAAGATATATCAAGGGCTTAGTGGTAAGTTTGCCTTGATCACCATGCCTTTAGATGCCTTGTCATTCATAAATTATAAATGTGTTGGGATCCCATTTTGGCTATCATGTATTCATAGAACCGTTTCATTGTGTTCTCTTAACTTGTTGCTAGAACCATTTTCAACTCATATATTTGTATTGTTTGGTTTTTATGCGTGTTTTCCTTTGTAGGAATGACAAAGAGTTAAGACTAAGGGTGTGATGAGTATATTTGGTACTCATTTTATCCCCATGTTTTTGTGTTTTTTTATATAAATAATAAGTATTCTAATGCTCTAAATGTTCATCTTTATGATTAGGTCAACTGTTGAATGCATATAAGCGGAATCAGAGTGAAAATGAAGTGAAAAAGTCTAAAAATTAGCAAACTCCGATGCAGCAGCAGCTACTGTATTTTGATATTTTCAGATGTAAAATAATCACAAATGGCTCCTTTTCTACTATAGATGTGTTATAGACTTTATAAAATTTCCAAAGAGCCCTCATTCACTCAATTTGGACTTCAAATGATCAAGTTATAGCTTTTAGAAAAATGAAGAAGAGAAGAGTGCTCAAAATATGACCAGTTGGCACACTTTATTGATTCAGTCTTTACCATAAGCTCTAAAGTGCTCTATGTCCATATCCGTATTTTAGACTCTCCAAGTTTTTCAACAAGACCAAGATTGCTTGATTTGGAGTTCAAATGAGAAAGTTATGGCATTGGGAAGCAAATGAGGAAAAATAGGCATGCTGTGAATAGTGCTCACACTATAGGGTGAGACTTACCAAGCTGCAATTTGAATGTCAGACCTAACATGCATATTTTCTGGTTTTTTTGTGCATTTTGAGCCCAAACTCGAGGAGGACAATAAAAGGATCATTCTAGGGCATTAGAATCAAAATACCATGTTCTAAAGGGTATTTTGATAAATAATAAGATATTATTATATAAGATCCTAAGCCCATGAAATTAAGGCAATAGATTGTTTCCAAAGATAAGGGCAAACTACAATTGGGTAAGTAGGAAATTAGAGGAAATGGATAAGTAGGCAGTAAGTGGATTGCTCTAGAGAGGGAGTCAAACGACAATTTTTCTAGAAGTGGAGTTAAAGTAGAAAACGGAGTATGTACGTTGATAGTTGGAAAAAGTGGGACGTGGGAGAGATGAAGAAAATTAAGGAAATGGAGAACATGGGAAACAATTCGAATGTGATTATTATAAAAGGAGAGTGAAAACCAAGAACAAGAACGAACAATCAATCATCAATAATGAAGAATTAACAAAGCACTTTCAACAAATTCTAGCAGCTTAGCCATTTCATCAAAGTTTTCTTTTCAATTTTCTTTTATTTCTCCAATACTTTGTCATTTCATTTTTCCTAATGAAATACATAAGTTTCTACAACAAATTTCTACATCCTTTAGTTTCATCTCTTCAATTTATTTATTATGACATTATTCACTTAGATTGTGGGGATTTGTCAAGGGAACCAGGGAACCTAATTTTTGTCCAATTAGAAGTTTGATTTTAGGCGTAATATTCACTACTAGAAAATCTTGAAATAGCTACTAAAATTAGCTACTACTGTCACTTAGTAGCTATTTAACTAATACATAGCTACTAAATAGCTAGTATAAGGTGTTGGAAAACAGCTACTAAATAGCTACTATGTATTAGCAAAAAGTGGCTTCACCAATGTTAGCTACTAATAGTAGTAGAAAAATAATAGCTAAATAGTTACTATATAGCTAATAAATTGATGTTAGTCGCTAAATAGCTACTACACAACTACCATTTACAAGCTAAAATACTACCAAGCCAAAACCTTAGATACTAAGTAGTAGCTATTTAGTAGCTACATAGCTACTACATTGTTGGTAGTAGCTAAATAGCTACTATTTAGTAGCTAACATACCAATTTATCTACTAAGTAGTAGTTATGTAATAGCTCTTTAGCTACTACATAGCTACTACCTTTTTAGTTGCTAAATAGCTACTATATAGCTACTGAATTGTTGTTAGTCACCAAGTGGCTACTACATAGTTACTATTTAGAAGCTAAAACACTAACAAGTCAAAAATTGTAGCTACTAAGTAGTAGCTATGTAGTAGCTGAATAGCTACTACATTGTTGTTATTAGCTAAATAGCTACTATATAGCTACTACTTTATAGCTAACATACAATTTAGCTAAGTAGTAGGTATGTATTAGCTAAGAGGCTACTATATAGCTACTACATTTAATTTAAGTCGCTAAATGGCTATATAATTCATTGATGTTAGAGATAAATGGCTAGGCTCTTGTTGACAACTACTATTTAGAAGCTAAAATACTACCAAGCCAAAACCGTAGCTACTACATTGTTTGTAGTAGCCAAATAGCTACTATTTAGCTACTATTTAGTAGCTAACATATTAATTTGGCTACTAAGGTATGTAGTAGCTCAATAGCTAGTACATTGTTGGCAGTAGCTAAATTTGTAACTTTTTCAAAAATCAATCAAAAAAAAAAAAAAAAAAAGTTTGGATTCATTTAAAAAAAAATATTTATAACTTTTAAATGTAATTCAAAATTGTAACTTCTCTAGAATTATGACAAGTTTGAATTCAACTTTTTAAAAGATTTATAACTTTCTAAAAAAATCAATTATGGAAAAATTAAAAATAAGTCAATTTTTCACATATTGGATTATAGTTTTAAAATTATTATAAATTTTAAAATAATATTTAATAAATGATAAATTCAACTATAAAAATATAATATTTAAGTGTTTGGAAAATTTAATATTAAAATTAAACTCAATAACAAATCGAAGCTCTTAATAAAGTAATTAGAATTAGTATGATTATTTAATTTTACAATTTATAATAAATTTTATAAACTAAAATTATCTAAGTTGTAAAACCCGAGCGTGAATTTTTCTTAAAAATGGCAAAACGATAAATTGCCGCAATAGTATAGGTTGCAAACTTGAAATTTTTCTAGATATCGGATGACGAAACAAACCTCACTGTTGGATTCGTCTCGCGAAATCTAGTTAGCTAGATGAATTTCGTCAAATTACGAGACTGTAGGAATTTTCACGATTTTCGGGGCCACGGGTGCCGAGTGGACCCTAAAAACGGGATTTTTGAGAAAAATCTTGTTTTTGGAAAATAATTTAAGTAAAGTTCATTTAAAAATAATTTGAGCTTCAATCGGGATGAAAATGGACTTGAGTAAGTCAAGGACATGTGGCACGATGTGGGCTAAGCATTTAAGTTGTGTGACGCCCCAAATCCTAGAAGTCCGTTGACACCGTGCGGAGTATTCGCGGGTATTCGCGGGTTGTGATATGAAATTTGAAAAACATGTATTAGAATTCTAAATTTTAATATATGTTTGTGTTAAGAGTAATGTAATAACTTTCTTAAACTATTGTAATATAGTTGATGTATTTTTGGAGAGTATTGATGTATGAGCCCAAGTGGCCAATTTTACTCATGTATGAGTATCATGATATGGGACACACGAATTATTCGCGGATAAGGACACAATTTTCAGCGATGTATGGACCTCTAGATGCATGTATAAGCTTCTTTTTATGGTGGATAGGCTAGCGTATTTATAGGAGTTCCTAAATTGGGGCCTAATCCCGATGTAACTCTTTGTGGATTTTAGAGTATCGGGCCCGATTCTTTGTTCAAGTCGCGACAGTTTCCTTGTCATTGACATCATCGATGTCGCGACATCAATTTCACGTCGCGACCTCGACACTCCTGTCGCCTTGATTTGTCGTGCGGATGTCGATAATCATGATGCGAGCATCTTTCTCCGTCTTGGCGGGGTTTGAGTTGTTCTCTCACGATGTCGCGGCGTGATCTCATGTGGCGACCTCGGCCCTCAAGAATCATCTGCGATCCTTCAATAATAATGTCGCGATGTGACATGATGTATGTCAGCGACCTCATCTTATGGGCCTTAATAGGCTTCAGTGGTTGTTCATGTTATCGCACGACCTGCGTCATCTTGTCGCGACATCTCTTTTATAGATTACGCATCATTGAACTAGCCGTTTACGATGCTCGCGACCTTCGATATCATGTCGCGACATCAACTTAAAGTCATTTGCGGTTTTATTGTCTTGGATGTAGGACTTGAGCTGACCAATAGACCTCACTTCATTTCCATAAGCTTTCATCTGTACAGTTTCGATGTCAGCGACATCGATCTCAGCGTGCGACATCAATTTAGTTCGGGGCTTTCGTGGTTGCTCGATGTCGCGACGCGAGTAACCATCACCCGACCGATTCATGACTTTGTAGCTTTGAACTGTGGCTCTTGATGTCGCGACATCGATCTCACGTCGCGACGTCAGCTCATTTCCTTGCAGCTTTCTCAAGCGCAATCTCAAGTCGTGACCTCAATATCTTGTTATCCATGTCGCGACCTGCATCTTCAATTTCCTGATGTCGCGACCTCATGGTTGGTAATGTAAACCCCCGAATCTGCATCAATGGCTTCGACCCAGTTCTTTTCATTACGCTCTGCCCAGTGTTGCACTTTTATTCCATATTACGCTTTTCACTAACTTTCTTCTTTCTTCCATTCTTCACTAATATGATTGGTGAGTTTTGCATAATTACGTATAATTATTCAATTTTAACCGAAAATCAAACAGAAAAATGGACTAAAAAGAGATGACTTTTAAGCTCATCAATTTTACATGCATATATTAACAAAAATTAATTCACATACATCATGTTATTCAATTCATAGCAGTAACACCAAAATTAGCTCACATGGGCTAATAATCAATTCAAGCAATTCATTTTGAATCACCAAACAACCACAAAAAAATCACACACAAATCACGTGAACGGTAAGAACTCTAGGCTTGGCAACTGTTCCACGGCCCTGATAAAGTTTCTTCCTCGGTTCAAATATTTTGAGACCGAAAACACGGCAATCTAGGCCTTAAAAAATTCCCATCCATTAAAATGGCTCTTAGCCAAAGAATAAACCAAGTTGGAGAAGGCTTACCTCTTGGAGTTAGCTAGAAACTCCACAAAACCGGAATCCTTAGCGTAGCCCTTGTAGCGTAGATCAACTTTGCTTCTTGCTCCGACGAGAACCGACGGTCCGAACGTCGGGAAATCTAGAGAGAAGTTGCACTTTCTCTCACTAAAATTGGTTCTCCCCCTCATTGCCCATTTTTCCAGTAGCCAAATGGAGAAGATGAGGTCTTGTTTTGTCTTTATTTTAATCTTTTCACTTAATTCCATCCTTGTCCCTTTAATTTGATTTTAAAGGCTTTTTGACACATGGCTTAATCTAAGCCATTTATCTCTATCCTCTCACTAATCATGCAACATGTGTCAAATGGGTACATGTAGTAGGTGACTTTTTTCACATCACATGTCTCCTGGTGTCATCTGACTTTTGGAGCACAGGTCTTGTGAAAATGTGAAATTTTGGTGTCTCGAGAATTCAGCCACGAAATTCAATGTGGTAGCTAGATTCGCGAGATGATTCCCAACGGTAAAGTTAAGTTTCGTCATCAGGAGATCTAGAAAAATTTCGGATTTTAGCCAAAGTACCATTCCACTTTCTCGAGAAAATTAGAATTTTCCTCGTCCTCTACCGGCCCATAGTGCGCCACATACGGCTTGCTGTGTAGAAAGGTGCTGTGCGGCACCACAGGGTAAGAAACTAGCTCCCCTGGCCCATATTGGGAGATGGAGGAACAAAGCGTATCGACTCTGTCCGCTAGTTGGCTGGGACTGCGACGTCTGAAACCACAGGATCCTGTCTCTAGAATGATCCCTCCTCATGCATCAAATAGAACAACTGGCGATGGTAGCACCATACGCCCCGGCTTGAGCGACTGACTATGGTTGTCACTGGCCGGGATGGTCGCGACTCACAGAACCCACGTTAATGAAGCCATATATCTTAACATTGAGCTTTGGAAGAAGACGGACTCTCCTTCCCTCTTTTCTTGGCACGCATCTAGGAGTCTTTCAGATCATCTCGATCTCTATGGTCGGGGCCGTCGGAGCCATGGAGTCCATCTTTGTAGGTGAGAAGTCTACAATCACATGAATGGACAATCTTAGTCCATTCTCAGGCCTCGACCTTGGCCGGTGCGCCTTTGTCGTCTGACAAAAGCGAGCTAACTCTATGAACTTGGCCACATACTCAATCATAGTCTAGTCAGCAGCCGAACTCACAGGAACTCCCGAGCCTTCATGTCTAGCGATTAATCGGAAAATGCTTGCCCGTGAGCGACTCCTGAACTCTACCCGTGTCATTACCTGCAGGTCCACTAGAGGTCTTTGCCCAAATTCCACCACACTTGGGCCTCGCCCTGCGGAATGCGGCTAGTCGATCCCCCAGTCGTATCGGAGGTAATCTCAGCGCCTCAAATACCTTCTTAACCTACATGAACTGTAGTGCATACCATCGGATCTCTCCCCTGAATGACCGGAGGATGGAGTGCCACTGGAGGTTACTCGGACCTCCTAATTTACTCTTTGCACTTGCTTTGTGCAATAGCCGGCCGACATGATCCTCGACCTGACAAGGCACGGTGGTGAATGCGGTGGTGGTTGGCTGGCACCACATGGACGACCTCTACGTCCTCTCCCGCGACTAGCCATCTACACATGTCAAATGGCAAGTTAAGTTTTAATGGAGTGTCTCTAAGGTGTAAACACAACCCCAAGTCATTATTCACCTACCGAAAAATTTCCATACACTATGTCAATGCAAGACAATAATTTCATATATTAAATTATATGCAACAAAAATTTTATTTTATTTTTTTTGAAAACCCCGTGAATAGTGTTCATGAACAGTGTCCATGAATAGTGATCCCAAGCGTGTTGTAAGCGATTGCACGGTGTCAAAAGCGGGTTGATACACGGTGCACACACCCGAACCCGGTATCTGCGCACATTGCAGCGCCGCTGCGCCCGAGCCGCGATGCACGGCGATGCGTGCCGTGTGCGCCAGCACTTAACAGCCGTGGGCGTATCGCGGGCACATCGCGTGTCGGCTGGCGTGCACTTCGCGCCGCCAGTGTCGCTGTGGCTGCATGAAGTGTCGTGCGCTCTGGCCGGTGTCGCGGTATTTGGCGGCCGTGTCGTGGCAGTGTCATGACCGCGAGGCTGCCCTGCGCCATGATACAAAGCTTTGTCGCGACACTCCACTGTGGCAGCGGCGTCATGCTCCCTTCTGGCGTGGGGCCGGCCTTCATTGGCTCCGATAAATGTATCATGGGTAAGTGTCGTAGGAGGCTATTTGTGGCGTATCTGGACCCTGCACATGGCCCATACGTAATCACGATACAACCTATTGTATCGTGACTCAAAATGGAAAATGGGAAGTAGCCCATATAGTCTCCCCTGCGTAGAATTTTTTATTTTTTTTCCTATGTGCTATTTACCAAGCACACAAATCACAGAACATACACAACACATCATGTTATATACCCAAGCACACATAAAACACAATGCATGGAATTTTCTAATCTGTCCTAGTGCTTGGCCTAGAGTAATTACATTGCTTAAACCTAACATATTTTGTGGCAGCTCTTATACATAATGACCATGGCCTTAGCCCAGGTCCCTCAAGCCCTAGGTAGTTGTATACTAGGATCGATCTGGCTGTGATGCCACGAATCCGGTCCGTTGTGCTTGTCGACCTCACGGAATACATGTGTGTCCCATATCATGAGACTTATACATGAGTAAAAATGGCCACTTGGGCCCATACATCAATACTCACCAAAAATACATCAACTATATTACAATAGTTCAAGAGAGTTATTACATCACTCTTAACACAAACATATATTAAAATTTAGAATTCTAATACATGTTTTACAAATTTCATATCAAAGCCACAATCTGACTTTCTTCTGCGGCCTGCAATGGCGTCGTCTTCACCGAACACTCTGTGAAATAATGTTCCCTCGATAGGGTGAGCAATGTCCAGTAGTGATAATCTCATACATGGGTTACTCCCCATCTAAGTGCACATGTAATGGCAACCAAACACACTGAAACAAATAAGTCCTGCTTGAATATCACCATGCCCCGATCCCATGTCTTGGAGTCCTCAGCGACTCTCACACATGCCCAAGCCAAATGTGAGAAAAATACAGTTTTCAAAACAAAAGGTTTTTGTTCTCGAAAACTTACTATCGAATTTCGGTAAAATCTATTGGACAACCCTTCAAGGAGAATTTGTTGGATAACTCTCCGAAACAATTCATGGGCCCCTTCGACATGAATTGTTGGACAATCTCCCAACCCAATTCTCAGGAAAATCTTCCATTGAAATTCATTTCACAACCATTTTCCTTTTTAATTTCTTTCATGTCATGCACTCACACACCTATCGTTCTAAGTGCCTCGGTGCATATAGATGCATTATTACATTTTAAACAATTCATGCTAATATATTTTACATTATATATTAACAAAAATTGAATTCACATACATCATGTTAGTCAATTCCTTAATAACTTTTAAAATTAGCTCACATGGGCTAATAAACAATTCAAGCAATTCATTTTGAATACTTGGCTTAACAAAAAATCACACACAAATCATGTGAGCAGTAGGAAGCGTAGGCTTGGCACTGTTCATACAGCCCTGATAGTTTTTTTGCTTGGTTCCAAATATTTTGAGATCGAAACACGGCCATCATTTCAACAAATCCCCATCCATTAAAATGGCTCTTAGCCAAAGAATAAACCAAGTAGGAGAAGACCCCTACCTCTTGGAGTTATCGAAACTCCACAAAACCAGTGTCCACGCGTAACCCTTGTAGCGTAGATCAACTTTACTTCTTGCTCGGCAGAAATAGATGGTCAATTAGGAAATCTAGAGAAGTTGCACCTGCTCTCACTAAGCTGATTTCTCCCCTCGCTTGCCCATTTTCCGGTGTAATGGAAGATGAGGTCTTGTTTTTGTCTTTATTTTAATCTTTTCACTTAATTCCATCCTTGACATTTAATTTTGATTTTTAAAGGCTTTTGACACATGGCTTAATCTAAAGTAGTTTATCTCTATCCTCTCACTAATCATGCAACATGTGTCAAATGGAGTGCATATGGTAGGTGACTTTTTTCACATCACATGTCTCTCCGCAATTTGTCATACGACACTCGACACCAGGTGCCTCTAAAGCTTGGAAATTAGTGTCTCGGAATTTGTGAAATCAAGCGTGGTGAAATTTAGATTTCACGAGACAATTCCAATGGTGAAGTCAGTTTCATCATCTGAGATCTAAAAAAATTTCGGATTTTGACCAAAATTACCATTTTACCCTTTCTCAGAAAATTAGATTTTTCCCGGGTTTTACAAGTTGGATAAATTAGAACAAAAGGGACTTTTGGGAAGAAAAGGGCATTTTTGGTTGCTGTTACGGGAGAGAGGGAAAAGGGAGAGAAAATGAGAGAAAATCCAAACTTTCTCTCGACGATCCAGGGGTTAATACGGTGAAATTAGGTCGACTAAAGTCAAAGTTTATCTACTGACAGACCAGCTCCATACCAAAAATGAGGGATTTCACCTAAGATTAAAATGAGGAGATTTCAGCAAATCAAGGGTTTCGAGACTGAGAGGCTTCCTACCCGTACTACCTAAACGAGGTGAGGGTTTCTTCCTGCTTTGGTTTATTTCTACTATAAGATAGGTGATTAAACGGTTTGGACTTAAGAGAGGATGCATTTGGGATTGATTTAAAGGGTTGTTTGGCCTTATTTTCAACATTTGTGCCTTATTTCCAGCTTTTGTGCCTTGTTTTATGGCTCAATTAGAGACTGTTTTGGGACCATTTTTATGGTTGGTTTATGGGCTGTTTTATGGCTCAATTGGGGACTGATTTTTGGACCGAAAAAGAGAGAAATTGGACTAGTGTCCTTCATGGAAATTGTAGCTTCATCTGAGAACTTGATGTTAGGATTTTGAATTACCAAAATTGGACCTCTATAACTCAAGTTATGGTCCATTTCGGGGCCCTTTCTGGGTTGCCTGTTTGACCCCTACATCTTTGTCCAGTTTTGGGACTGATTTTCGATCGAAAAAAAGAGGGAAATGGGACTAGTATCCCCATGGAAATTGTAGTTGCATCTGAGAACTTGATGTTAGGCTTTTGAATCACCAAAAGTGGACCTCTATAACTCAAGTTATGATCCATTTTCCAGAATTGCCACATGCTGCCCTATTTTGACCCACCCTATAAGTAATACATGATAGTTTTTTACGCCTTAGATTAATTACATCGTGAAAAACATAGTTGTATCCCAGTTTCAAGTATCGATTTAAGTGATAAATTATCATATCATGTACTAAAGAAGATAAATTGTAAAATTATGGAATTGGCTTTCTTGTTGAGCCAATCATAATTTTACAATTTATATGTCTATATAATGATTGATAACTTGTCTACAAATGATGATTGAATTGTCCGTTTGGATAGTTTGGAAATACATAATGCCTACTGAGTGATTTACTAGTGTTTTTTCTATAGTGAGAGATTCAAACAGTCATTCATTTTGTTCTCCGGGTGCATATTTGGATAAGGTGATATAATATTAGCTACTTAAATTTAAGTAACTAATATTGTGTTTATACCTTAATCAAAATCATGTACTTGGAGAACAAGAAAATGCTACTAAATTTTCTCAAAATAGAGAATAAGACACTAAGTAATTGACTATTAGGAATTATGCATTCTAAATAGGTTTAGGAACCACCACAGCTTATAGTAAGTTCGACAACATATTGTAATCTACACTAAATGTTTCCTGATTAAGTTTTTCAATTTTCTAGTAGAGTGTGTATTTACATCTGACAATTGATTTCTTGGATTTATTTTCTTATAAAATATTGACTTATTCCTAATGTGTCTGGTGTCGAAGCTCGAAGCATTTAAATGGCTTCAAATCGAAGTTAAAGATGTATTCTAGGCTATAAATGGTCTCTTAAACCTAGAATTTTTGAAGTTGGATTTGGAGGAATTTATAGAGATTCGGATGTAGTAAACCGAATGGATGGATGGTAACAAGATAAAGTGTCCATGTACACTTACAATTGTGAAGCTTGTAGTTATCGTGGAAATTGATGCTATAAAGTATCCTTGATGAAGAATGGCTTTATCTTGAGGTATTATGTTTGGGCAAGACATGGGAAATGGGACGATTCAATTCAAAATTACATTGATGCCCGACCAACTTATCGAGTTAGTTGAATGCATGCTATGGTTATGGATGCCGTGAATGAATTCAATCCTAATGAAATATCGGATGAATCCTCGATCAAACACATAAGTTTTTACATGCTAAGTCTTGTGAATAAGAATTGTGGCACAGTTGCCAAAAACATTCTGCGGACTATCATTGGTTGCTAGGCGTGAATGTAAAAGGCATAACACCACATGTCTCGAGAGTTTGATGATATTGCTCGATTGATAAAGGAGGTTGTACACGGTGAGAATCTCGTGACCCGGGGCACTACTGGCTAAAGGTTGAGAGTCGGAGAGTTTAAACACAGTTGAGAAACAATGGTTGTATGTTGTTTTGGGAGAAAACTGTGATCTCACAATTTGCAAGATTTGTGGCCATCAATGATACAAGAGACCGACTCAAGCAAAAGAAATACAAGAAGAAAAACAAATGTACCCTACAAGAAAATGTACTACTTTCCTTTGTCTCCTTGACTACTGAGGTTGTATGCTTTTAAGGCTACTGCTAATGATATGAGAAGGCACACGGAGCATGAGGTTGTAGAAGGAGAAATGCGACAATGCTATGATTCTATTGCCTGGAAGCATTTCAATATAGTACACCCAGATTTTGTAGTTGAGAGTAGAAATGTGAGACTAGAGTTGTGTACTGATGGGTTCCAACCATTTAAGTAGTCAGGGAAATAATATTCATTATGGTTGGTGATTTTAACGGTTTATAATCTGCTGCCATGGTTGTGTATGAAAGAGACATCTATGTTTCTAACCGTGCTTATGCCAGGTTCTAGGAATCCCAAAAGAAAGCTAAGTTTTTGCGACCGCTTAGGCTTGATTAAAGAATTATGGGACAACTGGAATTTTAGCATATGACATTTCAATGAAACAAAATTTTCAGTTAAGAACGGCATTAATGTGGACCATCAGTGACTTCCTTAGTTATGCAATGTTGCTAGGGTGGAGCATAGCTGGTCGATTGGCATGTCCGTATTGCATAGGTCACTCAGAGGCATTCACACTTTCAAAGAGTGGAAAGCAATCTTGGTTTGACACCCACTGTAAGTTTTTACCTGTAGACCACATATTTCGAAGGAATAGATATGATTTTTGTAAAAATATGTTGGTAATAGCCACGACACCTCCTGTATTGAGTGAAAACAAAATTTTACACCTAATTACTAACCTTGGATTGAAAAAGGTAACTGAAATTGGAGCCTCTGATATTAATGATCCGATATGTAAAGCTTATAGATGGAAGAATATAAGCATCTTTTGGGATTTGCCATACTGAAGCACGCTACTCGTTCGACATAACTTAGATGTCATGCACATTGAAAAAAATGTCTTTGAGAACATGTTTAACAGGTTATGAATGTGTCGGGTAAAACTAAAGACACCTCCAAGTCTAGACAGGAGTTGAATGCATGCGTGGCGCCGAATTGGAGAAGGCAGAGGAATATTGATACCCTAAAGGCACTGCAGCTTGATAAGATTGGAAAACAAGTGTTGTGTGAATGGGTTAAAAATCTAAGATATCGTGATGGATATGCATCAAAATTTGGCTCTACTCATGTGGACGTGAAGAAACCTGGGGTGTTTGGCAATGGATGTGTGATTGTCATGTTTTCGTACGGGTTGTGCTAGTTGCTCCATGAATTGTTGCCACATAATGTGTGGAAGGCACTAACAGAGTTGAGCATGTTTTTCAAGGATCTGACTTCTACAATTATAAAAAATGATGACATGGCTTGACTAGAGGAAGAGATTCCAATTATTATGTGTAATCTTGAGTGCATATTCCCTCCTAGCTTCTTTGACTCAATGGTGCATTTTCCCGTACACTTGCCTCATGAAGTGCGACTTGCTGGGCTAGTGTAATATCGGTGGATGTATCCTTTTGAGAGGTAATTCTTTGTTACTATGATTACTTACTTTTCACTTATGCAAATGACTAATCGAGGCATATAATGTAGGTACCTTCGTAAGCTAAAAAATATTATATGTGAAAAATAAGGCACGTTGAGAGGGTTGATATCTGTACCTATTTAGTTGAAACTTCATTATTTTGTTCATACTATTTTGTAGAGCATGTACACACCAAGGCACGAAGGGTGCCACAAACGTCGTTTGTGGAGAGAATTGGGAAGAAAAGGAGGAGACATTGTCTATTTTCAAATATCTTGGATGGGCATTTGGATAGGCCACATCGAGACAACTATTATTGGAAGAGTTTCATGTTGCGCATGCCTATATATTGTTGAATTGCTAAGAAGCGGATCCATATAATAAGTAAGTATTCCTTGTTGATTAGATAATGTGTGTAACTAATCAACTTTTCCATTCTACACCATGCCAAGTTATCTATAATATGACTATGTAAATTATTTGGTTTATAAGGATTTATATTGATTAGCTATGCAAAAGTCGAGTGGACATAACTGATACTGAAATAGATACACTACTAGAAAAGGAATTTGCCTCTTGGTTCAATACATATGTAAGTAAAGGTAGTATGCCACTTAAGAAATTACTCTTTCATATATATATATATATATATACTATATATACCCATACTTATATTAACCATATACTTTAATTTATAGGTGGCTTGATCCTTCAAATAATATCATGAACACCTGACTAAAGATCTTGCTAAATGACCTTTGAGGATTGTAAGAACATATCCAGGGTATTTTGTAAATAGATATAAATTCCACTCAATGGGACATGGAACCAGAAGAGGCACAATGAATAGTGGTGTATGCATCAAAGGGTCTAACTATAGTGATCATCATGAGAATGACTAATATAGTCAGCTTCAGGAAGTTGTAGAGTTGGAATATCCTAGTTGGCTAGTCAAGCAAACAGTATTGTTCAAGTGTGAATGGTTTGATCCAACACTGAATATTAAAACAAGGGTTCATCCTAAATATAACATTGTAGAGGTAAACCACCCGACGTAGATTTAACAAGTATGAACCTTTTGTTTAGGCTCAACAAGCGACTCAGGTGTATTATTGTCCATATCCTAGCTTGAGAGACGATAGAGCCAATTGGTGGATTGTTAATAAAATAAAAGTGTAGGCTGTTGTGGAAATTCCTCAATCATCTGGAATAATTCATCCACCACCTAAGCCCAACCATTCCAAGAGGATGATATGCAATTTCATGCAATAGAGGTTGTCTCTCATGAACTAATGTCCTTGGTCGATCCTAACGGAGTAGTAATACAAATTGATTTGAAGTCGAAAACTAAAATGGAGAATGAATTAGAATTTGAATCTGAGTTGGAATCTGATTCAGAAGAACCAAATGACAATGATAATGATTAGTGGGTGATTTACATCATGTTCATAACTTTTCACATATGTTTTATTTATTTATTTTTTCATAAACTTGTACTAACATGTTTATATATTATACTACAGATATGTGAGGTCGAGGATCAAATGAGGGGGGAGGTCGCGGTAGAGGATAAGGCGGACGTCGCGGGGAGTGCAGTATCCATCAAAATGCAAGCTGATGCCTCCCGTTGGAGGAACTGCATACCTTATCCATACGACCATCCTACATAATCATCTTGATTACATTAGAGCTTCATCGACTGTTTGCGAGCATGCCTTCACTGCGATGGAGTGCACACATCGACCATCTTTATAGTGTAGGCTGCGATAAGGTAGACTCAGTTGATTGTGGAGAATGGGAGGTAAGTGAACATAATATATTGAAATATTTTAGATTATTGTTCTTATTTTTTTTTTATTTGTGAAAATTGATATTTGCATGCTTTTAGGTTTGATTCACCGTGCGCGTCACCGCATCACCCCCATTTCAAGGAGCGGGTTGACATTGAAGAGGTATAAATGGAGTACTATCACAAAAGAGATAAAATAATTTTTGGGAAGAGTTCAGGTATAACTCATTCATATAGCCTTTATATATGTAAAATGTGTACTGACAAAATTGGATATGAAGTGTTGTGTTTGTTGGTTGAGATGTTGTTGGATTAGTTGCGAGTATTATATAAGTATCTTTTATATTGGAAGTACTTAATATGTTTTGTTTTATTAAGTTGGATTATTTGTCGTGCAAAGAAACTGTCAAATTTCCTTAGAAATATCATTATTAATTATTTTAACATCTATTTCATACTTATATAATTAACTATTACCTTTCTTTATAGAAATATTTCTCATGGGATCTTTGAGATGAAGGGTAGCATCAAAGCAACTTGGGAGGTGCTTGCCAGGCTAGGTATCTGAGATAATTTGAATAAGTGGAGGAAACATGGGAGACCGGTGCATGCGAGTCCATACGGGCTAAGGTGGAATGAAGCATGGGATGCTGCGAGTTTAGGCTGGTAGGAACAAATGTCTTTGAATCGATGACAAGAAGGGTGGACTAGGCCGCAGGACCTTCCAAGACACAACGTGGTTCCATTTCATTCTCTCAGGCATGTTAGGAGGATTGTACATTTTTATGTTACTTCTTAATCTTCTTATTTAAATATTTAGTTTCAAATAAACAATTTTAATTTTAGTGATTTTATTTATATTTTGTTTTTGATATTTCAACTATTTCTTCAACCAAATAGAACCTAAAGTTTTTCTTTTTGTTATTTCCTTTGCTTTTCTTTTTTTTTTTTAAAAAAAAAACATAAATCGTGGACCATATTTTAGGCATTCGGGCATGTATCTTATTTTGGGCCATTTTTGACCTTTTGACCTTTTTTGTCACCTTGTATAATGAAAAATAAGATGATTTGCAGTCTCCTTACACTTTTTAAATAAAAAACATCCTCTTAGTAAAACAAAACCTTTTTTTCAACAATTGGTCTAAGCAAAATTTTCATTCCAACGGTTTTGAGTTTGTATAAACTTCTCGAATACTCTTCATAGGGAAAGAAATTGAGGGTCTTATGTCACAGGCTCATTCTCTTGGCTCCACCATCATAGGGGAAGGATCCTGTGATGTCTTAAATCCCAAGGGTCATTTTTTTTTGGCTATTGGATAACTCTATCGCGACAGAGAAATCTATGTCGCAACAGGCTACCTCGGTTGTGGGCGCGACCCTATCGCGCGTGCTCGGTCTTCCTGTCGTGCGCACAACGCCGTGTCATGCAGGGCAGGATGTTTTGTAGCGACACGTCGCGACCAGCTTTGTCGCGACACATTGCGACCAACTTTATTGTGACACAGAGGACCATGTCGCGACATGGAGCCCAAAAATCTCACAATCGCGACAGAATTCTCTCAAGCAGGAACTCTAAAATGGCGATAGCCACTTACTAACTCACCGCACTTCCAAATTTTCACTAAAATGTAGTAATTTAATCTGCCTTTGTACTCATTTTTCAGGCAATTTAAAATCTGAGAAATTATTAACACTACACAAAGCAAGTCCAAAACTAAGTTTTATTACAAAACTTATGATTTACATAAACAAAACTGGATATTCAATCCAGGATTACAAAATACATGAAAGGGCCACAATCCGGCCTTTTTCACAACAAATCTCTTGGACATGTTTAGCTCCCTGTGTACCTTCGGTACCTGAAAATATTTTCCCACGACGAGGTGAACAATGTCCAGTAGAAAAATTCTCCTACAAGGGATACTCCCCACCTAAAATGCACATGCAATGACACACATACATCAAACCACATTCCACACAGAAAATGCAATCCTATATGGAATATATCATGTCATGCATGAGATGAGACTCCTCAGTAACATAACACGAGTCCTAATGACTCCTCACACATGCAATGCAGAGTGTGAAAACCGATCATTAGTGTTTCACGATGACTTAACCCATTGGACAATCCTCCAATATTCATTTGAATTTACCAAATTCCCATGTGTTTTTATGGTAGCGAATTTCCGGGGTCTCACCGCAGGCTTCACACGCCTTCCGACACTTTCGCAAACTTTCATCATTGGATACATATGTCTAACCAAGAATAAAATTTGGGTCTTTCACCTAGGGGGGAAATCTACCCCATCTTGCTTCACGACACGTATATTTATTTATTTTGCTGTTATGCAAGTGAGTCTCAATTTTTAGATGTCGTCTGTTTCGAGCTCACCAAATATTCACCAGAATGGTGAATAGCCAATACCATGCACACACCCGCCTCGATGCAATGTCCACAGTGCATATGGCATATATGCCATTTCATGCCATATCATGTTACATGCATAATGGGGGCTATCTGTGACGTACGAACATAGATAATTATATTTTTCTACATATAATTCATCCATCAAAGAGCATATCAACGCAGTCTTTTCACACACATCATGTGTTATTCAATCAAGCAACAACACACAAAATAGCCTCAACATCGGATGTAACACCCAGTCTCGATGAGGTGCACAATACATGTAACTATAAGGGCGCATATGTGCACCAAGTGCCATTGTAAAGGATAAAATTGTAAAGTTTTAAAAGAATTGTGACACTTTTACAATTAAGAAAAGTGGAGGGGGTGAAAGTATAATTAATGGAAGTTTAAATAGTAAAATAATAATAATGGTGTAATTTTCGAGGAAGTCTAGAAAATTCTCTCTAGATCTCGGATGTGAAGAAGCCGGACTACTTGGCCAGTTAAGTTCGTCTCGCAAAATCTAGTGACCTAGAAAGATTCGTTTAATTCGAAGACCGGTCGAATATTTTACGAATTATAGGCAACGAGTGTAGAGTGAAACACGAGAAAAAGGATTTTGAAATTCCGAAAAATGGCAAATATTTAAAGAATATTCAATTAGGATAAAGGAAATTAAAACCGGGACAAAATAAATTGTTTCGGAGTTGAAACGGACCAAGAATAGAAAGAAAAAGGGACATGTGGGTCCCACTAAAAAAAAAAAAAAAAAGAAAAGAAAACACAACAAAATGAAGGAGAAGGAAAACGGCAGGGGCGTGGAGAACCAGAAACTGAGAGGAAGAAAAATATTTTTCTTCTCTTTTACTTTTCCAGTTTACGAGAATTTGGCCGTGGGTTCGTCGGGATAAGCGAAAAAGTGCTCTACTGCGATGAGGGCTGCGCGTGAGTACCAAAACCCAGGTTTCTTAGAGAATTCAGGTAAATATTCGAAAAATCAAATTTTAGTTTTCTCAGATTTACGCCATTCTGGTAATTCGACGCGCAGGACCCGGTGGTAAAGTTACTCTCTGCTTGAGCTACGCGTGAGTACCAAAATCACGGGATTTCGCCGGATTTCCATGTGAAATAGTAAATAAGTATGAATACGTATAAAATAGTAAATACGTATGAATACGCATAGTAAATCGTGCATAGTAAATAGAGAATAGTATTTAGTTAATTTTATCTGTGCGTATATGGTCTAATATCGAATCTTGTAGGCTAAAAAGCAAAGGCGGGAAAATTATGGAATGCGTGCTCAAATTTTAATAAGCGAGAAAAAGGTGAGTTCTAAACTCATTTTCAAATACTAGTGTATTATTATTATTATAAAAGCATTTCTGTTTGGTATTTCGTAGTTTTGATTTACCAAACCATTTTCAAGAAGCAAGCAATGAATTAGAAAGCAAGCGAGTAAGTAAATGGTTTTTGAATAATTAAACCATTTTTAGTAGTAAGTAAATGGTTTTGAATTGTAAACCATTTTTGTAACATAGTAAGTAAATGGTTTTGAGTTGTAAACCATTTTCCAGCGAAACAAGCAAGCAAATGGTTTTAAATTGTAAAACCATTTTCAAAGAAATAAGCAAGCAAGCAAGCAAAAAAATATTTGTGAAAACGAGGCCTTCCTAGTTCTAAGCGAAGCAAGCCGGTCGAGAGGTATTAAAATGCGTGCACGGTGGTGTTGGGATCTCATACATGCATTGTAGTTTTGCCTGGTCGGCAAACTTAGGTCATACATCATGCATTTAATGGGCCGTGAATGCGTGCGCGGGGAGTATATAGGGTTATAGCGTTAACTAAATTATGGTGATGGCGACCACGAGGTCAATTCCACCATATTCAGGAAAAGGTGATGGAACCACCGGAGTCCTTCCAGGCACGGTTGAGCATAGGTTCCCATGTTCACTAGGGTACAATAAGCAAAAAATAGGCCTCAGGTGGTTGGTGATGTTTTATGAGCATGATACTCTGATTTGAAAAATCAACCATTGGTTCCGGTAGCCCGAGGCTTCGGAGGATTTAAGTAAGCGGTTGAGCCAAGCTCAAGTTTAGATTTGCTTGTCGGTTGAGAACCCAGCTCAGTGGGATTTTAAAGCAAACGGTTGAGCCCAGGCTCCCATTTTATTTCAAAGCATGCGGTTGAGCCCGGGCTCAGTTTTATGAAAAAGCTTTTGAGAAACTTTTAAAGCAAAGGTTTGTGAGTTTTAAGAAACTTTTCAAGCGAGGTCGTAATGGCAAGAAAATTTGAAAAGTTTTATAAACCACAAGCGAAGCAAGTAATAAAGTTTTACAAGCTTTTAAAGAAAAGCAAAACAAAGCAAGCCAGTATAAAAGCAAGCGACAAAGAAAGTTTAGAAACTTTTAAAACAAGTAAAGCAAAGTAAAGCTTGAAAATAATTCTAAAAGAGAGTTTTACATTTTTGAGATGTTTTCCGGAAGCAAAACCTTTTATAAAAGCATACACTCACTGAGCTCGTTTAGCTCATTATTTTGTATTTAAAAACTATTTTCCAGGTACAGGTACGCAAGACGCTGGAGCATAATAGGATTTGTCCTGACATTGTACAAGTGCTGTAAATTAAGAATATTATGTAAGAAAATACTTTGAATATGTATAATGGAACATATGTATGTACATAGGTAGTTGTGAGAATGTGTTGGTACTGTTGCCATATTTTGATATAGTGTAAATTGGATGTATACAGATTGGATTTGACTATAAAATTGCTATGTCGCCGAAGTTTTTCCACGTTAAGATTTTGTACCAAATCCTAAGTTATAAATAAAAGAAAAATTTGTATAGAGGTTTTAGCAAGCAATATGGCTTTCGTCATTGGGATTTAGTCAGCAAGTAATCTGGCTTAGGATTTCTATGGAGGAGCCGCACGCCCGCCACCTAGAGTGGGGCAAAGACAACATGGTATCGTAGCAGGCATTGGGTAACCATGCATGTTTAAGTTCAAAGTACATACATAAGGAAGTGATTCAAAAGTATTAAATAGTTGATTTTTGAAATTATAGCACTATAAACAGAAGAGGACGTAGAGGTCGGTCCTGGGGAGAGTGGTTCCAAGAAAGGTCCGAGCGTCCCGGGTACCTGGAGAGATGAGCACGTAGTAGGTTCCACTACCGCATCTATGAACCCGCCTCCAGCCAGCCAGTCGCCGATCATCTGTGCCACCGCAGGGAGCTCATGCCAGGATTGTTTACTACAGAGCAGTGGCACTGGGGACAGAATAGATATAGCACATGACTGCCGTTAGTCAAGAACCTCCACCGCCACCTGCAGAGGTTACGGAAGAACCTGGAGGTCAATGAGAGAGTACAGAATCGGGCGCTGCCATATGAAGGCATGCATCTAGAGGCAAAACAAGTTATGGTCGGGACCGAAAACAAGGTTTACGGAGTTACTGGTCGCACGTAATGAGCAAAGAGTTCTGTTTTCCACTTTCTACGGAAAATGTGGCAAGGATCGTGGGATGCCGCAGAGAGGAGGTGGTCCTAATGGAACAACATGGGGACCAATTTCAACAAGAGTTCACTGATAAGTTCTTTCCTCATAGTCACAAGGATTAAAAATTGAGGAGTTCTTCAAATTAGAACAGAAGAACATGTCAGTGTCAGAATATGAGAAGAGGTTCTCAAAACTAGTTAGATTGGTTCCATATATCTGCCGATTTAAGTCTCATGCAAAGTTTTTGTCGATTACAAGACGGATCGTAGTGCATTTTTTCCAGGCTCTATCGATTGGGATTCTAGTTGAGCCGCCCGAGAGTTGAGCAAAGTACTGCGTTATGCATCGAGTAAGGTGAAAGTAAGAGAGTGCACTGCACTTCTCAACAGAGTTCGTCGCACAAAGGGGAAGAAAAGCAAGGGTAAAGGTTACGAGGTTTAGTGTCGAGGAGCTATTCTGGCCAGGATCGCTGAGGCCCCCATTGTTAGCAAAGGGCAATCCCAGCATTCTCCCATTTGTCACATGTATTAGTTTACACCATGGGGAGTGTAGGAGATGTAGGCTGTGGTGCTTCCACCTGTGGGCCGTAGAAGGCCATTTCATTGGGGGAGTGCCCTCAATTGATTGGTAGAGACATCGCGCAGCGCCTAGCCACCCCAAGACTCGAGACATACCACGTAAGTCATGCCTGGGGAGAGGTTTCCTGCCAGGGGCCAACCACAACCGGCAGTAGAAGTGCCGTGGCAGAGGCGTGGTGCAAGGCCTGTGGATACGTGACGTAGCCCCCGCACTCAAAGCCGTAGTATATGCCGTGATCAAGAAGATGCAGACAAAACCCGTGATGTCACCGGAGTATTATTTCTATCCTTGATCATGATGCATATACATTAGTGGGACCTGTGGAGCTACATTCATTTTCATCCAAGCCATTCTTAGATCAAGTTTCTGTGACAGACCCAAACATTGAGGGTCGTATGAGAGTTTCCCTTCCACCGAGATCCTACTCGCACAGAGTAGTCTGAGATAGTAGAGCTCTGGATTGAGACAAGAGTTCCTGAAATGGATCTTGTAGCTTTAGATATGAGGGATTTCGGTTGTTCCCTGCATGGGATTGGTCATTCTCGCCATGCAGCCACAAGTTAGATTGTTACAAAAAGGAAGTAAAGTTGAACAAGCCAGGGAAATTGGAGGTAAAGTTCAAGGGATACGTAGAGAGTTATCTTCCTGTATGATCTCCGCCACATGTTATCGTAGAATGCCGCTGTAAGGGTTGTCGGTTATCTAGCTTATGTGGTGGAGACAAGAAGGAGTGTGGACTATCGATGAGATTCCAAATTGCTGTATAGTTTTCCAAAATGTATTCCCGTATGATATCATGTGCTTAATACCCGCATAGAGAGGTGGAGTTCACCATTGATTTGATCCTGTGGACCGAGCCATTTCCATTCCTCCTTATAGGATGGCTCCCGCAGATCAGGAGCTTTTAAGGCCCGGGCCAGGGAAGAATCTGTTAAGTAAGGATTTATTTAGTCGAAGCATATCCCTGCTGGAGAGCCCAGCCTTCGTGAAAAGAAAGATGGGAGCTTTGCTGTTGTGTATAGATTACGTGAATTAAACAGCTACTATCCGTAATCGCATTCAATTCCCTAGGATCGATGAGTTTTCGATCAACTCCAAGGGTCTGAGTATACTCCAAGATGGGACTCGAGGCTCCGGGTATCACGCTTGAGGGTGCAGAGAGTGATGCCCAAAATCGCATCTCAGACACGCCACGTGGGCTGCAGCTTGGTGATGCCATTTGGTTCGACTAATGCTCCTAGTCATTTATGGATTTGATGAACCGAGTATTCCGCACTGTATTTGGATGTTCGCTGGTAGTTTTTATCGATGATATTCAAGGTATTCAGTAGTTCAGAGGAACACTGAAAGCACCTCGAGGATTGTGTCTGCACTCCCAAGGAAGCGGTATGGGCGAGGCGCCGTCGAGCAAGTGTCGCTTGCTGACTGTGGTGGCATCTCTAGGTCATGTGATTTAGCAGAGGGGGTGGAGTGTGGATCCCCAGAAAATGTGGCAAAGTAAAATTAGAAACCGCCTCAAAGAATGTGCCGAGGTCTTAAGCTTCCCTTGGTTTAGCGTATAATACAGAAGTTTGCCGAGGGGTTCTCCAAGATAGCGTACCTATCAATTGCCGACAAGAAAAGAAGTGTCAAGTATGATTGGTGATGCCTCAGCCGTAAGACTTTTACGAGTCAAGGGTAGATTGACTTAGCTCCGCCTAGCTTCATTTCCAATGGAAGAGATGATTTGTAGTTTATATGATGCTTCCAAGGCAAGGCCTTAGTTCGTTTACGCACGATAAAGTGATCAGACAGCCCTGCACGCCTAAAGGAAGCATGAGGACTACTCCTACACACGTACTTGAGCTTGGTGTGCTAAATGTTTGCTCCGGGGAAAACAGAGACATTATTTATATGAAGTTCCTTGGTGATCTTTGCATGCATCATAAGAGTCTTCAATATATTTTCACCCAGAAAGAGTTAAACCCGAGGCAAAGACAGTTTATAATATAATACACTAGTATTTGAAAAATAGGTTTAGAACACTCACCTTTCTGCTTACTAAACTTGAGCACAACTCCACAACTTCTGCCTGCTTTTAGCCTACACACTCAAACGACACACTAACACATTAATCGCTTCACGTATAACGTAGAACTTAATGTACTTCTTAGACTTAGTCACACTCAATGAGTATCGCTGAGGCGAAGAGAAGCTTCTCGAGGTGGCGAGGTACGCTACGTTTTCATTGAGTTCTAATCTTCTTTGAACCTCTCTTAATCATTTAGTAAGGTCCCTATACAATCGATGTATGAATTTAGGCTTAAATATGCAAAATCACAAAATTCGGCATTTTGGCATCACAAAGATTCAGTCGCTTTCCACCTGTATCGTGCACCATTTGTTCGATGGGCTGCGACTGAATAGCCAGACGGCATCGCTGCCGATTATTGCCAACAAAATTGCACTACTGCTTCGTGATCTGCACTACTTCTGAATTTGCCCATAATTGCTTCTTTTTCCTTCTTTGGTACCATTTCTTCATACAACATCTATATTCCACATAATCTGCAAAACCAACATGAATTCATCCAAAAACCACTCTATAATACTTGTATTGTCAAGTTTGAAACCTCATACCACAAAACCCTAGGTAAAAATCCTAAAATTCAACCTAAGGTCCCACTAAATTCTTCCAAAACCATATAAATAGAGATTCCATGTTTATTTATACCCAATTGTGGTTTTACCTAATAAATCTTCAAGAATTCTTGAAGAATGTATCTCTCCACAAAACCCTAAAACAAGGAGTAACTAATCTCCAAACCAAAACCTTAGAAATCCAAAGGACACATGATCCAAGAAAAAAACATACCTTTTTGTTCTTCTCCTTCTTCTTCTTCTTCCTCTTCTTCCTCTTTCTTTCTCCCCCCCCCTTCTTCCTCCCTCTCCTACGGTTGTCTCTAGCAATGAGAAACCAAAAGGATATTTGTTTGTCTTCCCATTTTTTATATTCCTAATATTTCCTTTAATTACAAATAGATCCTTGATCTCTTTTAGTATTTGAAATCAACTTGTATTATTTATACTTTGGGCATACTATCTTCGATTACATGCCTTTCATGTCCCATTGTGGATCAATTACAATTTTAATCTCATTCCCGCCATACACACAACCTTGCCTATAATTTATCATTTTATACTTCATCTCCAAAATACCTACAATGGCACTTAGTGCTACATGCGCCCTACGCTACAAGTAATGTACACTCTCCTGGATCTGGCTACACTATCATCTAGAATCTTGAATGGATGAAAAGATATGTTTATAGATTTGTAACCCACAAACTTGTTTTCACAACCCTTAAGCATTGAACCACCCTGGTATAGAAATCCAACAAAGGCTGGGAGGTAGGATTTCTCACTCGTAAAACCATGGAACTTCCTTGATATTCTCATTCCATGGATCCGTCGCCATGGTCATAACAAATAAGGAAAAAGGACACCATCATTGTCGAATTACATACGCCTAACCTTGCCATCTATAAATTATTTCAACTCAATATTCTCTTCCTTAATTGTTTCCTACACGACTGGTAATAGATATATGAGATAGGTATGCATATTTACATTCACAAGTGTGTATATATAGAGAGAGAGATGTGAAGAGGGCTGAAATAATGTTTGGTGTTATAAATTACATTTATTCATCTAAAGGAAGTTTATTTTAATTTTTTTTTAATGTAGATAGGAAATGAGAAATTTTTGTTTATAGATAGATAGTAAAGGAGAAACGTTATGATCATCGAAAAGCCTAATAAGATTTAAAGCACTTTCAAACGTGTCATATTTTACATTATTTTTAAGGAATATTCTTTTGGAATAATTATACGTACCTTGTAATTGCTATCAACAATCTTCTTTTATTCGTACTAAGCTTACAACCTTTTAATTATACAATACTAAAAGATTAATAATAAAAAAAATGATTTATTTATGGATTTGACAAAAACTTTACCAAATCATATTATCACTGTTGTAACATGCCTTAAAGGAAAAATGTGTAAGGGGTTTTTCATTTCTTGGTTTGTCTCTACTTTGTTCTTATTCTCTTTTTTCCAATTTCAATAGCGGGCTAAAACTCTATTTTATTGTCTCTTTAACGTCCTGGTTAGGTTTAATTTATGATATTTCTATTTCTATTTGTAAGAATCTTTATGTGTATTCTCTAGTTCGTTTTTGGGTGGTAAGTGTTTCTTTACCCTATAACTTTTGTTTGTGCCTTCGCTATACCCATGTATATGTTTCGGGGCCGTTTTTCGCTATTTTTTTTGCTATAATATATATTCATACTTTGCTCTAATAAAAATAAAATTAATAGTTCTAATTTCATACATTTAGATCAATCTACTATAAGTGGATATATATGTGTGTATAAATATGCTTCATACAATATAATAATAAAATTTTAAAAGATATAATAAAGAGCTTATAGTTTTTTCTTCCTTGTTTTTCTTTGGTTTGGTTTTTTCACCTCTTTCAAATAGGAGGTTAAGTTTTTTTCCCCTCAGGTTAGGTTTCTTTCAGCTTTCAGATAGGGTTTCTTCCCCCCTTTAAAAAATTTTTGTCCTCGAAATTACACACATACCCCTACAATCTCATGCATATGCAACAATCACTTAAGTACCAAATGACTAAACAACGTACCTTCATCCTTAAATAAGAAAGGATAAGTGGCACACATCGTGTCCTCGTGTTCCCATGTTGCCTCTTCCACTCCTCGGTGTTGCCATAACACCTTCACTAGCCTCACAGTCTTGCGTCGCAAAACTTGATCTTGGCTATCCATGATAAGCACCTATCCCTCCTCGAAGGTCCTATCTGTATCAATAATAAGCTCGCCCCAATCCACTACATGAGTTGGATATGGAGTGTATTTCCAGAGCATGAGACATGAACACCCAGCGACACCCGATAAACTTGACGGTAAAGCCAACCGATATTCAATTGTACCCACCCTCTCGAGTATCTCGAAGGGCCCGATATACCTCGACGATAGTTTCCCCCGCTTGTCGAACCTGATCAATTCTCTCTTAGGCATCACCCTTAAGAAGACATGATCACTAGCCTCAAACTCTAGAGGTCGTCACCGTCTATCGGCATAACTCTTATGCCGGCTCTGAGCCGTGAGAAGACGTTTCCATATTAAATCCACCTTCTCAAAGGTGTCTCTAATCAAATATGGACCCGTGGTGGATCTCTCTCCCACCTCCGTCCAACAAATCGGAGATCGACATGGCCTCCCATATAAAGCCTCATAGGGTGCCATTTGTATGCTCGCCAGATAACTGTTGTTATAAGCGAACTCTACCAAGGGCAAATGCCCTTCCCAGCTACCCTTGAGATCTACGGTATTACGCCCGTGATCATGTCCTCCTAAATTATATGGTCCCTCTTCGACCGTCGCTCGTCGTGGATGAAAGCAGTGTCTTCATCATCAAATGTGTTCCAATGGATCTTTAGAAACTCTTCCAAAAGTGAGCCGTAAACTTGGGATCTCGGTATGATAAGATAGAGACTAGCACTCCATGTAACTAGACGATCTCTCGTATGCAAAACCTGTAGAATTCCTCTAGTGTGAAGGTCATTCGCACAACCGTAAATGTGGCCGACTTGGTGAGCCCGGTCCACCATCACCCACTAATCCGCATCATGTTTATGATGTCCATGGAAAATTCCAGCCACAAAATCCATCATGATATGTTCCCATTTCCACTTCTGGCTACTTCCTGCAGGCCTATAACCTCGCTGGGCCTGATGCTCGGCCTTTACCCATCGAGACATCGTGAGACACGGTCGAACAAAGTTCTACATGTTTCTTCATCCAACCTTAATTATTGATGATGAATATCTTCGCATATCCGTGCCACTTGGATGCACTACAAATGAGAGCAATCAAACTGTGAGAAAATTCATTTTTTCTAAAAAGGGTAAAACGGTAATTTTAGTTGGAAATAAGAATTTTTCTAGATCTTGGATGACAAAATGGACTTCATCGTTGAATTCATCTAGTGAAATCTAGTTACATAGTCTAATTTTGTCGATTTGTAGACAAATAATTTCACGCGCTGGCGCAACTGAAGGCCGGTGACACTTAACACATGTGACACATGGCACTAGGATGAATGGCTCATGTTGATCCATGTGTCAAGTTGAGAAGGAAGGAAGGTGGGGCCCTCACTTGAGATAGAAACAAACAAACAAGAAAGAAAATAAGGAGAAATGGGAGAATGTGACATGTGGCAAGGAGGAAAGTGGGGGGAAGTTTCCCCCACTTTTGGATCAATTCGGTGGATGAGAATGAAAATGGGAGAAGGAAAAAAGAAAAAGAAAAAGAAAAGGAGAGGAGAAGGAAAACATAGGAGAAAGAGGGAGAAAGCAGAGGAGAGATTTTCCGGCGTTCGATGGTCGGCCCCAATTGGCCCGAGAATTCAAAGTTGGTCCATGCAACGAGAACCACGCTGCAAGTACGAAAATCTGTGACTTTTGTCAAACCTCTAAGTGTAGGGAATTTTCCTACTCGAGTTATTTTTAGCTTAAAGGCCATTTAATGGCATGGGAGTTCTTCGAGGTCAGACCGTCGTGGGATTCGCCAGATTGGGACCGAATATTGAAATTCTTTGACTATTTCTAGTCTCGCACTATGTAATGAGGCTTACTTTGATCCTGCACTGATGTCTTCAAGTTTTGTTGTGTGTTATTGCTGGAAAAATGAATAACATGCTGCTCAGGTGGTCCGGATTGAATTCTCTCGATTGTTATTTGATTTTGTGAGTCAGATTATGTGGTATTGCCGGGAAAATGAATATCCCGCTATTTGAAAAAATCATATAATATATGCTTTGTTTGATGTATTGACATGAGATATATAAAGTGAATGAAAATTATAGGTGAAAATATAATTATCATGATTTGGAAATGCTCTGTAGCTCCCATGATGTATGTAACATAATATGGCATGAAATGACATTCAGATTTTATATGCATTTAAACATCAAGGCCGAGTAAAGGTGTGTGTACATGTGGTGATGGTTATTTACCATTCTTGGTGAATGTGTGGTGAGCTTGAAAATGGGACAACGTCCAAAATCGAGACTCACAGTTGCATAACATGAAAAAAAAAATATATGTGTGTTGTTTTATTTTATTATTTTATTTGTTTACAACTTTCAAGACTATCATTAATGGTTGGTAACCAGCCATGAAGCAATTCTCAAACAACTATTCCGAGTGGCCATCCCAACGTCCAAAACTCAATCCCATGGTTAGTTAACCACTCGCCATTTACAACCCTTAGATTAGAGGAACTGCTGTAGGAGAAAACCACCTTTTGTTTTTTGGCACCTACTTGTAGCTCGCGGAGAGTAGACTGACTTTAATTCTCAACCTATCGACTTCCGACTGTCGAAAAATTGGGAACCGGAGCCATTTTCCTTTATTTCCCTTTTTTTCCTTCTTTCTCACGCACATTTTTTTTTCCTCCTCTCTTTTGTTTTCCTCTCCTTTCTTTTGTTTTTTTTCTTTCTTTCTTTCATTTCTTTTTTTCTCCTTTCTTTTCTTTTCCTTCCCTTCACCGAATTCTTTATTCTCTCCTAAGCTATTCCTTGGTTTGATCCAAGTGAGAGGAAACTTCCTCTCACTTTCCTATTCCTCTCACTTTTGTGATCCATGTTCCATGTGGACACATGCACTAGGTGGCAAATGCCAAACCACATGGCTCTCATGCCATGTGCACTCCTCTAAGCTTCCCATGTGACATCTACATGGTCATTCCATGTGGCACCTGTAAAACCCGAGAAAAATTCAATTTTTCTGAAAAAGGGTAAAATGGTAATTTCGGTTGAAAACCGAAAATTCTTTAGATTGGATGACTAAACGCCGCGCCTGCTAAATTAGTCTCGCGAAATCTATGACTAAGAAAAGTTTGCCACCGGTGGATAATAACACTAATAATTTCTCTGCGATAAATCGTCATGATTCTTCGCGACTAGGATTTACGAAAAACTTTGGTTAGAAATGACTAAGTTAAGTTCATTAAAATAATTGAACTAAAAGAAATAAAATTTTCTTATTTAAAACTTAATCTGAATGAGGTAATATAAGTTTGTATCCGTGATAATAATAATAATAATAATAATATAATATTATAATAATAATATAATATTATTATTATAATAATAAAATAATAAAATAAAAGCATAAAAAGTCAAATTGGTCAAGCCACGGAGGTATGGGCGTGTAGAGAGAGAGGCGTAGAGAGTTTTAATTTTTTATTTTTCTCTCTTCGTTTCTTTCTCAGATCTATGAAAATTAGACCGTAGGTTTTCGTCAGGGCTAAAGGCAAAGTTGATTTACGCGATGAGAGCTACGCGTGGACACTAAAAAGTTGGAGTTTCGACAAACTATGTGAGGTACGGGTTTTATCCTACTTGTTTTACCCCTTGTTTAAGTGTTTTGTAATGTTTGTGTTGGCTCGAGGTCGTGAGGGTTCATTTGATCTATCTCAAATCTGGAACCGGCGGTGAAATTTTGAGAATTTTTTGGAGCCTATTTGACAAACCGTGATTGTAGGGCCAGTTAGTGTTTGCTTAATAATTTATGAAATAAAATTGTGTTTTGGTGTATAGGCTATTGGAGATAAAATTGTGATTTGCTCAATTATATGGAATATATTTTATAGGCCATCGAGATAAAATTGATTTACCTAATTATATGGAATATAATTTGTGAGTATAGGCCATTGAATGAATTGTGAATTGCCTCAAGTGAGCCACTTGGGTGTTGTTTGATCCATATTATTGAATTACATGTGGTGTGAATTGAAAAATTTGAGAATGCTGCATAAATTACTATATTGGTATATATATTTTATATAAATGGTTTTGGAAATGGCATAATGCATTTTCATATATATGCACTGGGTAACATAGTGATTAGTGTTAGTGCATGATACATGAATTTTCCGAAAACGAACATGGTTGCGGTAAAGGAATTTCACAGATGATTTTCCTGTGAGAATTGGGTTGGGAGATGGGCCAACAGATCATTTCGGATGAGGACCATGACTGTTTCGGAAAGCTCACCAACCAATTCGCCTCGGAGGGTAGTCCCATATTTTTACCGACAATTCGGTAGTATATTTTCAAGAACAACAAGTTTTGTTTTGAATAGGCAAGTGTGAGGGAGTCGGTGAGGACTCGAGACATGGGAACGGGCATGTAGACATTCAAGTAGGATCACGTATTTACTTGAGGTGTGTGTTTAACTGAGCATTGCATATGCACTTAGGTGAGAGTAACCCATTTAGGTGATTCCACTACTAGGCGATAGCTCACCTGGTCGTAGGGAACATTTTTTCAGCACAGGTGTTCGAGAGACAAATCATCTTAGAGGCCGATTTTGGAAGAAAGTTTCCAAGTTGTGGCTTTGATGTTTTCGATATAACATGTATTAGAATTGTAGGATTTTAATATGTATTTGTATTAAGAGTAATAAAATAACTCTGACTATTGGAATATAGTCAGTACATGTTTGATGAGTATTGATGCAAACTATGGCCATTTTTATCAGTGTATGTGTCTCGTGACACGAGACGATAGGGATTTTCCTGTGTTGATCTGGTAGGTCAACTGACACCCTGACGAAGGCTATAGCTCAGTATCGAGCTTAGGTATAATGACACCAGAGCGCATCAAGTATGGGCCCAGATATGCAAATTGTAGTGTAGTGCCTAGTTAGGATTACCTGGCGCTTGATATCTGATACCAGCTTCACAGCTTGGTATCAGAGCTAAGGTAAACGATTACCTTGGGAGCTCAGTGGGTGTAGTTATAAGTTTAGTCCTGATACCAGCTTCACAATGGCATCGTAGCCTAGGTTTATAAATACCTGTAGCTGTTGATAAGTTGTAATGACACTAGGGCTTCGAGGGATTTGGGTCAAAGCCGCAGTTATGTGTAAGAACATCATCACTGGTGGCTCGACAGTCAGAGTTAGGTATGTCATTACCTAGACAATCAATGAGACAAGATTTAGAACACGCATGCATGGTGTTTTATGCGTGATCAAAAGGGCATGTGATTGTTTGATGAATTGTTATGGGTTATGGATTGCGGTGCTTAGTGATTGTGCTAATATGTGGAAAAAATGATGTGTTGAAATTTTTTCGAGTTTTACAAAGGTGTAAAACTGGAAAAAGAAAATAAATAAAATAAAAATGAAATAAATTTTGGAAAAAATGAAATATTTGTTGTTAAAAATGATTTAATAAAATGGAATTATGTCTTCAGACACGGAATGTAAGGGTATCAGGTAAGGAAATGTCAGGTATGAATAGTGTCTCTGGGTCATGTTTGAGCCAGTAGAGATACTCGTGATTGAAATTGAATCCTGCCATTTGAACTTTGTGTATGGTTAGTCGAGAGGGCGAGGACGCAGAGGGGATGCCCGACGAGTTACCCGGTCGCACCGTCGCTTGACCACAGCCCCTCACGAGGTCAGAGATTGCGCTGCCGCTATCGTACATGCACACAGCAATAGTGAACCAGTCGGGTCGACGACTACAAGACTTAAGAGCACCTCATCCTCCGGGCAGGGCAAGAGGAAAGGTAGATGACACGCGAGGTAATCCGTGATGCTGTGGTGTTGGTACTAAGAGGGGAAGGAAGATCCATCTTCTCTCCAACCCGAAAGAAGCGTAAGACTTCTACTCAGAAGGGATATCTATTACAGGACCAAGGCGTGATGGGACATGTAGTCAGCAGGGCGATGTGTTATCGCCGACACCGGGCACTTTCGACCTGGATTGCTCCACTGAGGTGTGGAATCCCAAGGTTATGGGACACCTGTCCCAATCACGTGAGATGAGTTAGGGGCTCAAATGATGGCGATGGTGTGCTACCATTGTCGCCAGCCGATACATGAGAGGATCAGCCTCGTGAGACAAGGATCCCGAGGCCTGGGGGACTGTGGGCCCCGCTAGTCAGAGACATGAGCAGATACAGCTTTGTTTCTTCCATACCTCTAGCATAGTCAAGGACCAAGATCGCCTGAGGGTGTCGCACCAAAGACCTAGTACTTCGCGACTAGCCACAGGCCGTATTCGAGACAGGTCAAGGTCGACTACAGATCAGGTCGAGAGTCTCACAGTCAAGCAGATGACGTGTTACCATCACACACACCAGTAAGGAGGCAGATTGTCCTAGAGGCGCAGGATCTCATGGTACAGAGATTGAGCCGCCCGACATTTCTGACATGCAGGGTGCGCTTCACTCCTCGCATTTGTCGACTAGAGTATGGTTTAAACTGGATGCACGGGAATTCATTCATCAGTTGCATCTCAGGTGATAGGTTCGCTTCTGTGAGGTCGAGGCCGAGAGATGATGTGTGAAATTCTTCCCTAGGATGTAGGGTGAGATACGATATGGTAGACATATTCAAGTTTTGATGTCATTCTTGACATGGATGAGTTGACAACCCATCGAGTTGTCATGATCGTGGATTCGAGGCTGGTTATCGCTACCCGACACCTGGCCTTGAGTCAGAAGGTAGCATATGGCTGTGAGGATGCGTATGTGCATGAATTTCAGGGACGAAATTCTGTTAAGGGGGGGAGAATGTAAAACCCGAGAAAAATTCAATTTTTCTGAAAAATGGTAAAACTGCACTTCGCTGAAAACCGAAAATCTTCTAGATCCTGGATGATTTAAATGGACCGCTACCAAGCAAATCTGCCCTCGTTAGTATTTCCAGTGACCCGTAAAAGCCACAAATTCGAGATAGTCGGAATATTTTACTAATTTCTCGGGTGATAAATCGTCAGATTCTCATGACTAGATTTTTACGAAATCTTTGGTTAGGAAATGACTTAAGTTAAGTTCATTTAAAATAATTGAATTGAAAAGAAATAAAATTTTTCAGATAGAACTTAATCTAAATGAGGTAGCTATAAGTTTTGTATCCGTATAATAATAATAATAATAATATAATATTATAATAATAATAAAATAATAAAATAAAAAGCATAAAAGTCAAATTACGATTACGGAGGCATGGCCTGAGAGAGAGAGGTGAGAGAATTAATTTTATTTTTCTTCAAGTTTCTTTCGACGGCAAAATTTGATCATAGGTTTTGTCAGGCTAAAGGCAAAGTTGATCTACGCGATGAGAGCTACGCTAGACACCAAAAGTTGAGTTTGACAAACTCGTAGAGGTAGGGTTTATCCTACTTTGTTTAAGTGTTTTGTAACGTTGTGTTGGCTTGAGGTCAGAGGAAATTATTTGATCTAGTCCCAAATTTGAACCGGCGGAAATTTTTGGAGAATTTGGAGCCTATTTGGACACAGTCCGTGACTGTAGTAAGGCCAGGTGTTTTGCTTAATAATTTATGAAATAAATTGTGTTTTGCATAGGCTGAGATAAATTAGATTTGCTCAATTATATGAAATATAATTGTGTGTAAGGAAATGGAGATAAAATTAGATTTACTCAATTATATGGAATATAATTTAGATATAGGCCATTGAGATGGAATTGCACTGCTCAAGGAGCTTAATCTGGGTGCTGTTTCATCCATATTCATTGGAATTATATGTGGTGATTTGAAAATTTGAGAATGCTGTGCCAATTAATATATTGGTATATATATTGTATAAATGGTTTTGGAAATGCATAATGCATTTTCATATGCACTGGTAACCTAGTGATTAGGTGTTAGTGCATGACATGAATTTTCGAAATCCAACATGGGTCATAAAGGAATTTTTGAATAGATGATTTTTCTCCTCCGGAGAATTGGGCTGGGGGAGATGGGCCAACAGATCATTTCGGATGAGAACTAGTGACTGTTTCCTTTTAAAGTTTCACCAACCACCCGCCTGAGGGTAGCTTCTTCCCATATTTTTACCGATTACCTTGAGTATATTTTCAAGAACAACAAGTTTTGAGCTGAAATGTTATTTTTCTCTCTAAGGCATAGCTGAAGCAGGTTTTCTGTGAGGACTCGAGACAGGAAACGGCATGTAGACATTCAAGTAGATCACGATTACTTATGTAAGCTAACTCTGGAGCATCGCATATGCACTTAGGGTGGAGATAACCCATTTAGGGTGATTCCACCACTAGCGATAGCTCACCTCGTCGAGGAACATTTTTTCGTGCACAGGAACGAGAGACTACCATCTGAGAAATGACATTTGAAGAAAGTTTGGTTGTGGCTTGATGTTTTGGATATAACATGTATTAACTGTAGATTTTAATATGTATTTGTATTAAGAGGCAAAATAACTTTGGACTATTAAATATAGTTAAAGTACATGTTTATGAAACACATTTAGGCCCAAGTGACCATTTTACTTCAGTATGTGTCTCGTGGATACGAGACGATAGATTTTCCGTTGGAAGCTGACTGGAGCCAACTGGGACACCCCTGGACAAGGCCACAAGATCGCTCCATTTGTCATTCGACACTCTTACCTTGAAATACGTGAAATTCCGACTGTCTCGAAATCCAATGAAATTTGATTGCAGAAATAGATTTTACGAGATCTATTCCAATGAAGGAAGCCCGTCGTCATCCGGCATCTATAAAATTCTCGTAAGCTAACTTGTACTTCAACGATAAATTGCTTTATCATTTTTCTTAAAAATTGCATTTTTTCTCTGAGTTTTGCACTTCGGATAAAAAAAAATGCAAAACAAAATTTTATTTGGCATATTATCCTCATATAAAAAAATAATTAAGTGGAAAATTTTCATAAGTATATGTCCACCACGCCTAATATGCTAGGTCCACAGTAAAAGGCTGGAAGGTGAGGTGCTATATTGGAGTGGTTGTTGGGGTTTGACTATTTTGGCTAATACAGAATCGATTAGTAAATTATCGCTTGCAAAATAAAATATTAATTAAAACATTGAAATAAATAAAAATAATATATAGGAATTATAAGAATATATAACAATAAATAAAAAACGTGAAGTTCTTTTATTTAACCATAAATAATATTATTTAATAAATAAATAAATTTATGGTTATAGATTTATGAAAATTTTATAATTATCTTTGTAATATTATTTATAAATTTATATGAAATATATTTTATTTTATGGTTATTTATAATTTCATAAATAAAAATATAAATGGTTATAATCATAAATAAAATATATTATTTATAACTATAAAATATATTATTTATTTCATATATTACATTTTTCTGGTGATAAATTTTCATTATTATATATAACCAGACAAAAGCAATTATAATATTTTATTATTTATAATTTATGAATTAATTTAGAATACTATTTCATAAATAAAATAATATGAAATTATATAAATTTAACCATAATATTATTTCATGAAATAAAATTAAATATTTATGGCTAAAATTTTTATCAACTATTATTATTTACGAATATAATATGAAATAAATTTAGAAACCACAAAAATCTATATTATTTCACATCATATGTTATGCTATTAAAAATCCTAAAGACAACTAAAAAGGGAAATTTACTTCAATACAGGAATAAAAAAAGCTACTATTTGTAGCTTTTTCACATTAGACTTATTTAGCCCGATAAGCTATCAAGAGTTTCCAAGGAGTATTTACCAAGTAGCCTATAAAATTCATTGAGATGAATCAACTATCACCTCTAAATCTAAGCAATTTTTTCAAAGTCTATTTCATAACTCAAAATATTTTTATTAATTTGGAGCATGTCATTAGAATAATTTACATATAATATTTTATTCTCAAATCTTTCACATATTTATTTAATTATTTTATAAAACAATATTAGAAAATAACATAAAGATATTCTCAAAAATAGAACTTTCTTTTTCTTTTTTCTTTAATTCTAGACTTCAAATAATTTTCAGTCCCATTTTAAGCTTATAATTTAGTGTAATTTACATTCCCTTAATTAGGTCACTTCAAAATCAGACCTCCTTCCTATGCCCACACATATTTAATGGCCAACGTTAACACATGCTCATGGGCAATTTGTTTTGATGTTAATTTGCAGAAATTAGCTTTTTTTATTGACACATCTATTCACTTTACATTACATCATAGTATTAAGGTATTCCTCACAAATTAGTCCCTACTAGGACTCGAATCTTAGACCCCTCTCCTCCCTATGCCAACCTAAACTCTTAACCACTTAAGCCAAGTCTTATTAACAGTAGATGTGACGCCCCAAATCTCGAGGGTCCGTTGATAACCCGTCAACCCGCGGAAGATTCGTGGATGTCGGGTAACCCGACACCACACCATTGAGTCCCCTTTTTTCGAGACCCGTAATCAACGGTAACCCGGGCAGAGTCTCTTTGTACCTGGGAGCTCACCCAAAATACAACCCATACAATTATACGGCAACATGACCCGCCATTATACAACAACTCCACGGGGTTCACATACACGAAAACACACGAAACATTTATCCACACTAAACATATAAGCATGACTTATAAACCATAAATTCAGAGTTTAATAACACTTTATACAAAACATATGAATAAAATTTTAAGTATTGTAATACATGTTTTACAAAATATAAATCAAAGCCATAACTGACTTTCTCAATATCACTCAAGAAGCCCCCTCGCCTTTCCCAGAATAGTAAGTGGGTCCACCACTCGGTGAACAATGCTCAATAGAGTGAAACTCATGGCTACCCCACCTATGAACATAAATGAATATGCAACAAATAAACACTCCAAGATTTATCCTAGAATGGAACCATATGTCATGAATGAAATGCGACTTAACAAGTCTCATGTACCGAGCCCTTACCGACTCCCTCTTGAACCCGAGTCCCGACCCGACTTCTACACATGCTAATGCCCAGCGAAACTCACCATTTGTATTTCAATGCACGGTCCCTATCCAAAACAAAAAGTTTTTGTTTTATAAATAAAAAATTGATAAATCTCTCGAAACCGCTTTAAACAAAAGCATCGATACCTCCGACAAATCGCTTTTATTTGGGGTGCTACTGGATGTACTCGCCAAACTGCTTTTGAAACAAAAGTATTTGGACACCTCCAAACCAAATTTGGAGTCCCAATAAGAGTTATGTAAGTTGGTGCCATGAAGAAAATCATCAAAGAACATTGCAAAGACCTATAGCAAAGAGGCTACAAAATGATTTCATCATTGTCGTCCCTAAGGAGCTTAAATTGAATTAAGATATGGATGGATTCTAGACTCAAAGAGCTTTCCATAGAGTCTAAGAACATGTGAGTCAGAGTTCGAACGAAAAAGTTATGGCCGTCCAAAGTTGAAGGCTTCACATGAATAGTGACCCACGCAGTAGATTTTGTTTTTTCTTCATTTTTATGCTCAGAGTACTTTTTGATCCAGCAAACTCTTTAGGGCTCAAATCCAAGACCAAAACGACCCAAGATGGAAAATAAACCCAGCAGGAAGCACTCCTACCTCGTCCCACATGCCTTCAGGTCCCTCACACTTCTGAACCCGGCTTTGATCTCCTCGACCTTTACGCGAACCTTGGCGAAACTTGGAGTTTTCGGTATCCACACGTAGCTCTCGTCGAGTACTCCAACTTTAAACCTTGGCCCGTCGAAAAATGATCGACTCATCTCTGCAGATTGTAGAGAGAAGGTAGAGCCTCTCTCTCCCTTTCTCCCTCTCTGCTGCTTTCTCCAAAAATGGCCCTTTTTCTCATTTTTGTTCTAACTTCATTTAAGTTACTTGTGTGGCCCACGTTGCTCCACGTGTCCACACTTACCTAGGTTCGCTTATATCCCTAAAATGATTCATTTTTCGCTTAAGTTTATTTTAAATGAACTTAGCTCAAGCCATTTCCCTACTTATAGATTTATTGTCCGTCTTAGAATTCAGTTCTTCATCACTAGATTTCATGAGAAGAATCCAACGTCGCAGTTAAGTTCATCATCCGAGATCTAGAGAATTTTCCGCCCCGAATCATTACGACAATTTATTATTATTATTATTATTATTATTTCATTTTTAAGAAATTTTCTATTTTTCCCGTTTACATTCTCGTTTCCTTAAAGAATTTCATCTCGAAATTCTACACACATACATATAAAATCACATGCATATGCAACCACACACAATCGCATGCATATAAACTAGTCATTTAATCACCAAGCGACTAAACCACGTACCTTCATCCTTAAACAAGAAAGATAGTAGCGATCATGTCCCCAGCGTTCCATGTTGCCTCTTCCAACTTCTGTTGCCACATCACCTCACATAGCCTCACGACTACACAATAAACTACATCAGCTATCCATGATACACACCAATCCCTCCTCGAAGGTCCCATCCGTTTCAACAATAAGGTCGCCCCAATCCACTACATGAGTCGGATCTGGAGTGTATTTTCGGAGTATGGAGACATGGAACCACGACACTGATAAAACTACGGTGCCAACCCACGCACAATCTGTGCCCAACTTCTCAAGATCTGCATACACATCTCACCATATTTCCGCATCAATCCTTGACTCACTCCTCCTTAGGCATCACCTTCCAAGAAGATGTGACCACCTAACCTCGTAAACTCTGTGAGGTTGACACTGGCCTACCCGCGAGTAGCTCTTTCTCTATCAGCTCCTGCCATGAGAAGATCGCTTCGTATCAAATCCACCTCTCGAGGTGTCTTTAATCAAATCCGACCCTTGATGAACCTCTCCCACCCTCCGTCCAACAAATCGAGATCATATGGCCTCCCATACAAAGCCTCACTGGTGCCATCCAGAGGCTCGCCGATAATTGTTGTTGTAGGTGAACTCCAGCAAGGGCAAATGCTCCTCCTAGCTACCCTTAAGATCCAAGACACATGCTCAAAGATGTCCTTCAACTTCAGATATCTCTCCACTGGCCATTTGTCTATGGATGAAAAGCAAGGTTTTATCAGCTTAATCGTGTTCTCATGGCTCTCTCGAAACTCTTCCAAAAGTGAGTCATAAACTGGACTTCGGGTCCGATAATGAGTAGAGACTGCACTATATAACCAAACAATTTCTCGAATGTACAACCTGTAGAATTCCTTCAATGTGAAGGTCATCCGCACGACCAAAAAATGTGCCAACTTAGTGAGCCGGTCCACTATCACCCACTCCGCATCATGATTTCGCGATGTCTGTAGCAAGTTAGTTATAAAATCCATCATGATATGTCTCTACTCCACTACACCTCCAATGGTCGAGTAGCCCTACTAGCCTCCGCCCGCCTCTTTACCACGACACGTGAGAGACATTGTTGAACAAAATCCCTAACATGTCTCTTCATCCCGCTCCAGTAATATTGGCGACGAAGATCACGTTAAATCTTCGTGCCACCTGGATGCACAACAAATCAAGAGCAATGGAACTGCCTGAGGATCTCCTCTCTCAGGTCTGTCAACTGGGGAACCACAACCCATCCCCTATACTGAAGACTACCATCTGTGAATGGCCTAGCCTCATACCAGACTGATCGTACTCCTGTCCCCTAATGGACACCATCTCGTTTCCGCCTCGGGACTCAATCACTCTACTCAGTAGGAAAGGCGTGGCCGCTAAACTCTCTAAGACACCCTGAGCTTGATCTTTGTTCTGTATCCCAAACTATCCTACAACCTCGAGCATCTACCACTCCTGGGAAGCTACACTAGCCAAGACTTCGACTTCTCCGACCGAAAGGCACCACCACATTTTCCCCTTACTAGGATGGTAATGTGCAAAGTGAAGTCATAATCCTCTAGATACTCCATCCAAATGCGTTGCCTCATGTTAAGGTCCCTACATAGATATATCAGACTTTTATGGTCCGAAACACCGAACTCGCCACCATATAGGTAATGGCGCCAAATCTTTAAGGCGAAGACTATGGCCGCCAACTCCATGTCATGCGTGGGGTAATTCTGCTCATGATTCTTTACCTACCGAGAACCATAAGCTACTACCCTCCTAGACTGCATCAAAACACATCTTAGTCCGTCCTTCAAGGCATCACAATACACTGTGTACCTTTGTTCCCTTTCCGGGACTATCATAATATGAGCTGTAGTAAGCCTCATTTTCAATTCTTGGAATGCCTTCTCACACAAGTCATTCCACTTGAATTTGACCTCCTTTCGAGTCAATCTCGTCATAGGTGCAGCTAATCGAGAGAAGTCTTCAATGAATCTCCTGTAATACCCTGCTAGTCCTAAGAAACTGCGTATCTCAAAGACTAACTCTACTTCCCAACTCATAACCGGCCTTCTCGACCTTCCTCCCGGTCCACCATCATATCCGGTCGACACTACACGTCCCAAGAATCTCACCCCGCAAGCTAAAACTCGTGACTTATTGAACTCGCATACAACCGGGATGTTCTCCTCGACGGCCTGTAGAACAACTCTCAAGCGATCCCCTTACGCTCCTCCCCGGGGGACCGAGAGCATCAAAATGTTGTTCACAAAGACTATGACGAACTGATCTAAGTAGGGTTGGAATACCCTATGCATGAGATCCATGAATGCCGCTGAGAATTCGCTGCCGAATATGGCATCACCGTGAACTGGTAAATGCTCGTGACTTTATCCGAAAAGTCGCCTTCGAATATCCGCCTCCTTAACTTTAGCCGATGATAACAAAAATGAAGATCTATCTTGAATAGACCCGTGCCCCTCTCGCTGATCAAATAAATCATCAACCTTCTGCAGGGGTGTACCTATTCTTGATCGTAACCCTATTCAACCTGTTTGCAATCAATGCATAAATATGGTCTCTGTCTCTTCTTCTAAGAATGCAACTGTAGCGCCCCAAGGTGAAGCGCTCGGTTTAATGAAACCCTTGTCCAACAACTCTTGTATCTGGACCTTGAGTTCTTGCAACTCAACTGGTGCCATCCTATGCGGAGTCATCGAAATGGGCGACGTACTAGGGTGTAACTCAAGACAGAAGTCTACATCTCTCTACGGAGGTAATCCCGGTAGTTCATTCCTGAAAACATCCTCATACTTTGCAAACTACCCGGAGGTAGATCTAAACTCGCCCACCGCCGCCCGCTGCAAGGTTTACATAGCCAATCCATCAACCACCGCGCTATTTCCTGAGTCGCATTACCCGCCGGGGGTAAAGCATCGTGCTTTCGGCCCCCAAAACGTAACACTAATAATGGGCCCCATGTGTGCGGTAACCCTCCTACGATCTCAATCAATGATGACTCGGTGTGCCGTTAATTAGTCCATCCCAAGGATAACATCAAACTCCGATATGTCCATGGCCCTCAGCTCCACAGTGAGAAGAATCTCGGAGATCTCTAACTCACAATCCCGACACATCAAATCAACTCTTTCCCTAGTCCCTAGGGGAGAACTCACATACAATGACTTTTCAAAGGTCTCAACCTCTAAGCCCAATTCTCTCACACATGATGCAACAATGAATGAATGAGATGCATAAGAATGGAACAATATCCTTGCCCATAGGCGAGATAGCAAAAACATACCCTATATAACTGACTGGTTCGCCGACTCAATCTGTAGTACAACCGCGTAGATACCCCTCTAGGTCTCCGGGCGTTCCTGGGCCTGCGAGCCCTCGGGTCCTCAACCTCGACCCATACCGTCTCGTCTTGTCAGAGAAGCTGCACCTTATGTGACACCCCAAATCCTGAGGGTCATTTTTGCTTTTAATTTTAAGCACGGACAAGTCTCGTCGCGGCACCGGCCTCTCTGCTGCATGTGCGTGCCTGCCTGGCTCTTGTGGCCTGGGAGACCGGCCGCCGAGCCTCTATCGTGCGCACATCCCAGTCGCACGCGCATGCCTATCGTGGTGCGCCCACCCGTCGCTGGAGATGAGTACCCGGCATGTGACAAGGCGCCATCGTGCCGAGCGCCAATCATACGCCCTGTCTCTAGCGTGCGCTCTAGTCATGCGTGCCTTGCCCGGGTTCATTGCTTCATACTCGCCTTCGATGCCCAAATTTCGCCTTGTGCGTCAAGGCTTTTTGTCGGGCCGCTGGGCCTTTATCGCGGACCCAAAGTCTCCTCTATCGACAGTAAATTATCCCTACCCGCTAACTATAAACTTCGTCTATCAGAACATAATTTCCCTTGCCTGGTAACTCTATCTCGGCCTAAAAATCCTCCGTCACGAGCAGAGAATCTTCCCAAATTTCTAACCACAGAATTGCTCACAGAACACAAAGCTTCTATTTTGGGCCACACTTTGTCAATACATAAAACATTCTCTCGCAACGTAAAACCCTGCTCGGGCTAACTCTGCCGCGACATTAAGTACTCTATCACGACATAGAACTTCTGGCCTTAACCAACTCTATCACGACACAAAATGCTATGTTGCGACACAAGGCCCTTTGGTCTTAGCCACACTTTGTCGCGACACAGAATACCTTGTCGCGACACAACCTCAGATTCCCCGGCTATGACACTACAAATCTTTGTCATGACATGAAATCTCGCCTGACTGCTCTCGTCAGCAACCCGACTCTCCGCCTGGGCCAGTCTCTGGCTGGCGACGAGGGAACCTCTATCGCGACAAAGAACAAAACATTGTCACGACACCGCGGAGGACCCCCAAGCGGCCAGAAAAAAAAAAAAAAAAAAAAAAAAAAAAATGTGTATGGAAACAACTCAAATAAGGATCAAAGAACACCCTATTGCGATCGAGCACCTCGTCGCGCTATACCATGTCGCAACACGTAGCCGAAACTCGTCACTCAAAACCCAAAAGGGCAAGAGCCCTTCGGGGCCTTTCGCACCTCCAGCTTTTTTTTTTTCTTCTAAACACCCTAACTTCGATATACAAATAACCTTTGTTACAAAGGCAATGATGGAAACTTGAAAACCTTGCCAAACTGTGGTGTTAATCATGCAAAATGAGTTTAATTATAACTCTTTCTTCTTACATGTTCAAACCTGGTTTTCTTCAGCCTAAAATTTACAAAGACTATAGCCAAAATCCCATTTTTCACAACTAAGATCTCGATATGCTTCATCCCCAAACAGATTCTCCTATGTCTGGAAAATCATTTTCCACGATGGGGTGAGCAATGCCCAAAGATGAATTCCTTCACGAGGGCTACTCCCACTTACGCATATGCAATGGCAAACACAATACGCTGCTCATGAAAATATGCACATTCCTGATTAAGGTTCTGCATATGCAGTCTGAAACCGCTTAACTCACCGCACTTCAGATAGAAGAAAACGACAGTACAGGATATTTATGACATACTGTCGCCTTCAGGTTGGGCTGATTGATAACTAAAGGCATTAGTGATATCTGATAGTATTGCGATACCTGAGAGTATGGTGATTATCACCGATGTTATTATTGATACCTGAGAGAATTTAGTGGACATACTCCGATAAATATTGTTGGACAACCCTCTGATATCAAAATTTATTCAAAAACCATGTCATGCACTCACACTTGTTTCATGCGATGTCCCCATGCATATGAAATGCGGAATGCCATTTCATTAAATAGTCATGGATAATTATATTTTATACGTATAATTCACATCCATCAAGTATCTCATGTCAATACAACCATAAGCATATATTAACATGATTTTCGCACAACCAACATGTTATTCATTTTTTAGCAATAACACATAAAAAAATAGCGCACACAACCGAAAATCATCCCGGATCATCTAAAATTCATAAAAGATTCATCCCCAAAATTTAGATCAAATGCATAGCCACTCACGAATTTAAACCCTAAGTCATTAAATGGCTCTGTAATTCAAGAATAACCAAAGTAGAAGAAAACCTCTACCCTGGAGTTTGGCGAAACCCTCGATTCCCGTCCCCACGGGGCCTTTGGTCGTATGATGAACTTTGCCTTCACCCGACTCGAAAATCGACGGCCCGATCTCCTCAGAATCCAAAGAGAAGGTGGAGCTTCTCACTCTCTTCTTCCTCGTTTTTTTCTTTTCTTTATTTTTATTTTCTCTCATTTTTCCCTCTATCCATTGAAATGTTCCAACTTGATTCAAGTGGGAAGTTTCCTCCTCGCCACATGTCACTCCCTCATTTGTTTTCTTTCTCCCACCTTATCCCCTTATCCAAAGACTTGGATTTCCTTCCTCTAGGGGTTTGACATGACCCTATGGGTCCCTTGCACTTCCCTTTGTTTGACTTATCTCTCCATTTGACACATGGCTTTAAATGAGCCATTCAACCAAGTGCCATGAGTCACTTGCTACACCCGGTGCCTCGAAAAACATGAAATTTCGACTATCTCAGATCCATCGAAATTCAATCGGGTAACTTGATTTTGCGAGACGATTCCAACGGTGAAGTCCTTTTCGTCATCTAAGATCTAGAAAAATTCTAGGTTTTCAACTGAAATTACCGTTTTACCATTTTTAATAAATATTGAATTTTTCCCGGGTTTTACACCCTATGACTGATACTAGTTCCTTTGACCCATATCGTGGAAAGAAGGAACATACGGTGTCTATGGGCGTCCCACTAATGACTGGGACTATGGTGTCCTAACACTTTGGAATCTCGCTCTAGGGCAATCCCGTCCATGTCCACAGCACGACAATGATAAGAAGTCATCTACTGCTCAAATTAGGTAGTCTTCGCCCGCCTCGTCTCCGATACCGCGACCACCCCCGAAACCCGCATGGAGTAGAAGTCCTATGCTTCTTCCCCGAGCTAGAAGAAGGTTGACTCTCCTTCCTCTTCCCACTAGCACCATCATCCCGGATGCTCTTTGAACATCAATCTCTCTCTTTATGGCCATACCTGTCCTGACCATAAAGTCCATATCCTGTAGGAGAAATCCCACAATCCGCCCCGCATGGACAACTTCGCATCCATCCCTGACTTCTTAACTCGCCACCGCCCCAGGGCCACATAATTATCCGCAAACCGCTAACTTTGTGAACTTAGCCACGCATTCCATCACCGCCATGGCTCTGCCTCAACCTAGAACTCTCAGCCTCGCATGCCCAGCGTATGTCGGGAATAACTTGCCTGGCGAAGAGCCTTTAAATCTCCCATGTCATTGCCTCCAAATCCCTGGAGGTCTTAACCCAATCCCACCACACTTGGGATTCACCCTCTAGCTGCAATGCTACTAGTTGGATCAGTGTAGCATCAGAGGCGATCTCCATAGCATCCAAAACTTTCTCTACTTGTTGGAACCAATGGTCAGCCACCATCGGATCCCCTCATCCCATGAATGTCGGAGGATGATGCGCCTTAAACCTCTAAAGGTTACTCGACCCTCCCTAACCCCCAGCTACACTAATCTGTGCAATGGTGGTAAACGTAGCCCATAGCCTCTACAAATCATTGATCAAAAACTAAGCTGTAAGCCAAGCAGTGCCCCGTGGAAGACCTCTACGTCCCCTTCCTCGACTTGCCATATACACATGTTAAATAGCAAATTAGGATTTCTTTTTCTTATTTCGTTAGTGGTGCATAATGCCGAACACTAATAAATATCAGTTCCTAGACTATCATGTTCATTTATTTTCCAAACCCCTAAGGTTATGTTCTCTAACCCTAGTGTTCATCCTTTACTATACACATCCTACTAGCGATATAATTCACAAAATATGTACAAGCATCATGCAATATATAGCACGCGATAATTTAATCAGACGCACAATGAATGCATGATCTAAACCTCGCGCTCAACGAGCCCCAGGTATCAGATGCTCATGCTCTGATACCGTCATATCGCCTCCCAAATCTCGGGGTCTATTGACAACCATCAACCCTGAAGAGGCCTGGTGGATGCTCGCAACCCGACACCACACTATGAGTCCCCTTTTTTCGGGATCCAACATTTAACGAAAATCGAGCAGAGTCTCTTTTGTATGGAGAGCTCTACCCAATATACAACCTGTGCAATTACATGACAACATGGCCCAATATTATACAACGACCTCACCGGGTCCACATACGAGTAAAAATGGCCACGTAGGGCCCATTTATCCATACTCAAATATATAAGCACATTACTATAAAACCATAGTCCATAAGAGTTTAAATTACATCACTCTTATATAACATATATCAAAATTAAGCATTGTAATACATGTTTTACAAAATATAACCAAAGCAACAACCGACTTTCTTTCAATATCTACCAAGGAGCGCTGCCTCCTCGCACACCTTGTACCCGAAAGGTCCCATGACTGGGTGAGCAATGCCCAGTAATGTGAAATCCTATAAGGGCTACTCCCCACCTAAGTGTACACACGGTCATGCAAACAACAAACACTTCTCTAGAAGATGCCATCCTGTATCGGAAACCTACATGTCATGAATGAGATGCGACTAATACGTCCCATGTAATCGAGCCCCATCGACTCCCTCTTGAACTCGAGTTCCAATTCGACTCCCTCACACATACTTATGCCCAGAGTGAGAAACTCACCATTGGTATTTCAACCCATGATCCTTTATCCAAAACAAAAGCTTTTTGTTTTATAATAAAACATTAGACACTCTTCCAAACCGCTTTAAAACAAAGCATCGACACCTCCAAAAGCATCGATGCCTTTCGATAACCGCTTTATTAAAAGCATTGGACAGTCTCCTCGAAACCGGGCTTTTGACCCTTTTAGGACATTGTCCTAGACCGAGCCCGTACTATCAAAACCATACACAATGCTGATTTACAACCATGAAGACCGGAGCTCTATCGACGCCGCCTAATGTATTGGGGGTCCACCAATTGCTTCACCAAGAATGGTGAAAGACAACAACCATTCACTTCCACCCATTTTACGCGATGTCCCCATGCATATGAAATGCATTGCAAATGTCATTGCCTATTCATACCATGCTACATATATAATGAGTGCTATATGCACATATGCCTACTCATGCATATTAACCCATGCATCAATTGGACATTTATATCACTAAACACATAAATTCCAATTTAAATCATACAATTTATGCCAACATACCTAACACACATACATTGACATCTACAAGTCATCACTAATCAGTTAATGACTTCATTTATCCCTTCAGGCTAATTTGTATACCATGTCCAATAAATAGCCTACAACCAAGTCATGCAATGACCTCAATCATACAAAAACTCATGCATTTCCCTAAGCCTCATGGATAATTATATCAACATGCATATAATTACCAAACAACATACACCAATTTCAATGTATTATACCGCGCATATCATCGCAACCAAGCAATTTGCACACTTGTTGCTACAATCAAATTTTCGAAAAATATGTGGGCACCAAATGCCATTCACAAGCATATGGACAGATTCTATACTCAAGGAGCTTTCCATAGAGTCTAAGAACACCAAATTGGGAGTCATAACGAAGGAGTTATGCAAGTTGCAAGACTTGAAGAAAATCAGCAACATTGCAGCACCTATGGATGGATTCTAGACTCAAATATCTTTCCATAGAGTCTAAGAATGTGCGAATCGAAGTTTGGAAGAAAACGTTATGGTCGTCCAAAGTTGGAGGCTTCACATATATAATGACCCACGCAGCAATATTTTTTTCTTCCTTTTGGTGCTTGACAACACCATCCAAACAGACCCTAGGGCTCAACCAAGACCAAAAAGATTCTTAGATGGAAAATAAACCCGAGTAGGAAGGTTCCCTACCTCTTGAAGCATGAGAAATGCCTCGAGGAAGTCCCGCGAACACTTCCTCGAACTCCAAAGCTTTGACTTCCTAACCTTCCGTGCACGAACCTTGAGAAACTTGGAGTTTCCATCAATGTGTAACTCTAGTCGAATACTCCGACTTTAAACCTTGGCTCATCTGAAAACGATCAACCGATCTTATTAGATCGTAGAGAGAAGGTAGAACCTATATCTCCTCTCTCCCTCTCTCCCTCTCTCCCTCTCTCTGTCGGTTCCTCAAAAAATGGCATTTTTCTCCTTTGTTTCAACTTCATTTTTTGGGTTACTTTGTGTGGGCTCCACGTCACACGTGCCCACTACGTTCCTGGTTCGCATGTCTCAAACGATTCATTTCTTTTCGCCTATTTTAAATGAACTTAGCTCAGTCATTTCTAATTTTCGAGATTTTCGTGAAAATCTCATCCCCCGAGTCACCCAGACTCACCACCCGCAAAATCAAAAATTCGAATTGCCTCGCATTCGACCCAAACTTTTATAAGTCACTAGATTTCTCTCGCGAGACGAATCCAATCTGCGCCTCCATTTCACATCCAAGATCTAGAGAATTTTCTAGGCTTCCCTGAACCATTATGGAAATTTATTATTATTTTTATTTTTATTTTGCCACTTTTCCTCAAAATTTCTAATTTTCCCAGGTTTTACAGTAGAAATTAGTTAATTTGTAAGTCAAGTTGCCCTCAAATTTAGTTAATTTTTATGTTATATTTCCCTCATTTATGTAACCCATTCCCAAGATGATGCTCTTGTAATTCAAACTTGATAAAATATATTTCCATTGTTTAGTTTCATCAAACATAAACGGAAAAAAATCAACTATGAAAGCCTAAATATATTACCAAAAATGTTTAAAATTTGAAAAAGAAAAAACCAACAATTAATTAAGCATAAAATTCATAAAAATAATTCAAAATTCCTTTAGCTGCTTCTAAATTCTATCCTTCCATTAAAATTTACTCTAAAAAAAATATAAGGGAACCATGAAATAGAAAGAAAATTACTTATCAACTTATTCCTTTTTTATTTATGCATATTTTATCCTAAAGAAAAAGTCACATAGATTTGAATAAAATTTTTAAACTAAGTCAGCCTGGTCTCTTCTGATTTCTACTATTTTATTTGGAAGAAAAAAATTATACAAGATTGAAGAGAAATATTTTACTTGAACTTCTACGTATTGTCTTTTCTTTGTTTTCTTTAGGGCTATGTTTTTTTTTAAAGGAGAATAATTTTATTAATTGTATCATTCCATCACTTTCTTCTTTGCTAAATATTTTTTAATGAAATTTATATAAATAAGATACTCTAAAAAAATATGAGGGAAACATGAAATAGAAAGAAAATTACTTACCAACTTATTCCTTCGCTTTCTACCTATTTATAACTATAGAAAAATCGTGATTGATCGAGAAGAATCTAAACATAAACTTAACCTATTCCTTATTTTAAGAAAAAAATATTAAACTCAAACTTATTCATATTCATTGTCTCTCTCTTTTTTTTTTCTTGTATTATGGATTTTTCTTTTTGAAAGGAAAATAATTTTATTGATTCAAACTAGCAATACATTCCATAGAAAAACATAATCAAATTCAATAAAAACTCTAGAGGATGATACAACATCCAAGTAAATAGAAAAATGAATCGGTTTAGCTTAAAGCCTACACATTTGATAATTCTATGATGACTAGAATACATATGACTCCAGTTCTGCATTATATTGACGACCATGATTTGACTTGATGCCTTTGCTTGATCGGTTTTGTCGTTCGAATCACCCACATACAAGAAAGAGCCGCAACAAGATGGCGAAAACCAAACCATTGTACTAAGATGACACAAACCATATGCCACACAAGATGGCGATAATTCTTTAGGGTTATGTTCTCCAAAAATATGAGAGGAAAATGGTTGAAATTAAATCAATAAATCATTTTTTCTATCACTTCTAGCTTAATCTTCTTATTCAAACTATTCACTTTCAAATATTATACAATTTTTAATTTTAATTGATTTTTATTTATATTTTTTGCTTGATATTTCTGCAACATTTCTTCAACTAAATAGAACTAAGTTTTTCTTCTTTTCTTTCCTTTGATTTTTTTAAATACAAATCGTGGAATTTATTTTGGGCATTCAAGATGCATTCTCTTTGGGCCATTTTTGAATGCTTCGAAGCTTCCTAAGAGCCAACTATTTTCTTCCTAATTTTTATTATTACACACTTTTTTTCTTCATTTTTTCAGAGTTAGCCGCTTACCTGCCACCAGATAATAAAAATAAGATGATTCTTCATACTTCCTGTACTTTTTAAATAAAAACATCTACTAGTGTGCTGCAAACCTCTTTTCAAACATTTATAAGGTTAAAAATTTATTTCTAAAGAACACTTTTGGTTGTACAATGTAAAACTGAAAATACAATTTTTCTCAAGCTGGCAAAACAAGAATTTGTCAAGCAGTATAGGTTGAAAAACCCGAAAATTTATGTGATCTCATGATCAAATGGACTTCACCGCTGGAACTGTTCTGAAATTGATTCGCGTAGGGGTATCGTGAATCACACAAAATTTATACCAATAATTCTTATTGTCAGAGCATTGCTACCGCAAAGATAGCAAACTTCAGGGATCGTCTACAGGATGTGTTTTTCATGTAAATAACTTTATGCTTAAGTCCAAAATGGTACCTGGTTCGATTTTCGGCTTGATAAAACAGGGGGTTTATTTTGTGGTGAAACTAAAAGTAAAATAAGTTAAAATGTAAAATAGAACTCCTGAAGTGTTAGTCTGGGCTTCGATTCCTAGTGGAACCGAGATTTCAGGTCCTTTTCTGTCAGGAGGATGACCTCGTAGTCATTCCTTAACTAGATCTTCATTTAGGTATAAAATCCCGACTTATTAAATCTTTCCGAAATGGCATTCATTGGCCATTAAAGCTCTCAATCATCAAACATAAATCTTCGACTCACCTTCCAATTACCATAATTTACACTAATCGAACATCATCGATCTGATTAATACATCCAATGAGCCCAAAGTTACTGGCTACAATGACCACATTCAAGGTGACTCAAGGGATCAAAACCCAAAGTAAAAGGGGAGAACAAGAATGGCAAGAATACCACATTGAAAAACATGGAAACCTCCAGCTGCCTTTAGGATCCCTTTATCCAAGAGCCTTCCCTTCAAGGAGAAAGAGGTTCTACCACTTATCCTCCAGTCGTCATCCTCAAAGGCTGTTTTGACTAGTGAGAAAATGAGAGAAAAGGAGAGAGGTCAGAAAAAGTGGGAAGAGCCGAAAGCTTCCCACCAAAACTTTATTAATGATCTAAGGGTCTTCAAAACTAAAAACTCACAATGTCTCATGGGGCTTTTATAGCTAAAACCCTATTGGCAAATTACCAAAATAACCAAGACAAACACTAATACAAAGACAAGTTAAAGAAATCGTGCTGACAAAAAGATCAAAAGTCAAAGCAAATATGAACAATGTCGTAGTCTCTACAAAAATTGTGAATCCCTCATGGAAAATTCAGCTCGTGAAAACTGGTAGGGGTTACAATTCGCAACCTCGCGAAATTGCCAGGTGCATTCTCCGTCGCTTCTTCTTCTTCTTATGCTTTCGATTTGCGCCTATGAGTTGAACTTGGATTCTCCAGCGGCTGAGTCGATTCACCGGTCTCAAGATATATAGCCCTCAAAAACAACTAAACTTGCCACTGTACTTCGAGCAGTAGCCTCATAGGTCCTTAACATGACACTGGTTAATTAGGGGTGATTACTACACACAAAAAGTGTTCAAACCCTGACACAAGGGTGTAACAACACTATCAAGGTGAATCAAATCTAGCTACCTAGTCGAATTTTTTTGGATTCTAAGACAGTCGCAATTTCATTTATTTCAAGGCACATGTGTCGGAGCACATGGAATGGTGCCACATGACAAGCTTAGAGGAGTGCACATGGCATGAGAGCCATGTGGTGTGGCAATTGCCACCTAGTGCATTTGTCCATGTGACACATGGCACATGGCAAATGGATCATATGAAGGACACATGTCAAGTGAGAGTAAGTTTCCTCTTTTTGGATCAAACCAAGGAGAATAAATTCGGTGGAGGAGAAAAGGATAAAAGAGAAAAGAAATTAAGAAAGAAAAGAAAGGAGAGGAAAACCAAAAAGAGGAGACAAAAGAAATCAGTTAGTGGGAAAGGAAGGTAAAAGGGAAACGAAAGGAAAAGAGAGAAGAGAGAAAATGAGAGAGTCAGTCGTGCACTCTCCGATTTTCGTTGTTCCGACGATTGGAAGTCGATAGGCCGAGAATTAAAGTCGCCTACTGATGAGAGCTACGAGCAGTGCCAAAACAAAAAATAGGTAGGCTTCCCTACATTGGTTCCTTAATCTATGGGTCGAATGGTCATGTGGTTCACCCCCAACCATGGACCGAAGTTCGGACATCGGGACCATTTTCGCGTCAGACCGGTTTTGAAGGCCCAGATCCATGCCTAGCTTTGGTTCCAAGACAGTTGGAACTATTTTTTGGGATAGTTTTCGGGCCAAGTTTGTAAGACCCTGAATTTACTATTTCCATGAATAGTAAATTTCATTTTCGATAAGTTATGTATTTTATTGGAAACGGTCAAATGAATAGTAATTTTCGAAAAACGAGCCCCAAAATTGGAAATGTGTTCGCACAATAAAATATTGAGTTCAAAGAAACTAAACCGATTAAAACAAAACTGCTTGGCTGGGTTTTTGAAGTCCGATCGATTTAAGACAAAAACGCCTTTTACGAAATAGTTTTAAAATATTCCTCGTAATTTCTATAATTTTTCAAAGCATGTTCATGAGGGAAATGAGTTTAATTGTGAGTATTCCATCGTCAATTTTATGATCGATGACTGCGGAATATTTTCGGAGTTTTTATCGGTAAAGGGGTATTATTTTCAAGGAGGGCATTTAAGTCATTTAATGAGTAAGCCTAATTTAAGTAAGCAAAGCAAGAACCAATAGAATGGTGTCATGTAAGCTTGGTGATCCATGTGATTAAAAATGGACCTATGAGAGCTTTCCATAAATTTTGATATTTATCATAAATTAGTTAACTTAACTATGGTTGGATGAGCAAGTTAACTAAAGTCAAAACTTAACTTTGGTTAGTTAAAGTTAACTACGCTTAAAAGGATATTAGTGTTAGCAAACCATGAGAGTTAGTTGCTTCACTATGGTTCAAAGTTAGTGGGATTTTATGGAGCATAAAGTGGAACTAGTTGTTTGGACTATATGGTTACTATGACCAATGAGAATGCAAGGATGCTAACCAATGGCATGGGGTTAATTTGAGGATAATTGGAGGGCAAATTAGGCATGAAAAATGATCATAAAAGGGCATTTGACTTGTCTTTTGGGAAGCATACGGGTGGAGGAAAATTTTGGAAGGAAAAAGTGGAGCAAACAAGGAAGCAAAGGGAGAAAATTCCAGCAGCCCCTCTCCAAGCCATTCAAGTGATCCTCAAGTCTATTTCAAGTCTATTTCAAGTGTGCATCATGTCCATGAAGTAACCTAGTTCAAATCCTAAGTGAAAACTCAAGTTCTTAAGGTGAGATCACTTACTAGTTTATGTGAAATTGAATAGTTAATGGAGGAAATAATATATGATGGTGTAAATGAGTTTCTTGGCATGTTTTTATGTAGATTTGAACAAGAGATTTCATTAGAATTCAAGTTAACACCAAGACACCCAAAACTATCAAGGTAAGCAATTAGGGGTTTATGGATTATTTCTCTAAACCTTCAATTGAGTTATGTTAAGGCTTTAGCTATTAAATTGACATGATTGTATGTTGATTTTGTTAAGAAATTGAAAAGAAAGAATGAGATTATGAGGATTGTAAATTTAGGTCAACATTGGATGAAACACCAATGACGAGTTTTCACACTTAGCATATGCATGTGTGAGGGAGTCGGTGAGGACTCGGGACATGGGGCATGGTGAGTCACCTCTCATTTCATGGTATGTACGATTCCATTTAGAATTGGCATATTCTTCATTGGAATGTTGATGTGTGTATTATTTTGTGAACATGGCATTGCATGTGCACTTAGGTAGGGAGTAGCCCTTGTAGGAATTATCCTTACTGGGCATTGTTCACCCCATCATAGACTTTTCTCGTGTACAGGTCATGCAAAGTGTTCGAATTTCATTCCTAGACCGCATGTGTGAAGAAGGTCAGGTTTGCGGGTTTTCATTTTATTTTGTAAAATATGTATTAACAAACCAGTTTTGATATAAGTTTTGTATAAGAGTAACGTAATTAAACTCTTCAGGATTATGGGTCTCTGTCAATGAGACACGATAGTGTGGTATCGAGATGCAATACCCATTGGTATTATGTGGGTTGACGGGTTATCAACGGGACCCTTGGGATTTGGGGCATCACATACAACTACTCCAAATATGGAAAGAAATTGAGGGTCTTATGTCACAAGCTCATTCTCTAGGCTCCACCATCATAGGGGAAGGATCCCTCCATGGGTAAGTGAGCTCTTCCAGGCATGACCTAATGAGAGGGGAAGAATCTAGAGACTTATGGAGACCTTCTTTGCTACACGAGTTTGGAAACTTCTAGAAAGCCTTAGAGAAGTCCACACTCCTCTCCACATGTGTGGAAGGGTGTGGAAGGATGTGGAAGGGTATGGAAGGATCCGAAGGGTGAAAGGATGAAGACTATGGAATGTGAGAGTGATATGAGTCTTCCATAGTAGTTTTAAAGCATACTCAGGCCAATACTAGGATGTTCTAGAATATTCTTGAATTGTAAGGAATCATCTCCTAAGGTGCCTATAAATAGTGGAGGCCCTCATTTGGCCAAGGCACCACCCAACCAACCAAAGTTGAGAGCTTCTTAAAGCATTATATAGAGTTTTTCCTTCAAAAGAGTTTCTTTCTTCCAAGTGTTTGATCTCTTATGCTTTCTCTTAGCATCCAAGTCGTGGGTAGAAGCCGAGCATAGCAAACAAGGCGAGTGGGAGGCTAACTAGGCAACATCCAAGTGGCAAGTTGTCTAAGTGCCGCATGAGAGCTTACATATATTTTGAACAAAAGTATTTCCTTTTAACTTTCTCTTCTAAATTTCTTCCTTGACAATGGTCTTGGGTTAATAAAAATCTAACTTTAATACATTGTTGCTGCCAATATTTCTTTCTAGGCATGTGTTTCCATTTTTTTTAAAAATAAAAATGATTGATTCTATCATATTTTTAATAACCTACTATATTCCAATTCCAAAATAGAGGAATTCATCCACTTTTTCCATGATCACTTGGAAGATGGAATATATGCCAAAAATGAATAGAACTTTAGCAGGCCTCAACATAATGACTTCGGTGGCATTTGTTTTTTGGCCTTTTGTTGAAAACTAAATAGTTTTTAGATTCAAACTGTTTGTTTTTTAACTTTTTCATGTCTTATTGCTGCAATTTCTAAAAAAATTATGGGTAGAAAAAGTTAAAATATTTGTTTGTTTTTTATTCATAAGCATGATAAATCAGTATCCGAGTTAACCCAATTATATTTTCCCCAAAAAATGAGACACAATAAAAATAAATTAAAAACTTTATGTCTGGTTTTTCTTTGCAAACAGAGTCGAACTCCTGCTCCTGCTAAGAGCTTTTAACCCTATTCTCTGATATCTACATACGAACATGTAATTAAATAGATGTCTCCAATTGTCTATATTCAAGTAAATTTTACATCTCGATGCCAATCGAACTCATAACATGACAATCAAATCATGGTACATATGAGTAGTTGAGTTCATCCTATATAATATTATTAATTTTACACTTTCCAATACAATTTTACTTACAAACACACTTTAAGCTTATGTAAATGTCCCTTAAACTCTCGAGAATTGGTTTTGCTCTTTCATTCTAACCACAAAACCATACACTCATGACATTTCTTTAATAATTCTTTGACACAAACCTCTACAAATTAGTCTACACTTTGTTTTCAACACTATTTTAGGGTCGCTCACCATCTGATAAAGAACTTTCCACCAAATCTAAGATCTGCTAAGATACTCACCAGATACCAATGTCCATACAAGAGAAGTTCTGTACACTCTGGAAAAGTTCAACTATATTATATTAATTTAAAGAAACCCTAACTACTGGTACGCATGCTAATAATTTGAAAAACTTAAGAAAATTCAAATTTTTTGAGAAAGGGTAAAACGGTAATTTCTGTCAAAAATCCAAAAATTTTGTATATCCCGGATGACGAAATGGACTTTACCGTTGGAATCTTCTCATGAAATCTAGCTACCATGTCGAATTTCGTTGAATTTCGAGACAGTCAGAAATTTCACGTTTTTTCGAGGCACCAAGGGTAGTACGGGACACTTGGCACGTGTTGAGTGGCTCACAGTGTGCCACGTGTCAAGTGCAGAATAAGTCAAACAAAGAGCTTAAGTGGGACCCATATGAGACATGTGGTAACAGATGATTGGATGGAAATCCAAGGTAGATGGATAAGGTGATAAGGGGAATCCAAGGAGCCAATGGGGTGGTGACACGTGGCAACAAGTACTCTCCAACTTTACCCATCTTGGGCCAACTGGGGGGATGGGGAGAGGGGAAGAGAAAAGAGGAGGAATGTAGCTACCCCCCCCGAGTCTCTGCTCGACCCGAATGGCGAGTCCTAATCAAACCCCGGGGACAATTCGTTAAATTCTTTATTTACCGCTTTATTTAAATTTTCCTTTTCAAAAAATGTCGTGGACTCCAAATCCCCTGAATAAACCGAATCTCGAATACGGATCTGAACCGAGCCGTTTACTTCTCGACCGCTTTTATTTATTTTATCAAAACATTTTATTTATGTTCCTTTTCATTTGTGGTTCTCTATATGCGAAAGCATTTTCAAATGGTAGACCCATAAACATTTACATTTATACAAACACATTTACATTAAGGCATATCATGCCTTTATAAAATGATAAACAAGCATTAGTTCTGGCTCAACGCTTTTGTTTACAAATGTCACATGTTCAAAAAGAAATGAAATGTGCATATGGCGGGGGTATACACTTATACGCCTCGCAACTTTGTCTGACTCGCTTCTGCTCTTTTCGGGCCTTCTTCGTTTCACTGACACTGCAAGATAGTTGTAACTACACGCCAGCATTTTTCATGCTTAGTGGTTCTATACAGTTCTATTCCAATATTCAATTTAACTTGACATACATTAACATTAAACCATGCTTCTTATATCCAAACATAGTCATGCATTTTCAATGCAACAATTCAATTCACAATTCAATTTATGAGATTTAAGCATATACATAAAATCCCATTTACACTTGTCCATGTTGGTTATTTCACCTTGACTATTCAATTCACATTCGTGACGGATTCCGTTTGATGAATCCCATCCTTTTTATCATTCAGTAATGCACTTACACGTTTAACAATTCGGTCTCCCATCATGACGGATGCTGTTTGGTGCACCCTGACATGTGGTATCACTTAAATTCCATACACCATCATGACGGATGCCGATTGGCGCATCCCACCAAGTGGGACATTTCTTCAATGCCATACACCATCATGACAGATGCCAATTGGTGCATCCCGCCAAGTGGGACATTGACACCGGGTGCTCTTCATGACGACGATTGCATCCCGCTGGCGATTCATTCGGTATATCGATTCAAGTCAAGATGTCAATAATTGACCGCTTCGTTTACAATTCGATTTATCATTCATATTCATTCAGTTTTCAACATTTCAAATTTATTTGGTAAACTACCAAAATACTTGAAATAAGAATAGGGTCAGAGAACAAACCAATTATCGATTCCTTTTCTCTTTCGACACTGTACCTGTGCCAGGTTGTTGGTCTTCACCCGCACCTAGTTAAATACAAATTTTCAATTTTATGTTAAACAAATAATCATACTAACTAATATCGCCAAGGCGAGGTACGACACGTTTCACTTAGTCTTATTCTTATTTGAACCCCATTAATCGCTTTCTGGTCCCTAAACAATCTGGTGGTATGAATACCTAGACTTAACTGCAAAAATATGTCAAATTATGTTGCTTGAAGCAAAGGGTATAGGTACCCACTTTACTGGTACCGGCAGCTCAGTCCTCACCCGCTGGGTACCGGTACCGCCTTGAGTGGTACCTACTACTTGCCCATCGCATCATGGGTACCGTACTAATTTTTGGTACCTGCACTAATACACGATTTGGACTGTAAATGTTGATTTGCATTTTCACCCATTTTTCTTCAATAAACCTCCTCCAATTCATCCCATATAAAAAATCCACCATGAAATCCACCCAAAACAACTCTAAAGGTGGTTGAGAATCAATGAAAACCCTTTTCTCTTAAGTTAGGGCTTTTCCCCAAAATCAAAATCATAAAGAAGTTGTATTTGATTTTTTTCTTACCTTATCTCTTCAAAGCTCCTCAGAGGTCGCTTGATCCCTTAGAGGAAGAAATGGGAAGCAAACTCCAACCAAACAACTCCTTCTTGCAAACCCTAGCCTTTCTCCCCCCCCTTTCTCCTCTCCTTCTCTCCTCCAAACGGGTTCGCTTCATAAAATGAGCTCCCCAAAGGCCATTTTTGGTCTTTTAACATCCCACTCTAAGTAAGGCCATGTTTGGCCTTCCACCCTATTCTCTACTTCTCATTTTCTCCTTTTGGTTTTCAATTCCTTATTTCCATAAGGCTTTGTTGGTCTTTAACCCATTTTTCATTTAAGTCTCCTATTATTCCTTTCGTCATTCATTTATCATAAATTCACTTAGACATTCATTCTTATGTAACAATTGACCCTTAGGTCCTTATTTTGCTAAATTTCCACATTTGCCTTTTTTCACCCTGCTTATTTCCAAGTTCAATCAATTTCTCATTTTAGCATATAATAGTCAATCATATGCTCAACACTCAATTTACATTTCACAATTTATCAATTTATATACTTTCCTAAAAACCCAAGTTTGACTCAATTCATACCCGGAATATATAATAAAATTATTATAAAAATTCTAGGGTATTTTTCGGGTGTTACAGTGAAAGGAGGAGAGAACCTTTGAGGGAGAAGCTCTACCTTCTCTCTAAGTTTCCTTGCGATTGAACCGGCGGTTACTAGTGGAGCAAGAAGAAAAGTTCTTCCCGCGACAGGAGCTTCGAGTAGAGACCTAAAAAGAGGAGTCTCGACAAACTCCAATAGGTAGGGGTTTTCTCTAACTCAGTTATTTCTTATTTAAAAGCCATGAAAATGGTTTTGGGAGTTATGAGGTCGGAAATGGCCATGCCTTCCGGTTCCAAAGAAGTGGGATCGAATGGTTGATGAGGGGACTGTCCTTGGATGGTCCATGTCTGGATATGGGACTATTTTGCACAGTTCGAAACTGATTTTTGAACCGAAATTGTCCATGTGTATTTGCTTGCATGATATTGCTTGAAATGTGTGTGGAAAACGATATGTTAATGCATGTAGAATTGACGTGCTAACATGATGGTTGCATGGCATGAAAATCATATTGTGATGAGTTATACTGTGCATGAACCATGAAAATAATTGTATATATGAATTGGTATGATTGCATTCATATGCACTATAGCATCGGGTTGAGTCGGTGTAGGCATAAAAGCGATGGTAAATTCACTCGCGGTGTCGCGGATGTAACTTTTAGCGCCGGCCGTGGTTCGGGGTCGGATCAGACTAAGGTCATGGCGCTGGTTTTCCTCGGGTTACAACAGAAAGCCGCTAACCTTGCGTCGCGATAAGGTGTGGCCAACGCCGGTAGCCTCAGGTCACGACACGTAAAATTGTGTCGATGTGTGATCTAATATAATGCGCGCACCGCCGCGTTGCGCCGCGCGAGCACGCCATGATCCGGGGCACGCATCGAAGGCGTGGGTAGCGCGATAGGTAATCACAGAACAGAGGCTCATTTCGCAAAATACCACATGTTGCGTGTCACAAAAAATTTAAAAAATAATAAAAAATAAAAGACCAAAATTTCAATTCTCAAGAATCAGTGTCACAACCTGGTATCGTAGCCAGTACACGAATACCTAGGACTTAAGGGGCACGAGTTTAGAGCACGCATTCATTGTGCATTTTATGAATTGACATGTTTGATTTGGCAAGGTGAATCATATGAAAATATATACATAAATTGTACATGGAACAATAGGTTAGAAAACATAACCTTTAGTTCAACACAACGAAAAAAATATATATATTGAAATTGAATCGAATAGAATTAGTGCTCGCAATTAAAGACCACTAAGGAAAAAGGGATGAATGGGTTAGTTCATGATGATTAGGTTTACTAGTAGTGGCATATGCACTACTCGGGTTGATCGAATAAGGAATTTAATCTGCTAATTGACATGTGTAGATGGCAAATTGAGAAAGAGGACGCGGAGGAGGTGACGGGACAAGAACCAACCACCACTGGCCCTTTATCAATAAGCCTTCGTGGAGGCTATTAGTGTTGCGACTAACGCCTATGCGACAGTGTTAATGTTGTCACCATCGCACGCTGGTGCTATTGAGAATCAAGTGAGGTTATAACCTCCAGATCCGAGACACTTTCCGTTTCCTCGAGGGAGTGTAAGAGGGAGACCTCGTGGGTGACAGGGTCATTGTCCCGACTAATCGAAGGATACGGCAAGTAATAGTAAGAGGAAGAGAGCCAACTTCTCTTCTAGATATAGGAAGAGGTAGAAGACTTATGCCTTGCACTGCACTCCCTGTACAAGGTCAGGACTGTCAGGCCAAGGCCAAGGTCAATCATCCAGGGGTGGGAGACACTTCAAAGCTCCTAGCCAGTCAGGGCAGAGAGCATGTTTCCACTGCCATTAGCTTGACATTTTAGACGAGATTGCCTGAGAGTGCAGAGGATCCCAAAGGTGCACACCGCTGGGGTCCTAATCATCGCTGGACTCACAGACAGACACTCATTCCTCCTACCTCCCAAAGATGGGCTACGAGACCGGTGTTAATCCTGTGGTGCTGTACACTTACAATTCGCAAATGAGCCATACGGACTAGGCATGGGTCGATCAAGGCGGCTCGCAGGCCGACCGCCGGCCGTGACGGTAGATGATGTGTTACCATTATCGTCAGATTGGGCACAAGAGACGAGATTGTCCTCAAAGGTAGGGATCCCGTGGTGTCGCAAGTCGAAGCATCGATCAATCTGCATACAAGGTAATGCTTTCAACTCTCCCACATCTTGATAAGAAAGTTGTTTAAATTCTGGTTCTTCATATTCATGCTTATTGCTGCATCATGTGTGAGAGAATTAAAGTAGAGGTCGAGACCTCGAGAAGCCCCCTCGCCATGTAGTTCTCCCCAGTGGACTAAAGCGAGCGATCCGATATGTCTGGGTCATGAGTTGAGATATTGGGATCTACTCACAAGCACCAGAGTCATGGACATGTTAGAGTTCGATGCCATCCTTGGGATGGACTGGTTGATGGAATACCGAGTCATCATTGATTATGAGCAAAGGAGGGTTGCCACCGCCACACAATGTGTGATCTATTACTCAGGTTACATTCTGTGGGGCAAGCACACGCTTGCCCCATACCGTGTACGATTCCGTATGGTATGATTGGGCTGATGGGTTACTGGCTAGCCTTACCCTAGAGGACGAGATGAGACAAGACTTGGATCTGCCTCTAGTGTGCGAGTACGAGGATGTCCTTTCGGATAAACTACCGAGATTACCTCCTGTAGACTTCTGTATTGAGTTACACCATGGCACGTCGCCCATCTCCATGACTCCGCATATGATCGTATCGATTAAGTTGCAGGAACTCAAGGTCCAGGTATAAAAGTTACTGGACAAGGGAATCATTAGATCGAGCACTTTACCGCCGGGCGCCTGTGTTTTGTTTGCGACGAAAGACAAGACCCTTCGACTACGCATCACTACCGACATCAGAAAGCATGGTTACAGCCAAGAATTCCAGATTCATTACCGAGGATTGATGACTTATTTTATCAACTGAGAGGGGTGAGAATTTACTTTAAGATAGACCTTCGCATGGGTTACCATCAGTTGAGGGTTAGGGAGACAGAGATCCCTAAGACAGCTGCGACACACGAGACAGGGCACTGAGTTCACGATGATGCCCTTCGGATTGACGAACGCACCAATAGCATTCATGGACCTCATGCATCGGGTATTCCAACCCTATTTGGACTGGGCTTTGTCGTGAAGTTCTATGGATGATATTTTGATTTACTCCGGCCCACGAGGAGTAGCATGAGGATTATTTCCGAGGGTCGTTTACGCCTTCTGGAGAGACCACTCAACCGTACGCTAAGTTCCATTAAGTGCGAAGTTTTAAGCATTAAGGTGAGGTTCTTATGGCACGTAGTGTTAGAGTTAGGCGTGTCAGTGGACCCCGAGAAAGTCGAGGCTATGATGAGTTAGAGAGAAGTGTGTTGGTCTTCAGATAATGCAGCTTTCGATCGCCCGGTAATTACAGGAGGTTCATCGAAGATTTCTCTCGATTAGCAGCACCTATGATAAGACTGATCCAGAAGGGGGTCAAATTCAAGTGGAATGATTTGTGTGAGAAGGCATTCCAGGAATTGAAGAGGAGGCTTACTTCCAATCCTATATTGATAGTCCCTAGAGGCGTAGGCACAGTAAATCGTGATGCCCCTCAAGGTCGACCGGGATGCTGATGCACCGGGAGTGGTAGTAGCTTATGGTTCCTACCAATGAAGAATCATGAGACCTAATTACCCCACATACGACATGAGTCATGCCCATAGTGTTCACCTTGAAGATTTGGCACCACTCATCTACACGGCGCAGCGCTTAGGGTGTGTATTCTCACCATAAAAGCTCGAGGTATATCTTCAGAATCTGACCTCAAATATGAGACAATGCAGTGGGTGAGTTCCTAGTGGATTACGACTTCACTTTAATACCAATTCCTGGTAAGGCAAAATGTAGTGGTTGATGCACCTACCTAAGTAATGGGAGCATCACTAGTATAGCTTCGTGAGCTGCAGATGCTCGAGACCGCGGACAAGCCTCAGAACTACGCATGTCAGAGTGTGCCCGTGGTACTTTGGGAGTTAGGCTACTACCGTCCCTATTAAAAACAGAAAGTGATTTGTCATAGGATAAGACACGTAGATAGTGTCCATCAAGGATCTGCACACAGTATAGGTGACGGCTACCGGATTATCCACACATATGGTAGTCTTCGCATGTGGTGACAGGTATTCCCCAGCTTGACAAACTGAGAGAGGGAGGATCCTCAGGGAGCTTCACTACTCCGATTTGTCGCGGCATCCGTGTGGCAATTTTAAGACGTATAGGACTTTTATCGCTAGTGCTACTGGACCGAGATGAAGAGACACGCCGCGTATTTCGTCAACGATGCCCGCGTGTTAGCGTGTTAAGGTTGAGAACCGTGGCGTTAGGCTACTCCAAATACCGTAGAGGTGGTCGAAAGTGGAAGTGGGAGCACGTCACAATGGACTTTGTCACCTACTTGCCATGGACGCCGCGAGGAATGACGTGGTGTGGGTAATAGTAGACCGGTTCACGAAGTCGGCACATTTTCTAATGCGCGATGACCTTCACACTAGAGGAATTCACGGATGCAGGTCCGAGAGATCGGGTCCGGCCACATGGAGTGCCAGTGTCCATAGTATCGGATAGAGATCCTAGATTTATGACGTACTTTTAGAAGAGCTTCCAAAAGGCCATAGGGACGTAGTTAATGATGAGCACCGCCTTCCACCCGTAGACTGATGGTCAGTCGGAGACGACCATACAGGTTTTAGAGGACATGCTGCGAGCATGCGTCCTGGATCTTAAGGGTAGTTGGGAGGAGCACTTTCCCTTAGTGGAATTCGCTTACAACAACAGTTATCAGGCGAGTATACATATGGCACCATATGAGGACTTGTATGGGAGGCCATGCCGATCACCGATTTTTTAGACAGAGGTGGGAGGGGAGCCCATCACCGGGTCCCGATTCGATTAGAGACACCTCGAAGAAGGTGGATTTTATATGCAAAATCGCCTCCTCACAAATTAGTCTTATAAGAGCTAAGGTCGATGCGCTGACGCCGACCTTAGAGTTCGAGGTGGGTTATCACGTCTTCTTGAAGGTGATTCCTAAGAGAGGAGTGGTTAGGTTCGGCAAGAGAGGAAATCTGTCGTCGAGGTTCATCGAGCCATTCGAGATACTCTAGAGGGTGGGCATAGTAGCATACCGGTTGGCATTACTACCTAGAATATCATGTGTTCATGAGGTGTTCCACGTCCCCATGCTCTGGAAGTATACTCTAAATCCAGCTCATGTAGTGGATTGGGGAGAGATTAATGTTGACACAGATGGGACCTTTAAGGAGGGATTAGTGCGCATCATGGATAGTCAGGATCAGGTTTAGCGACGCAAGATCGTGAGGCTAGTGAAAGTATCAGGCAACACCGCGGGAGTGGATGATGCAACGTACACCAAAGACACGACGCGCCACCTATCCTTTCTCTAGCACGGGGCGTACGATTACTGCTTAGAAATTAAAATGACTAGTTTATATGCATGAGATAGTGCACATTGGCCATGCATGTGAGTTGATGGATTGTGGTAGAATTTCGATGAAATTCTTTAAGGGGGAAGAATGTAAAACCCGAAAATTCAAATTTTTCTGAGAAAGGGTAAATGGTATTTCGGCGTCAAAAAAATTAAGAAATTTTCTAGATCCCAGATGATGAAACGGACTTTATCGTTGGAATCTTCTCACGAAATCTAGCAACCATGTCGACTCGTCGACTTCGAGACACCGAAATTCCCACGCTTCGAGGGTGTACGGACACTCGGCACGTGCCGGGAAAGTGGCCTATACAGTGTGCCACGTGTCAAGTGCGTATCAAGTCAAACAAAGAGCTTATGGGACTCCATACGACATGTAAACACATGATTGGAAGGAAATCTACAGACATAAGGCGATATAGGAATCCAAGGAGCCAATGGGGTATATACGTGGCAATAAGTAATGGGCCCAACTCGACCCATCTCGCGCTAATCTGGGGATGGGGAGAGGGGGAGAGAAAAGAGAGAGAAAAGGGGGAGTGAAAGGAGGCGAGAGCCTTAGAAGGAGAAGCTCTACCTACTCTCTAAGTTTCCTGGCGATCGGACCGGTGGTTCCCGACGGAGCAAGAAGAAAAGTGCTTCCCCGCGATAGGAGCTTTGAGTAGAGACCTGAAACGAGGAGTCTCGACAAACTCTAAGAGGTAGGGGTTTTCTCCAACTCGGTTATTTCTTATTTAAAAGCCATGAAAATGGTTCTAGGAGTTATGAGGTCGAGCTGGCCATGCCATCCTGGCCCCAAAGAAGCAATCAAATGGTCGAGAGGACTATCCTCGATGGCCTACTACCGGATATGGATCGTTTTACATAGTCCGGAAATGATTTTTGGATCGAAATTATCCATGTGTATTTTCTTGCATGATATTGCTTGAAATGTGTGTGGAAAACGATATGTTAATGCATGTAGAATTGACATGCTAACATGATGGTTGCATGGCATGAAAATCATATTGTGATGAGTTATACTGCGCATGAACCATGAAAAGAATTGTATATATGAATTGGCATGATTGCCTTCATATGCACTGTAGCATTGCGTTGAGTCGGGTGTGGGTGCATAGTGATAATAAATTCACCATTTTTGGTGAAGGTGGTGAGTTTCTAAATGGGACAACATCCAAGGTCGAGATTCACGGTCAAATAAAAACTGAAATAAATATTAAATCACGTGTCGGCGAGTGTTGCAGATCCTCTCATGGTGAAAGTCCCAAATCTACACGCGGTTAGACTTGATTACCGGCGGCGAAAGACCTTAAAAATGTTGGGAAGGCGTGAGACATTCCTGCGATGAGAACCCAAAAATACACAACCCATAAATAAACACACGCGATTAAATGAAATTAAAATTGAGTATTGGAGGTCGGGCTAATGAGTTAAGTCAACGGGTGGAACACCAATGACTGGTTTTCTCACTTGGCTTTGCATGTGAGGGAGTCGGTCGGGACTCGGGGTATTGGCATGAGAAGTCTCATCTAATGCATGAAATAAAATCATCCCATATATAAATCAGGTTCGTGATAAATGTGAGTGGATTGTTAGGTGCCATTGCATAATGATTTAGCGAGTAATCCCTGTAGTTAAAAATTCAACTACTAGGCATTGCTCACCCCGTTGTGGGAAAACAATTTTAGGTACTAGAGGTATATCGTTTAATATGTCATTCATCCGAGACCTTATATAAGGAAAGGCCGATTCGCCTTGTTTTTGTATTGTGTAAATTTGGGTGAAAACCCTGTTCCAGTAATTTTATTTAAAGAACAAAGAGTTGTAATTAAACTTGTTTTGTATGATTATATATATTTTGGCAAGTTTTCTGGGCTTCCTGGAGTCTTTGTAATAAAGATTAATCACTACAGACGTCTACGCCCTCTGGCGCGATAGAGACCCTCTATCACGACAAAGATCGTCATCACACCTGGTGACTGTGGCTGCGACAGAGTCCCTTCTACCCTGTGTCGCGACAGAGTGTGGCCAATGCCGAAGGTCAGTAGTCGCGACATAGAAATCAGTCACGATAGGAAAGCAGCACGTAAAAGACTGGGCCACAAGCAGCGCTACATGCCAGACCGCATGCTCTGTCGCGCGCGGGGGCAGGTTCGACAGGGTATTGTTACGACAGAGAGGCTTTGTCGCGACATACCACACATGTCAGCCCTCATTCGCGGGAGCAGAGAATTCCTTCGTGATGCAGCTGGATCAAGAGCAAAAAAAAAAAAGAAAAAAACATACACAGTAGAGAATAATTCCTATAAGGTCCCACTGACTGGCACAGCGCCTAGTAGAGAATAATCTTGCCAGCGCTACTCCCACCCAAGTGCACATGCAATGCCATTTCACACATTCAAGTAAAAACATACACATTCCTGCTTAAATGTCTACATGCCATGGATAAGAATGTGACTCACCCTGTCTCATGTCCTAATTTCTCACCGACTCCTTCACACATGCAAATGCCAAGTGTGAAAATCGTCATTTATGTTCTATCAATGACCATTTTTCCAAAACAAAAGCTTTTTATTTTATAAATAAAAATCCATTAGACGAACTCCGATATTCACTTGTTTTTACCAATTTCCGTGTGTTTTTGTGGGTAGCGAATTTCCGAGGTTTCACTGCAGGCTTTGCATGCCTTCCGACACTTTCTCGAACTTTTATCGCTGGATCCATATGTCTAACCAAGAATACCGGGTTTTTCACCCGAGGGAGTATCTATCCCTTCTTGTTATACCCAGCACACATATTTTTCATTTCCTTTTTCTTTTATGCGATCGTGAGTGTAAAACTCGGGAAAAATTCAATTTTTTTGAAAAGTAAGAAAACAAGAATTGTCGCAATAGTGTGTGGAAACCAGAATTTTGTATCTCTATTGATTTAAACAGATCATCGTTGAATTCGGTCTTGTGAAATCTAAGAATGTACCGAATTTCACGGATTCCGGTGGACAAATGAAATTTCACGCTTTTCAGTGACGGCGTCAGACATACGGAGTGGTGCCACATGGCATGACCATGGATTCCATGGCACCTAGGAGATGGACACATGGCATGATGAGCCGTGGTGTAGCAAATGACACTTAGTTCATGCGTGTCCACATGGTACTAGATTTTGGGATTAAAACACATGGCTCATCTGTAGCTCCACGGTCAAGTCACTGCTGAGAGGGAGAGAAATATCATAGAAGAAGAGGTAGACCAAATTGGTAGAGAACCAATTCGGTGGAGGAGGAGGAGAAAAGAAAAGGAGAGGAAAGAAAGAAAAAGAGAAAGAAAAGGAAAGAGAAAAGAAAACGAAAAACAAAAAGGAGGGAGAGTGCGTGAGAGTGAGAAGAAAAAGAGATGGCGAGAGGAGGAAAAAAAAAAAAAAAGGGAATGCCACTTACCTTCTCGATCTTTAGCGAACCGACAACAAACGCACTGGGCAAGAGAGACAAAGTCGGGTCCACGCAACGAGCTACGCGTGGTAACAAACTCGTTTTCATCGAAGCTCTAAGAGGTGGGCTGGTCTCATATAACGGTTCCTCTTATTTAAGGGTTTAAATGGCCGTGTGGTTCACCTTTAAACACGAGAATTCAATTTTTAGACATTGGGATTGTTTTTCTGACACCCAAGACCTGGCTTCAAGGTCGTATCCTGCCTGTTTTGGTTCTCGATCGCTAAAATGCAAAGATTTTTGTTTTGAACTCGCTTCAACGCTGGTCGAAGCCTCAGGATCGCTTAATGACCGAATTTATAGTCGCAAAGACAACTTGGAAAGTTGGACAAAATAAATAAATAAATAATTAAATAAAATGGAACAAAAGCTGAAATTTCTGGACTGAGTCCATATTATTCCCAGCCATACTTATTTCCTAGGCCAAGTATGGTTGGGAATAGTTAGTTTGTGTGGACTGTTTTTTTTTTTTTCTTGTGTTATTGTTGGAAATTAAATAACATGTTGAATATGTTGTAAATATGTTGATATATGTGTGTTATATATATTAGCATGAATGGATGTAAATTATATGTTTTCGATATAATTATCCATGGCACTTGCAGAAGTACGGCTTATAAATGTTCATGGGAATTCATTATACATGTAACATGAGATGGCATGCATTGACATTTTGCATTGCATATAACGGAGACATCGTATTATTTTGGGTGTGTGTGGATGGTTATGATCATTCATCATCTCGTGAACGGTGGTGAGCTCGCAATGGGACAACATCCAAAATGAGTTTCATGTGGTCGTACAACATGAAAATACGCCATGTCAATGGCAAGAAGCGGATAGATACCCTCTCGGTGAAAACCCGTGATCGATTCGTGACGAATCACTCGTGAAAGTCCAAAAGCGTTGAAAGACGCTGATCGCCCCGCGGAGAACCCAAAATCCGTGGCCCACAAACGCATAAAAACACCGGGATTCGACAATCAAATGGACATTGAGGTATATCCAATGGGTTTTGTTTTTGAAAAAGGGCTTCGCTTGGGTGAAACACCAATGACGAAGCTACATTTGGCATATGTACGTGAGGAGCTCTGGTGAGGACTCGATACGTGGCATGATGAGTTACATCTCATTCATAGCATGTAGAATTTAGGTATTGACTTCCATGTTTTACTTGAATATGTGTATTATCGGTGGTGAATCACGCTGTATGTGCACTTAGATGGGGAGTAACCCTGCAGGAGTTTACTCATTAGGGCTTTGCTCACTCCCGTCGTGGGACCCTTCCGCAGTTGTGTAGGCAAACTAACCTCAACCAGACTGCTAAGTATGAAGGAAACCTATGTGTGGCTTTTGCTATATTTGTATTTACTTTACACAATTTATGACATGTATGGTTTTTGTATAAAAGAGTTGTAATCAAACTCGTATAGACTATTTATGAGATAGTCTAGTGTATTTGCAGAAATGATCACTATGCCCTAAGGGTATACAGTGTTAATATATGTCCGCTTTAGGTTACAACGCATTAAATGGGATGCAAGGATGTAACATCAAGTTACCCGATGTTCAAGGTTGTATTCCACAGGTTGACTAGCTTGTCACCGTGACCCCGAAGCTGGGGCGTCATAGTGAGACTCATTTTGGACGTTGTCCCATTTTATCGAGCCCACCATCGAACACCAAACACAGTGTTGATCTACCATGTACTCATGACATACCATCAGACACTAAACACAGTGTCGATCTCTACCATGCACTTACACCCATGTCATGCGATGTCCCGTGCATAAATGCACGTGAATGCCATTGCATATCTCATGCTACATGCATAATGAATTCCACACGCAACAATTCAAAATCATACTCATGCTAAGTATCATGGATAATCATATTTAATACATATAATTTACATCCATTCAATTCAATATGCTTATCACACATATTTCAACATGCTTCCATACAATCAACATGTGATTTATTCTTCATGCACTAAAAGCATACAACACCCTAAGCATCAATCATACACGCAAAGATATTATGGCATAAACAATGCCCACAACAATCCACACGTCTCTTTGAAAGGAGTAGGAAACACCTAAAATTGTGAGCACCAAATGCCATTCACTGGCATATGGTTAAATTCTAGACTCAAATAGATTTTCATAGAGTCTAAGAATGCAGAATCGGTTCGACGAAAGTTATGGTCATTCAAGTTGAAGCCAATTCGACCAAGATGGGTGTGAGAAAAATGGTTCAAACCCTAAACTAAGAACTACACTCCATGGACAACACTTGGCCAAATTTCCAACCACAACAAATTGTGTTCGGGGCATCGAGATTGATCATCCATGGCTACGCGTCGATGTCAGCCACGCCATCAGACCAAGGCTACACACGAGTAGCCAAGAGGTCCATAATTTCTATCTCGAAACACTAGGTCCGGTCCTTGACCGTCAATAAACACAACCCTAAGATTAGAGATAACCAAAATGGCCCTTAAATGGCCACTAGGAAAGAATAACCAGTGTAAGAGAAACCCCACCTTTTGGAACTTCGACGAAAGTTTGATTTCTAAGACTCACAGAGACTGATTTACAGTAGACCAACTTTGGCTCTTGTTTCGACGAGTTTCAATCGCCGGTTCGAAGATCACAAAGGGAAGTGTCGTTCCTTTTTTTTTTCCTTTTCTTTCTCCTCTCTTCCTCCTCATTTTTTTCCCTTTTTTTTTCCTTTTTTTCTTCTTTCCTTTCTTTCTCCCCTTACCCACCGAATTTTTTTGATTTAGCTTGACTTGAGAAAGTTTCCTCTCTCTTTCTCTTCTCTCTCTCATGGCCATGTGTCTTCACATGGTCCATCATGACATGCCATGTGTCACCATGTGAGCCATGTGCCATGTGTCACATGGACACATGCTTTAGGTGACACCTTCCACACCACATTGGCTCTACGCCACGTGTCTTTCTCCCCATGGTGCCATGTGGCAGCCCTTGGTCATGCCATGTGCACTACCCCTCAGGTTAATCTCGACACCACGCCTCGAAAAACATGAAATTCCGACCATCTCGGAATTCAACGAAATCAGATCGTGCGACTGGGGATTTATGAGACAAATTAAACTCTTGTGCCTGCTTTCTCATCTCGCATCTGTAAAATTTCCAAATTTTCCACTTGTACTATAGTAGCAAATTACCGTTTTGCCCTTTTTAAGAAAAATTAAAATTTTCCTCGGTTTTTGTAACACCTCATCCCAAGAGGGTCTACGGTATGTGTAACCGTAGGGTCACATATATGCATCAAGGGCTTCCTTAATTATTTGAGTGTCATAGGAGTATTTTTGAAAGTTGTTTTTTAAGGATGAAATTGTAAAGTTTTCAAAGAATTGTGGTACTTGTGTACTAAGGAAAGTGGAGGGGTGAAAGTACAATTATGAATTTCAAAGGATAATAATAATAATAATAAATTGCCGTAATGGTTCAGTGAAGCCTAGAAAATCTCTAGATCTTGATGACGAAATCCGGGATCACACAGCAATTGGTTTCACGAAATCTAAAGGGACCTAGGAACAATTTCGCGACTCGAGACGCTCGAATATTTTACAAATTTCCTCTGCGATAAATCACTAGATTTCAGAGATGAGATTTTTACGAAAATCTCAAAATTGCTTCAGTTAAAGTTCATTTAAAATAATTGAACTAAAGAAAATAAAAAATTTTCAATTAAACTACACATGAATGAGGCAATATAAGTTATGTATCCAAATAATAATAATAATAATAATAATAATAATAATAAATACATAAAAAAATGATAAAAATCAAAAAGGGGGAATAGACGGAACTACGAGAGAGCACGGAGAGAGGAAGAATTCTTTTTTTTTTAATTTTTTTCTTTCGCTTTCTTTCGTGATTTACTGAATCTGACCGTAGATTTTGTCAAAGTCGAAGGCAAAGTTGACTAATAAAGAACGAGCTACGCCAGAGGTACCAATATCTTAGCGTTTCGTCAAACTTCAAGAGCTAGGAAATTTTCCTACTTGTCTTATTTCTCGCTTAAAGGCTATGTAATGACTTGAAATTTTCTAAGAGCCCGTGAGAGATGTCAGAAATTTCAAATTCCAAAATTTTTGAATGAGTTTAGAATTTTTAGGAATTTTTTAGACTATTTTCTGACAAATCGAGCCGACTTCTGGACCTGTTTTTGCATAAATGTTGAAATTTCAGATTTTTTATTCAGATTATCCCATACATAATTTTCTAAAAATGTTTTCGGGTGTTTTTAGACTCTATGGAAAGTCCCTTGAGCTAGAATCTAGCCATATGCCCGTGGAATGGTACTGGGGTCTACATATTTTCCTCTAAAATTTTAATCGTAGCATCAAGTGCAAATTTCGTCAGGCGACGCAAAGCATCTAATACATCGAATGTGTGGTAATAACGGAGGCGAGAAATTGTGAGTCGTGCTCACCATTGTAAAAGGAAGGTGAGTGTTCTAAACTCTATTTTTCAATACTAGTGTATTATATATAAATCATTTTAAACTGGTATGTTATGGTTTTAAAGTATTAAACCATATTTCAAATAAGCAAAAATTATGTTTTATAAAACAGTCTACTCACTAGGCTAGATTACAAGACGTACTGTCTTCTTCCACCATATTTACCATTAAAAGGTGATGTGGGCCAAGGCCCTCCACTCCAGTGTGATGTGGACTCCGTGTCCTTCCACCGGCACTAAGATAAATACAAAGAAGCAAGAAAGACCTCCAATGGTTGATATTGATTTATAAGATCGGTATAATATTTTTAAAATCAACCACTGGTAAGCAAGCAAGCATTTTATGAAAAGTTTTTAGAAACTTTTAAAGAAAGTGGTTGAAGCCCAGGCTCCCGCGTTTATGAAAAGTGTTTATAAACTTTTAAAGCAAAGCAAACAAGTAGTTTATGAAAAGTTTTTATAAACTTTTAAAGAAAAGCAAGCAAGCAGTTTTTGAAAAGTTTTAGAAACTTTACAAGAAAGCAAGGTTTCGAAAAATGTCTGTAAAATATAGTTTTGGCGCTTTGAGATATTTTTAGAAAAGCAAGCATTTTATAAAGTATACACTCACTGAGCTCATGAATATTATTTTCCTATTTTAAAAACTATTTTCCCGGGTACAGCACGCTGACGGGACATATTAGGATTCTCCTAACTTCTAGTATAAGTGTGGTATTAAATAGCTTTGGTGTAAGGAAATACTTAATTTGTACAGCTTGAACATATGTATATACATAGTTTTGTTTTTAATTTAAAATGTGATGAGCCCGAGGCTCTCAAGAAGGCCGTTGGTTGCCATGTTTCTAAAAGTGTAAATTGTATATACAAGTTTTGGGATATGTCCCTAGATGCTAATTATGCTGCCGAAATTTTATAAAAATCACAAATTTAGAAAGAAAATTTTTATACGGCCAAAGAAGGTCACGCTTCGCTTCATAGGATTCTAGTCGTTGAAGTAATCTATTGAGGTTTCAAGGGGTGGCCAAGACACCACCGCTAGTAGGGCGGTGTGAAAAGTTATATTAGAGCCCGTGTATACACAACCTAAGGCTGAGGGAGAAATGATACTCAACACAAGTTGGTAACAGAGCATGTTCTTAATAAACCAGGTTATTACATCGAGTTTTCAGATACACTATTTTACACTCACCGGGCAACCACATGCATTTTCAAACCCAAAGCACATACATATGAGGTGTTTCAGCATAAAACAATGATTTTTTTTTTTTTTTTGAAAATACAAACACTATTGCCGTGCGTAGGACGCCGAGAGTCTTCGCCCTAGGAGAGTCATTTCCGCAGGCTTTCGAGCGTCCTACAAGACTGAGAGAGATGAGCACGTAAATGTTCCATTACCGCCTCCATGAATTAGCCTCAACAATAGGTCAGCCGACCATCCGTCACTAGGGGAGCCAAGTGTTGTGGACTATTTACAAAGCAGAGCAGTGGCAATGTGATTGCTCGATAGTGGCCATAGCGACTTGTCAAGAGCTCACAACTCTTACCATCACCTGGGAGAGGTTCTCAAGAACCCAGAGGTCAATGGGAGCACGTAAGCCGGGCACCAAGCCATACACTTACAGCATGAACCGCAGGCAAAGATGGTTATGGGTTGGACAGTAAACAAGGTTTACGGAGTTATACCGTACGGATGATCGAGTCTTGTTTTCAGCTCGATGGAAGACAGCTAAGGATCGGGTGGGATGCCGTGGATAGGAGGTATCCCAATGTGGTATATCATGGGATTCGCCAAAGAACACATCGACCGATTCTTTCCTCGAGTCACAAGGACTGAAGATTGGAGGAGTTCTTTCGATTAGAGCAAAAGAACATGTCACAGATCGAGTATGAGAAGAGGTTCTCGTGAGTTAGTCGATTGGTTCCATATATTTAGGTCGATGAAGTCCTCATGCAAGCAACTCGCGTGATTACAAAGACCTGATCGAGTTCGCTTATTCAGGTTCCCTCAAACAGATTCGGGGAATTTAGCCGAGGCCGCTCCGAGGGCTGAGAAGAGTACTCACAAACTATGCATCGCAGCAGGCAGAAAGTAAGAGGAGGCACCAAGCACTTCCCAAAATGCAGCTGTCACTCCAAAGAAAAGAGAAGCAAGTGCATGTTATGCAGGCCGAGGTAGCCTGGGAGGTACTCTCTAGTCGTGGATCGTTGAGGCCTCAGCTGCCGTGAGGACACCCAGCATTCATCCCGTCCGTCATATGTGTCGAGGCGACACCATGGGGAGTGTAGAGATATAGTACGTGGTGTTTCCATCAGGGCTAGGGAAGGCCATCGAAGGCCATTTTATTAAGGAGGTCTTCGGGCTTGATCGCGCAGAGACATCAGAGGCCAACCTGTATACCTCGCACTCGAGATGAGCACCTCAAAGGTCTTCAGAGAGGTTTCCTGCTGAAGGGCTAAAGGCAACCGCAGTGTAGAGGCGGCCATGAAGGGAGGCGTGTGAGCCCCAGGATGCGCACAGAATCTGCATCGTGCCGTGGTTTATAAGCAGGACTGTAAAGATGGATGGTAACTCCAAATGTGGTTATTGGTATTATTTCTATCCTTGATCATGATGTATATACATTAGTGGACCCATGAGCCACGCATTCATTTGCATCCAGGCCTTTCTTAGATCGCTTCTAGATAGAGACCCAGCCATTAGAGGGTCGTATGAGAGTTTCCCTTCTCGTAGGAGATATGTTAGTCTCAGACAAAGTAATCAGAGATAGTAGAGTTCTGATTGGGGGACAGGAGTTCCCAACGGATCTTGTGGCCCTAGATATGAGGGATTTTGAT